>JAOTAY010000009.1:3365737-3379886 GCA_025629805.1 Erythroxylum baracoense | reverse complement strand
CCTTTTAGCATTCATTTCATTAAAGAAAGGAAGAGGTGCATTTGATGTATTCTCTCTTCCTTCTTTCATCCATAACTAAAAATGAGAAGGTCTCATTTATTTTATTGATCTTTTCATATAGCCTCTCATTTATTGGCTTCTTTATGATTGATTAAAGAATAAAGTGATGCATTGGATGCTCATCACATCTTTCTTTCATGATAATTGAAATTGACAAGGAGAGGAAGAAGTGTTCTTACATTTTTTTTGACTCACTTTCTCCTCTCATGCATGCATAGCCGAAACTTGAATGAGAACCGTCTCATTTTTGGCTTCTTTCTTCCAAGAAAAATCTCCTCAAAATGCTTCTTATCTTTTCCCACCAAAGGATCTTGTTAACCAAGTTGTCCAAGAAGAACAAGTGGTAGATCGGATTGGTTAGGGATACAACAACAAGGAGAGGACACATTGACAAAGGAAAGGATACAAAAGAGTCAAAGTTATAGCAAAGGATTTGGAGAGGATACAAAAGCGAGGAGTCAAAACTATAGCAAGGAGTCGGTATATTTCTACCACCTTGTTCTTATGTAAATTATTTTCCTTATATCGTATCATGTATAGCTAAAATATGTTGATTTGGTTATGTTATTTCCGCTGCGTTTTAATTTCAAAAAAGTTTTTAAATATAATGTTTAACCAAATCTTGAATGCTTTCATTTTCGATCCAACATGTATTTGTTAGGTTTTGATTGTCTAGAATGAAGTTTCTCAATATATTCAGCTCAGTGTTTTGAATAAGAGGACCATTTGGTGACCATCTGTCATACCAAAATAGTGTGTTCATCCCATTTCCTACTACTTTCTTGATGCAGATTATGATGAAGCTTCTCCATTTAAGTATCTCCTTTAAAGTAGCAGATGTATTTCTTGATGATAGATCAATTTCCTAAATGCTCTTATCTTTGATGTAGAATGTATATAGCCACTTTCACCATAAAGACTTGTGATCATTAATCAACCTCCATAATCTCTTGATCATCATACACTTCAAGAGTTTTAAAGGAACATTGTTTAAACCTCCATGCTTTTTAGAGCTGCAAACTTCAGACCATATAATGTTAGCTTCATAACCTCCTTCATTAGAACTAGACTAGAGAAATTTTATAAGAATTTCACCAATAGTTTTTCTAACAGCACTATGAATAGTAAGATGTGTTACCCAATGAATATTGATTGAAGATGGTACAACAATAATTAGTTAAGCTTTCCAATATAGAGATAAAGATTTCATTCTCCAACCTGTGATTTTAGCATGTATTTTATCCACCAAAGGTTTAAAGTTTTAATAGCATAATCTATAAGAAGTTATTGGAATTCCAAGATAGGTGAGAGACAAAGGCATTTGTTTGAAACCAGTGCCATGTTCAACCATAGTTCTATGATCCTCAGCATTTCTAGACATGTAAAAAGAGGACTTGTCAGTATTAATATAAAGTCCATATAGCTTGGTGAATATTTGAATAGCCTTCATTACTGATGTGAGTGAAGTTTTGTTCACCCTAGTTAAGGTTGGTAATTCCCAATTTTTTACACTTAAAATGATATTTGAAGTGGTTGGTCCTCTTAACAATTCTATATAAAATTCTGTTGTAAACCTCCATAATAATGGCAAACAAGTATGGTGAAGAAGGGTCCACTTACCTAATTCCTTTGGAACTCTTTAAAAATTTGGTTGTTTCTGCATTGATTAGAGTACTAAAGCTTGGATTAGTGAAGCATAATGAGATCTATTTAATGAAACAATAAGGGAAATTCAAAGCCATCATGATGTTACACAAGAAAGTCTAATCAACATTATCATATGCTTTCTTTAGATCAAATTTCAAAATGCAATTTTTGCCTCATCTCCTTTTCAAAAAACCCTTTAAAAATTCTTATAGCAAAAGAATGTTGTCACTCATCTCTTTGTGAGGAATATAAGCCCTTTGACCACTATCTATATGGTTTAACAAGATCATCTTTAATCTATTGGCTAATATTTTTTAAATGATCTTGTATATTAAATTACAACAAGCTACAGGTCTAAAATCTCCAAAACTTTTCTAAACTCACTTCCTTGTCATTCAGGTTGGTTAAGTATGTGTAAGAAGTTAAGCTTCTTCTTTTTTTTATCATAACTTACAAAAGGATTTACATTAATACCTAAGGAATGTAAAATCTGTTAAAAAGAATAAGTATGAGAAAAATGGCTTCTCCTAAGTCATAATGGTGAAAGGAAACACTGAATTCAAAGTGAGAAATTGAAGTATAACACAACAAATGATACTTAATATATTCATAACAATTCTATCAACCAACTAATTCACTGCAAACATATGGTTTAATAGGTATATATGAACAGTATAGTGAATAAATATCTTAGAAGTGGATGTGTATGGTGAAGGAATTGGGATAATGATTGTACAAGAGTGCTACCCAACAGAATATGTTAGCAAACATAAGTTGAAAAGATGATATAATTGTTTCGTACATAATGGCATTACGTACTAACCTCATATATATATATATATAACTCTTCTAAGAATATACTAAGTTCTATAAATCCTTATTCCATGCCACCTTAATACTAGATCATCGTATAACTATATTTCTAGCACCTCACCCAACATATAGTTGCCTAAGTTAATCTAAACATAGGTCCTTTCGAAAATGTTTATGTAATTTAAACTTAGGTTTAAGCTTTCACTCGTATTTAAATAACATTAAGAGCAACTCATATATTTCTCAGATATAGAAATCTTAATTAGAAAACCAAAATCCATCTATAACAAGATAAATTTTGGTTACTTATAATCTAGTTATAAAGAAAACTTAGACAAAAATCATCTTTGGAATAATAAAAATAAATAAAAGATAGAAAACCTCATTGCAAAGGTATCCCATGATGATGATCTCTATCTTCTGAATTTATATGCTTTCTTAAAATGATTATAATCTCTAATCTTGTTGAAAATTACCATAAGATGTGTATTCTACGACTTTTTCTCCTTAAACATCCTAATCCTAATTATAATATGAAAGGAAGCCAAACTAAACTACACTTTACTTTACTTGTCCTTTTATGGTTTATACATCTCTTTGAAAAGGCTTTTTTATTGCAAACATGTTCATATCACAAACCATGCATCAGATTGATTCTCTACAATCATCTACAGAGTAGATTATAGGCTTTGACATGCTCATGTTTAAGTCATATTTCACATTTGGCTTTTCTACCTTGTCTATCTTTAAAGGCTTCAAAATTGTTTCTTACTAAGTATTCTCCTTATTTTCTATTGCACATAGTATATAAAGTAATTTTTGAGATCATCACTAAAAAATTGAAGCCGGTTGTGAAGTCCATCACAAATCTTACTCAAGGGGCATTCATCCGGGAAAACCCATTGGGGACAATATCATGAAGGTGTAGCATGTCTCCGTTGAAAGATAACACACAAAAGACCAAAGTAATGAGTATATCAAACGTACTTGGCGATTGCCGGAGAGAAACTAGAGGCGGATCGGCGAGATGATGCGTGAAGCAAGCAAGAGAACCCCTTGAATGAAGATTGGAGCGCGTATCAACCGATAGTGAAGATGTGTCAAAGAGGGAAAACAGAGATCGATGAATATTGGGAATTTAGGGTTTTGTAAATTTTAATGTCATTTACCGTTCTACGTTATCTTTTACTTCTTTTAACGTGACATTTAAAAATATAATAACAGTGCCACGTTATATATTATGACAACACGTGTATGACGCGTCCTAAATTCTGTCAAAAAAAGTCTTAAATTGAGCAAACTCATAAAAGTTTAGACTTTCATTGAGTAAGTTACAAGTTCAAGTCCTAAACTAATCAAACTAAAATTTGAGCTTTTAGATTAATTTTGTATTATCTCCTTATAATGAATTTTCTTCTAGTAGGCCTTCATTGCATTCCTTGTTGATGGAGACTTGGTCTCTTTTTATAAGTTATATAGATTGAATCTTGAAATTTTCTTTCATCTTCACATAAACAACATTATACATCCTAGTAGTTCTTGTCCTAGCTCAATACTGACACGAAGTCTAGCATAACCAGCCCTCTTTCTTCTAACGATGAGCTTAACCATACACATAGGTTTTTCAATAAAGGTAGGAGGCTAACTAAGCCCCCTTGTGGACCAATATTATAAGGGGACATTATGAATGTTAAATTGAAAGGTAACGTTGTTATACTTGATTTTCTCCAAATTGAGACCAAGTTCCCAAATTTGGAGGAAGATTGGAAAGTTAAACACATGCCAAGACCCGCTTCTAAAATCCTATTAGCATCAGCTTTAGAAGCAAAATTGAATAAAAGTAGATTGTCCTCTAAGAGGACTCTCAATAGCCCTTTTCCTTTCCTATGCTTTTGTGCACATCTATGAATGGCATGGAATGCCAGAAGTTGGTCTAAGGAAAAAGTCCACAGGAGTTGCATTTTAACCATTTGCTCCTTCCTTCAGTACCACAAGGTTGGGGCACGCGATGTTTTTCCTCTACATAACTATCACCGTTAACTTTCTTGGAAAGACTTAAGCAAATACTTCTTTTAGCCATTTAATTGATGATGACTTGATTTAGAATATGGCCTCGTAACAACTTTGCAGCTAATGCATAATTTTAAAATGTTAAAGTCTCCTTTTTAACAATAATACATATCACGACCTATACAAAAATAGTCTAAGTTAAATTATTATTTCATTCATATTTAAAAGTTGAGTTAATTTATTATATTAATAAACATTTGATTAATTTATACGTTATAAAATTTTAATTATTATTATTATTTTAAGTTTTATATTTGACTTAAATTTAGTTTAAATTGTTATATTTAATTTATTATTAATTATTTATATAATAATAAATATTAGTGTATTTTTATTTTAATAAAATATTTTATTTTCATTTACTTTTATAATTTTTACTTCTTATTTATTATATAAATTTTATAATGATTTAATACCCATTGAACCTTTAAATCTTAAATCTTTCTTTTAACCAGTTCAATATCCGATTTGGTTTTTGAAACATTAGCATTAGATACTTAAAACGGGAAAAGTAATAATTAGACATCATATCATTGAGCATATTAATCTAAATAAAATATAAAATACTTGAAAGCTTTCTTACATAATTAGAAAAGAAACTGATGCAAAGCAGGAAAAATAGTTCTAGTAAAAAATTAAAAAATATATAATTAGTCTAAATTTCTAAATAAATTTATTAAAATAATCTTAGAATAAAAACTCCTTGAATCGGGTGCAACTTTAAAATAACTAATCCGTTGCCCAAGCCTCAGTAGATTTTACTTAATATGCACTTATTATATGCTGCAATCATAATCCCAACTTATCAGCTGACTATTACAGTTGCCAAAACGATAATCATTAGCAACATAATACCGACTCCAATCAAGGATAAAAATTCTCTAGTTCCCAAAATCACAATACGTGTTAATAATTTTAACAAGCAAAGATGGGCAATGTTAAGCTCAATAAAAAATGAGTGTCATTCCATGTCACTGTTTCCCACACAAGTCTACCATATCAACAGTTTAACTAATATCTGAAATAACAGAGATCATCTTCAATAGTAACAATCTACCTGAGCTTGTAAAAACCGTGATATGGAAGCAGCAGAAAATCTGATTCATGTTCGACCTCCAATTCACTATGCCCCATATATTTTCACCCTTTCACAGCCTTTGTTTTTCCAGATTCAGTCGGTAATTCGAAATTGCTCGCAGTCTATTGAACCAAATCTAGTAAATGTAGTAACGAGCATATCTGTCATCTTTCTTAGGTTTACCGTAAATTCACTAGATGACATTTTCTCTGCACTAGCTCCACCTTCTCGGCTATTAGTTACATCAGAACCTACCGTTGCACCATCCAGATAAGCTTTACATGCCACCAAAATATCACGTGCTCGAATGTGGAAGTGCCAAATCACAAAATCTTCAAAATACTGCAAGCAAACTCGATCGTTCAAAACTGTTTTGTTCATAACCAAAAACTCTAGTAGTGCATTTATAGGAATTAATGTTTAAGACATCATTACGATTTCAAACAAGGAAGAAAAGCAAAAGATAATTAAAAATGATAAAAGAAGATAAAATTACACTTCCGGAAATTTACCTAATAGTCATGTAAGACTATTACATAAGCTTAGCAGTGTGTTCACCAAAATAAATTAGTACTTATATAAAGATGAAAATTTTCAAAGAACAAATTATAAAAAAAATGAATTTGACTGGCAACGAAAAGGCCATTCACCCTTTGCCATAAAAGAACCCAAATGCAGAGAGCCTCTCCCAAACGCGATGGAATTAGATGCAAGGTAATTAAGATAATCATGCCCAAAACCCTAATTGCTCCTTGGGCAAACTCACTTTCAAGCACTTGAACTTCCAAGAGCATGCAACTATGCCACCAAACTCGCTATTTTATATAAATTAAACTCATTTAATTGCAGTATTTTACAATTATTATCAACTAAGATTTCTCAATGAACTGTAAAATCTCGATCAAATACAACTCTTCAATTAAGTAGTTAATGATTGTTTTCAAGGGACATAGGTACAATTCAATTTCCAACGTGTGTCTAATTAAGTACATGTCCTCATCTAATATACCAGATTACACTTCAATGATACTAATTACACCTTTAATCATAATTCCACTAGAATTCTATCAAATTTGACTTCGGATCTAAGGATCCTTACGGTTTTGGTGGTGGCCCTTTGAATCTAAGTTGTTCGATTGTGTTGGCCGTGGGCTTCACTAAAACAAGGACTGGAGAGGAGGAAATTCTTGTTGGGTTGACCCACCAAATGGTTCACTCAATGCTTGATCATGACTTTGCAAGAAGGGAATGATGCTTTTCAATGGAAAACTCTTTAGTGCTCAAGTTTTGTGGTCATGATGCCTTCATCTGATGTGGAAATGGCTATTGCTCTATTTTTTCTTTTCCGTTTTTGATGTTTTTGTAAAGGGAGGGGTTCTCTAGTTCATCCCAATCGACGTTCTGTGTTGCTGGAAGGGGGTGTGGTTGCAGAAAAGGATTGACTCGTGGAAGCCCAAATCATCTGAGGTATCCTCACCGCCAAATTATCTAGTCTTAATAACCAAAACAGAACTCTTGACTGCACAAGAACACATTCTCTAATCCCTGTGCCACTGAAGAATCAAAACCTTGGGCTCGGTTTATACTTGCAACAATCACTTTCCTATTACCATAAGTTGCTAGCATCTCAGATAGGCAATCAGATTCAATTGAGTCAGCAACTACAAAGCAACAATATAATCTTTGGTTGTGTAATGAAGAAGTTTTTTCTACTTTATAATTTTCATAGGCCAAGGCAATTACAAATGTTGAAACGACAAGACTATGGTGTTCGAGGAAGGAAACAAACCAAAAGGATTGCCCTATACCATTGGGAGGTCTTCTCCAAATGTTATGGACTAAGAATTCGAAGAAGAATGAAGAAACGGACGTGGCTAATCTCCAAAATATACAATTTATAAAGCAATATATATTATATAGTGAATTATGAATCATAAAATATTATTACAAATATTAAAAAACATTTTTAATTAATGTAAAAAATTTCATAATTAACTAATTAATTTCTATAGCCACACCATTTTTAAAGTGGGTCCGACCTAAATAGTATTTAAATTTGACATAATTCTAGTGGAGTTAGTGTTTAAGGTAAAATTAAGGTGTGACCTAATATCACATATAACCATTGTAATAATCAGCTATATCTATTGGGTGACAATGGATATGAAATCATAGCATAATGAAATCTTCATTTCATATACTCAAAGTGTCCAAGTAATGGTCCAACTTGAAGTCAATAACCAAAGTCTAATTTTATCAAATTTTGGGTCTAGCAAAACTACTGGGGATCCAAACGGGGCTTTTTTAGCTTGATTCGAATTAACCCAAACACAATGGGAATTTAGGCTTTTTGGATTAAGCTTGAGCTAGGCCTTCTGGGACCTAGATTCAGCTCAACCTACCAACCATAAATATATGGGATTCAAATTTAGTTTTTCTTTTTTTATTGCCTGATACCCTTTCTTGAGGATCTATAATCTCCTAATTTCAACTAAAAACAGCACTACAAAAATTAATCTTTTCAGTGCTAGAAGAGATGATGAATTAGCTACAAGTTTTCAATTACAAGTAGGAAAATAAGAACAAATCCAGCTACAGTCAAGCAGTCAACTAAAGTCAAAGAAAAGTTTGAACTGTGGATAATGCTCAAAAATCCCAAAAAATAGTGAAATTCTAATCAAACAACAAAATTCAAGAATCTATTCACTAGTCTATTAGCCCATTTTGAGTTCAGGAATGATTAACTCCAGTACAGCTCATTTAGGAATCATTTAATCAAAGTATGGCACTATATTTGAACTCCAACAAAACTTAAATATGAGCGATAACCATCTTATTGAAGCACATAATAAAATTCCACTACTTGAACCTATTTTCCCTTCTCTCACCAAGGCAAACAATTGCTTGTAAACCCACACTTCTCTCTTTTCTACATAAAAATGCTATAAGCTTTATCAAACAATAATAACAAAGAACAAATTACCAATACTTGGAATCCTTTGTGTTCACAGATAGTAAATAATAACTAAGGATTGAAAAAGCAAAAGCTGATATAAATTGTATGCTTATCAAAATGACAGTAAAGGGAATACATGGACTAATAAGACAATCAACTCAAGATCCATTTATTGTCTATGCAATAACTAAACCAGAAAAAGTTTCTGAGAGTTTGATTGATCGCTAGACTATCTGTCACGAAGATGATAAAGAGATCAAGCTAGAGAAAAGTCAAATATTGCCCCAAAAAGCGACGATTAGTGTGAACATACCTTAGGTGGCCTTCTGAGAGTGTACATCATTGTCTTCAAGGACAAAATAAACACACGCTCATTGTACTCTTTGGATCTTCTCTCTCCTCCTGCTCCAACATACGACTTCTCATATCCAGGTTCATTGAAGAAGGGTTTGTCATTAAGTATGAGGGCTTGTATAGAAACCAAAACTTGTAGCATAGTCGACTTCCCAGGCATCCACTTCTCTGTTTGTTTCCCACTCCAAGTTCCCAAAAGGCTAAGGCAGACTTTCCCACATTCATAGAGATTAGGATTTAAACGAAGCCCACCTGAGTAGTAATAAACCATCTGATGGAAGACATTTCCAATTAAACAACAAAGAAATAGGTTCACAATATCACAAATAAAATATGAGACAATATATACCGGTGGTGAATTAGGATACGTAGAAGGAAATAGACAGTCAAATACAAAAAGCCCATCATGATAGGGTGTACCAACAGGTCCTATAATGACAGCTCGAAGAAGTTCCATCCTTGTTTCACAAACTCTCACAAATATTGTCTCTGCAAAAATATAGATAGATACGTGGACTTAGTCATGTACCAAAGATACTTCATACAACTAATAAAAGAGGGTCAAATTCAAGCTAGATAAAAAGATTTGCAATAAGAAATATGCAACAGAAAATTTTCATTAAAATTCCCAAATTTTTATTCTTAAACGAATCTTATCATACCTGGTAAATCCTTCTCTAGACTTCTCCACTCCTCTTGGATTCTCTTTCCCCAAGAGTTGGTTGGCTAGCAAGAAGTGAAAGAAAAGCAATGTGAATAGGCGTACGGGTTTTACATATACAAGAACCAGTCCATTACTAGGTAAATACAAAAGAAAATTTGTGAGAGAGAGAGATAGGATAGAGACAGAAACAGAGATAAAGGGAATCTGCAAAGAACTTAGTTTACCTGCTGCCCTGAAAAGCCCATGCTGCAGTAGTGATGATCTGAAAAGTCCTCCACAATATCAAATTGCTTAAAGTTCTTATACTTGTATATGATATCATTTTCACCACTTATTTCTACTTTTCCATTAGAGTCAACAGGACTTATTGAACAGCTTGAAGATGCTGCCTGACTTCCATTGTCCACAAGCACAGAAGCAGTTGCTTTCTGTTTGGATTCAGCAGAGTGTGGAACAATGGCCCCGCTTTCAGGAAGAACTGAAAGAGCAGAAGTACTCGTACCAGATATTTTACTTACAGAAGAAGCAGGGTCTTTCAACCAAGGAAGTGTAGCCTCTACCCCAGGAGGGAGATCAACATTATCAAACTGAGACTGGATGGTGAAATACTCGTCTTCATATAAAAAGTCATCATAATCATAATCAGAGACATCATCAATGTACTTTTCACCATCATCACCAGACACATCGTCATCAGGATAAGACAAGTCAGAATTGCAGCTGTTATTATTTTTGGACTCAATGGATTCAGAAGTAGAAGCCTTAAGATGATTAACTGTATTTAAGGATCCTACTACATTGGTACAATTCTCAATCTGACAAGGTGATGCATCCTGAAGGAAAAAAATTACTGACTAAGAACTGGTTCTTATTTTAAAAGGAAGCCATATTTGGCAAGTAAAGAAATAACTGTGAATTCCAGTTTTCTACCTTAGAAGGAGATTGGCATGGATCATTGCAACCTAAAACTGATTTTCCCTTGGCACTCATGTTATCAGTCGTGTTTATTGTAAAAAGTTGATTCGGATCACCATCTCCTTCAAATTCCATCAAACCACACTGCAACCTAAACCAGAATATGATAAATTAGGAAAGGATGAGATGAAATTCAAGGTTAAATGGCATCATCCTTGAATTTATGTTAGAATGAGAATACCTACTTAATCATAATAAACATGCACATTTGTTCCCATCTTAAATATAGAGCATAAAATGATTGAGGATTTCATTGATCGTTATTTTCCTTGATCCCCAGTAATCTACAATACATTAGATCCTGAACATGGAAACAATGATTTCAGGAATAACATTCAGTCAACACTTGTCTCAATAAACTGATGCTTTTCCAAATTGCTACTTGCCTAAAAAATTAGAAATTGGTGTTTACTCCAAGGACAAGACAAACTGAACACATCCCAAAATTTTTCTCTCTATTATAACTGAAAATTTTGTTAGCAAATTAAAAAAAACACTAATTTCCGATTAACTTAATTTATTAGAAACTTTATACAAATGGAATCCATAATATGTGCTCAAACCCACAGATTGTGCTAATTTATTAGAAACTTTATACGAATGGTATCCATAATATGTGCTCAAACCCACAGATTGTGGACCGAGAACTCAACGCACATCCACTACGCTCGAAATCTCTCGCGTGACAAAATTTTCTCAGCAGTCAGGCAGGTCCAAGAACCAGCACATTGAAAAGCAAATCATTAAAAAAAAGCCCAAAACTTTAAAGCGCATATATGATCAGACCTCAAAACAAAAATGAAAACCGAAAGCAGAGACAAGAAATCTAAAAACAGAGGAGAATCATGTTACCTTGGTTTGCTTAAACCTTTTGGAGATGAAGGCGATATCTTACTTCTAAAAACCAGACAGTCGATCACAACTCCTGTTGTGTCTACAAAACAAATTCACCTAAAAAAGTTAGTTATAGAGAGAGAAAGGGTCCAAGTTAGGGTTGACTCTTCTAACAAAATATCTATTGTTAATCTTTTCCCCTTATACGTATGTATCTATAAATGTTTGTATGTAGTGGAACAGAACAGCATGAGCTCGTATACGCTCTCATTTATTGGATTTAGCTTTTACAAATTAATGACGCTGATATATGGAGTAACGGGCAAGTTTACTTTTGTTCGATTCCAGTGCGACATTGGCGAGATGAGGTGGCGCGTACTTATTTCTGCGACTAGGATACAATTGTATCACTATAATTATCAAAACTGCTATTATTTTACTTTTAAAATTAAAGGATTGGATACCAAAGATACGTTTCAGATTTAAATGTTCATTTAGTATTGAATAGTCATTAAATTGGTATATACAGAATAAGATATAAAAATAAAAATGTTAGTTAAAATATAATTTTAAAATAAAATACTTTATTAAAATAAAAACAAAACAATATTATCGTAATCAATTAATAATAACTCTAATAATTATAATTAAAATTAGGTTTACGAAAATGGTACACTAGGAGAATCATCCTAACTCATTAAAGGCATCAAACATATCATAAGCATTCTACGTGTTCAATTCTTTCCATTTTATTCACAAACATAAAAGTCGTGTCATTACAATTCATAATTCACATATACATTACACAACATTTGTTTGAGATTCAATTGATAAGACCGTTAAGCCATTCTCGTCCCCAAAATGCAAGTACTAGAATTCTACTATATAACCTCAGTAGCTATAACTCCCTTGAACTTAGAAAACAACGTTGCAATTTTGATGAGTTTACGAACTCAGTGAGTGAATCATCGTCTATGTTTTCACTCAAGTCAGATCGCAAAAATAAGTATATCAAAGTTTATCATACTTCCACAAGCATATAATGTAAGTTAGCATTGCATATCACAATACATCCTCCATTAACTTCAAATGTAATTCATTATTTCAAAACAATTCAATAGTTCATTTCAATTCAATCATTTGATAAATGTAGGGATGTATATGCAAATGCATATGTGTTTCTATTATCATTTTGTTTTGTTATAACCAAGTGCCTATCAACCTAATTTACTGTCCTGTATCCGTTGTGGATACTGAGATCATTTCTGGCTTATATCCATTGTGGATACCGAGTCCACATCATCTAACCTTAAGGCTCTTTTTTATAATCCTGAGCAAAAAGCTCTTTGCTATAGATCGGTCACTCTGGTCACAACTTCTTTATCTGATCATATATTTCAAGGTGATGAAATGCATCAATTAATATGTCTATGTTTTCATTCCCTTTCATTTCTATGTACTTATGCCACATATATCAAACTCCTCGGATCTAAGTCCGACATTTGTCAATGAGTTATACATACGTGCCATATTAACATTCAATTCATACAGAAACACATATAAACGAGTTTACACATTTAAGTTAACTCACAGAAAAGCTATTGCCTTGATGTTCTGGCAATGTTTAAATATTGATTATTACCTTATGCGTCTATCGTCATACAATACACACATAGTTCACAAACTAATAATTTGTTTAATCATATGAATATACAATCATGCATATGAATATGTGTCATGTTTCAATGCATGTTCAATTGACTTTTTGGATATGTGTTCTTATACAAATATCTTGACCATTCATATATTATAGCTTGTATACAACTAGTTTACAATCAGGTTTATACTGCTTGATTTGCTCCAAATTCAACAATCATACATTCACCAAACTTTTCTAGCAATATATATTCATACAATTTCCTAATTCTCATTCATAATTACCTCATGTTTTTCAATGCTCATTCATTCATGCCTAATACACATTACTCATATCCTTAAGATCATATTTACATTCATAAGAACACCTTTATTCCTTCATCACATCATAATTTCTAGATTTGGTTACATTGACACCAAAATAGTACATTCTTTAAGTTATGATATTAATTAACAACCTAAAATTATCAAGCTCTTAATCAATTAATCAAGCAATAATCTAGGTTCATTCCAAGCCTTAATCAAGTCCAAATACACCAATTTAGAGTGAATTTTCCTAAACTGGTTCACCATGTACATAAAACAGAAACTAACATTCCATAACTAGGCCCACGATCGTGGGAAACCTTGCCATGATCATGACAGAAGCTTATGCAACAGGCCACTATCATGCACTATCTTTCTTCCCTCAATTCTCCACGAATTTCACACACTTAGAGACATCACTACCACTTGAATTTTTCCAGAATTCATGTCCTATAAAGCTACTTCGTTTCATACTAGTCTAGCTTCCATAATGGTTACATTAAATCTCACAAAAATCTACTCATTTGTTTCATTACCATTCACTTTATACCATCATCTATGCAGTTGTTGATGGTAAAACATATCTACTTGTTTTAAGCTAAAAAACTACAAGTGAACAGGTCTTGACTTGTAGTAAAAAGAGCAGATATCGATCCCATAGGGATTGATGCCTAGACACCGCTTAATTTAGACACAACTTTGTTTAAGAAACTAAATTGTGAAATGCAAATAATCT
>JAOTAY010000009.1:3330474-3361963 GCA_025629805.1 Erythroxylum baracoense | reverse complement strand
ACGTTTCGTTGAGAACACTTAATTCTTTCTCATTCACATTCAATTATGAACACTTCCAATGCAATTTCAATTATCAAATTCCTTGGGCTATCAATGTCCAGAATTGTCTCAATCACATCATTAATAGTTCAATATAGAAGTTTAAATAGAAATAATCAATCAATGTGAGACCATTTAGGTTGACTCACAGTATGCCCCAAATTAGCATTGTCTTTATAATCCAGAAACTTCTGAACGCTGACGTTCAACCTTGTATATCTAACTTCATGCAATACACACATTGTACATGCATTACTAATTTGATCAATCATATAAGTATTCAGTCATACACATATGTATATGTTTTATGTACAATGCATGCTTCATTTGACTATTTCGAGTATGTTTCCTTAATCACATCTCTTGATCATTTAAACATCATCATTTATGTATGTCTAGCTTGCATTTAGGTTCATGGCTCAAATGCACTTGATTATTTTAATATCCTCAATCAATCATTCACCAATATTATTCTAGCATTATAAAATCACAAAATATCCAATTTCTCATTAATGTTTCTTAATATACGTTACTTATCTCCTTTGAATCACATTTACAATCATATGAGCACCTTCCTTCTTATTATACTCATAATTTTCAAGATTTTGATACTTTGATATCAACAATTCATTCATTATGTTATATCCTTAATTACAACCTAAACATGTCCAACACTTTATCAACTTATTCAACCTCAAACCTGGTTCATTTCAAGTCGCATTCAAGTCTAAATATATCATAGGAAAGTACCTTATCATTAGTTATTTCAAACACCACTTAAAAGAAGAGGAATTCACGTTAATGGCCATTCCCACGATCGTGAATGACTTCCCATGATCGTGGTTTAATCCAGCAAAACAATTCTAGAACTTTATTTGCACTTCCCATGATTGTGTAGTCATTCCCACGATCGTGGGTTATATTATTATGAAAAATCTAGCAATTCTTCTTCCCATTTTCCAGATTTTCAACTCCTATAAGTTACATCTAACACATATTATGCTTAGTTAATCATTTCTAGTTCATTTCCTCTTCATTCTCACATCAATTCCAATTCACAAAACATCCACAAAACAAATCATAAATCATTGTTTATCAATTATACAAAAACAGAACATGAGCTTTATTATTTACTATCATACATAAATCTTAGTTCTTCTCATTTCAAGAACATTTTTCAAACACCTTTCTTAAGCATAAATTTCACCTTCATTATACCTTAAATCCCAATATATTTCATCTATGTAACAACTTATAATCCTAGGTTTTCATACTCTCAAAAATAGAACACAAATATATCATCATTTCATAAAATTTCTACTTTCTTTCAACACCATTTTAATGATCATTCTATCTTAAAAAAATCCCAATGACAATTGATGAATTATTACTCATCATGTACACAAAAATAGGACATGAATATACCCATTTCTTCATCCATGTTTCGGCATATATACAACTCCATTAACTTATCAATCTATCTCTTTCTATCATAAAAAATATTTTTATTTAAGCAACCCATGAAGAACAATTTTCTACTTACTTGTTTTAGCTCCAAAGCCTCTTCAAATCGTCACCTAACCCTAGCTCCAAGCATACACAATCATCATCTTTCAAGGAGGAATAGGTTAGGTATTTAGTTACAAGAAGAAGATGACAACAAAGGTCTTGAAGTGGGTAGGTTGAATGTCAACAAAACTCAAGATCGTGAGTGAGAACAAGAGTGTTGAGATTTGAGAGAATAAAGAAGAAGATGAAGAGAGTATTTAGCAAAAGTAAAAGATAAGATAAAAATGGTCTTTCAACAAGTAAATGTCGTGGGAAGATGAGTGTGGTGAGTGGAAATTGTTGTGACACTTGTCACTTGCCACATGTCATCTTATTGTGGTCCCCTATTGATCTTCTAATAACTACTCCATTTATCTTCCAATTTCTATACCATTGGTCTCCCAATTTTCTATGACACTTATCATTAAATCCTAGTGCCACTTGTCATTTATTTCTACTATCATTTATCACTTATTTCTATTATCACGAATTAATTTGTCTTGCCATTTGGCATTTTTCCTAGGCCAAAAATATACATGATTTCATAAATCTCTAAATTATAACAAATAAATTCTAAGTCACCAATTATGATTCATCAACCAATTTTCAAGACATAAAATTGACAATTCACAATTTATAACATTATCATTTAAAATCATTCATACCCCGAAATATGTCAATTGTGTACATATACAGTCTTTGTAATGTGTATAATCAATATTCATATGTGTATGCTAATGATATGCATGTGTATGCAATACACCTTATAATTTCTCAGTGCTATTCTCATATACAATGGTCTAGGACCCTATGTCCTAACCCTCAGTATAGAATAACGGGATATTACAACATATCCTCCATATCCAGATGGAATAGCCAACACCAGTGCCGTAGTTAATCAATATTTTAACTCATTAAAGCTCTTTTAACATTCATTAGTCCATCGAAAGTTACGTTCTTCCTTAGAAGCTTTGTCAAAAGGGCTGAGATCAATGAGAACCCCTCAACAAGCCTCCTGTAAAAACCTAATAGCCCAAGAAAAGTCTGAATCTCTGACACAATTCTACATGTTTCCCATTTCATCACTACCTCAACTTTCTTCAGGTCTACCTGTATACCCTATCCAGACACTATATGACCCAAGAATACCATCTGATCAAGCTAGAATTCACACATACTTAATTTGGCGTACAATTGGCTCTCTCTCATTATCTGTAAAATTAACCTCAAATGCTCAGAATATTGCTCTCTACTCCTCAAATACACCAAGATATCATTTATAAATACAATAACAAAGTGATTTAAGTAAGGTCAGAATACTTTATTCATCAATGCCCTAAAGTCTGCCTGAGCACTCGTTAATTCAAAAGGGATCACCAAAACTTCGAAGTGTCCATAAATGTTTCCTAATGCACTCTTTGGTACATCAGCTTCTGCTATTTTCAATTGATAATACCTTGACCCCAAATGTAGTTTAGTGAATACCTGAGCTCTCTGTAACTAATCGAGTAAATAATTTATTCTCAGTAGGGGATATTTATTCTTCACTGTCACCCGATTTAATTACCTATAATTAATGCACAATCTCAAACTCCCATCCTTCTTCTTCATAAACAAAACTGGAGCTCCCTAAGGTGACACACTGGGTCTGATAAAACCATTAACTAACAACTCCTGCAACTGAGTTTTAAGTTCTTTAAGTTCCATAGGTGCCATCCTATAAAGAGGAATAAATATAGGAGCAGTACCTAGGACGAGGTCAATGGTGAACTACATTTCCCTATATGGTGGTAATCCCGGTAATTCAGTGGGAAAAACATCTAGAAAGTCCCTAACAACATGAATATCTTGTAATGTCTTCTTAACTTTGGTATCAGTCATATGGGCTAAATAGGCCTCACATCCACTTCAAATTTGTCTAAAGTGCTCATTGATGAAATCAACCTGGTTGGTACTGCTTGACTAACACCTCGAAATATCACCCTTGGTTGAGTAGGAGATTCAAGAATAACTTCCTTAGTGTAACAATTCATCACAGCCATATGAACAATAAGCCAGTCCATACCTAAAATAAGGTCTATTTGTAACACCCACATATCCCTTAGGAGGATATGCAGATGCTACACAAAACAAAACCAAAACAATCCAAAACATACTGAAGCATTTCTAGAAACTCAAGGAACATACATTTCATTCATTAAAGGTTAGGTCATATTTAGAACATAACATATGCATTGTACTTATTACATACAAGCCTTAAATCCAAATCCAAACTGTATTAAAGTTATTACAAACCATTAAACAAAACACAAAATACAGCATGTCTCATTACATTAAAAAATAACTAAAAAACAAACTAAATATTTCCAGAACAAAACATAATCTTCTTAGCCACTGCGGTTGTCATTGTCCCAGTCTTAAGTCTAGCTATTAGAACCTATATGGAGACAAAACCACAATGCTAAGCATATAGCTTAGTGGGGAATAACTAAACACGTATAATCCGAAGATTGTTTATAACAATCGTTTAGCATTCACTTGCGATGAATCATATCAAATCTTAGACATCCTTTAATTGTTTAAATTACTGAACATTCCAATATCATTTGCATCAGAACAGAATATAACATATCAAAATAGAATACAAACTATACTTGCTTCAAACTTACACATATCCAAACAAAATATCATAATCACAATACAATACCTTAAAGTATCTGAATAAATCTTATTTACATCAAAACAACATTTAGCTATATCAGAACTAAACTTAACTTGTATCAGAATTGAACATATCAGAACACAAAACAAGTTAACCTGCTAATCCTTTTTACAGAAGTGGGTAACGGGGCCAGAATAGGAGATACTTATTGGTATCACAAAATAGGAGAAACTTATGTCTCAACACCGAAGTTTCAATATCAAGAGAGACTTAAGTCTCAGACACCAAAGTGTCGATATCTTAGTATCATGGGAGCAGCTGCAGACCCTTCTAGGCATGCCTATTTACCCTCGACTAGGAGTTGAAAATTTTAAAACAATCAATTTCAGATTTCATAATCACAAGCAAAAGATGTTATGCCTTTGTTCCACTTTCCTCAAATTGAACATATATATATATATATATGCACATCCATATAATCATACCTTATAAGCATAAACATTTGCAATAATGTACCATTAAAGGCATTAAGTATTTACACATTCCATATCATGACACAAATTTCCAATTTGTAAACAATCATATTCAATTCACATAACATAAACCTTTTAAAACACATTGGTATTCATAAGAACACATTCGTCTTTAAACACATCATTCTTTTCAACATTAGACACATTGTTAATTAACCTCACATTCTTTAAGGAATTACCTCCTTTAATAAACCATAACTCAATTACCTTTTACTCCATTAATCTAACATCATCTAGGTTAATTTTTAATCTCAATTAAGTTTAATTAAACCATTATTAAGTACCTTAACATAATATATGTCAACAATTACACAAAACCAAGTTTAGAATTTTTTTATAGATTTTCTTAGGACAGGTTTCAGATCACTTTTATATGGCCATTATAACATAGAAACTGAGGTTTCTAGGAAATATGCTCTTCTAAAACAATGTTCCGCTATGTCTTAGGTTTCTAATGAGCTAAAGTTAATACAATTTGGTTCATTAATCCTAGAGTTATACCCAAAATGCTACAGACTATTCTTAGACAGTGATAGTAACCAAAACTCAACTTCAAGCCAAATTTCAAAACTCCTAAGGACAGAAATAAAATTTTATTCCTTCATAAAAATTGTAGAATTATGTATTTAGTTTAATCTAAAATTAAAATCACCCCATTTGGATATCTATAGGTCAAGTTATGGCTAAAATACCAATGTCTATTCAGTGAAACCAATACAAATAACTCACATCTTACACCTTCAACACCCCTTCATCGTAGTTCATCAATTCCACTTCAATTACAACTTATTCATGCCTCAATTCAACATCAATTTCATGTCCAGAAGTAATTCAAAAATCATGAATTAAATAACTTACAAATCAATATCTTCCACATATCAAAACCAACCCAAAAATTATCATACAATGATCACTTTTCTAGCATACATTTCTTATCATCTTAACACATATTTCACGCCAACTCCAATCACATAACACTTATATCAATACATGCTATCAAGTTCAGAATTTTCGTACCTATTTAACTACAAATTCTTACTTCAAAGAGTCAGTTAATCTGAAAAATCGAAATAACATTGCATTTGTTAAACCAGAATTATTTTTTCAGCACTTCCAAGCCACCTATACACAATTAAGATCAAAATGTAAATTTCAGCACTAAAAAGACAATAGAACTGAAAATAGTAGGTCCTACTTCTTGATGCAGTAACTTACACAGATCCAAAATTCCAGAAGTTGAGAGTGAGTGAGTGGTTTCGGTAGAGAGGGGCAAAGAAGAGAGTGATGAAAATTCCAGCAAAAAATTTGCCACCTTTGGATGCTAGGTGTCATCAAACTCCTTAATCATGTGTCAACTAACATGTTATGCCATGTAACACTTGATTATGTTTCCATTTGTCACCTTAAGATGCTGCCATTAGTCACTTATAAATCAATCCACCTATCACTCCAAAATTGGTCCATTTTTCAATCAACAAATGGTGCCAAATGTCATTCAAAGTATAGCAGAAATATCCAAGCTTCTCTGAATGTGTAAAAGGCTAAGAGATTCAACATACAAGCATGCAATGAAAACAAAGGACAGGAACAGAAAGAAAGCAAGAGGAAGAGAAAATCATTTTAGGGAGAATCTAGTGTAGAAAGTAAATACAGATCAAGAAGAAAAAAGAAGAAGCCTAATCAAAGACCCTTATTCATTCCCCCAGAGGAAGGCGATATCCAACGACAGAAAAAATCTCACCAATAAACTTGACCTCAGAAAAGATGAAAGTAATCAGACGAAGAAGAAACAAGGAAAGATGAACCAAACAAAATTGTCTCACTTATGAGTGTTGGCTGTGAAACAAGACCTCCATCACCACTAAAGAAAACATTCCTAATTGGGGAAGAACACGGGCAGCTAGAAGTAGAGGAGATGGAAATTTACTTCTTTAATTCAAACCCTTCATAAACCTAAAAACGTTGTTGTATTGTTAATGTAGGGGATCAGAAATGAAGTCATTTTTTTAAGCATGACGTTAGTGGTGGTTGCTTGGTTTTGGAAAGGGAGTGTAACTCTGAAAGATGCATTACTATATCTTGAATCATTTTCAATATATATTCTCTATTTAATTTTTTAAGAAAACAAAGGGCATTATTGAACTTACTTGGTTTTCTTAATTTGATTAATTATGTCCTTTTGATTATCTTATAACATGTAGCTTATTTACAATCTACTAAACTGATATTGACTAAAATGAGTGGAAGCAAGCCACTTGTAATTGATCCCAACTGAGTTTTGAAGAATGCAAGGGTTAAGCTAATGACCATTACTTAGCATATTTGGTAGTTATATTGAAATTTTTATGTAGTCATATTTGTTTTAAATTCTAAAAATAAGTTTTTTAACGATTTGGAATGGTTTGGGTTGCTAATTCTCTTATTCTTTTTTACGTAATTATAAGATACAAAAGCAAGCTCAAGGGCCAAGTGAATTTGGTTTCAATACCAAACTAATAAAAAAGAGGGCGCAAGAAAAACAAGGCCAACACCGTGAAATCAAGAGGATATATAAATACTTTGTAGGTTAAGGCATTCAGATGCCATCTCCAACACCATCACCACCTCAATCACTGTAACAGGTTTCATGCTCTAACTCTTCTTTTTCTTGTTATTTTTGTTTTTCTTGTCATTTTTAGTTTCTTTTATGTGTTGTTTGTTTTTCCTTTATTAAGGATGTGTTGTCCAAGTAAGGAGAGGTTTACACTGTATTGTCATCATGAGTGTGAATTTTGCATATCATATTGTTAGTTTTTTGAGTAGGTTGATATGGTGTGAGCTTAAGTGTGAATTGTGTGAATATGTTTATGGCTATAACTTAATGGAAGTAGTTTAACTTTGAACATAGTCATTGAAGTTGTGAAGGAATATTAGCTTGTGAAATTTGTATTCTAAGTATCTTTGGTTAAATATGCATATTAATTAGGATAAGATGTTAGTTCATTCACCTTAGGAAATTGTCATACATATTTATATCTATAAGTCATTCGAATAAGTAGTATCATTAGTAATCTTTCATGAGGATGATTAGCTAAAAAGAAACGAGGTAGGCTATGTAAAGAAGATTAAAAATATATGTCTTAAGTAAATAACTATTCGTTTAGCCTTCGGTTTGTTAATAGAGCTAGTAGTCAGTTGAGAATATGATATAGCTGAGTAACTAGGGACATTTATGAAAAAATGTTTGTCTTCGCATCAAAAGGTTAAAATGAAATTCCATCCAAGTCAATTAATAAAACGTGACCTAATTAAGTAATCGAGGGACATTCACCACAAAATGTTAATTTGCCTTCTCATCAAAAAGACTAGGTCAACGTTACAAAAAATTAAAAAGTGGTGTTTTGATAAATAAATCATACCGATCTTTGAAAATAGCAAGAAATTTCATGAAAAGTTACTAAGTGATAGTTGCAATTTTGATTGACTACTAATTATCAAAGTGTATGTATAAGTGCTTTAGGTGAATGAATATGATATTAAGGCCTTGATTAGTATGTATATTCAATAAAAAATGCTTAGCCATAAATTGCATAAGTTAATACATTGAAACAACTTGAAAGATTATTGTTTGAGGTTAAATTGGTTTTGTGAAGTTAGATGCCATTGTATCATTAGTGCATATTGCATGAATGAATGTGTTATTGTTTGATTTTTTGAGTTCATGCTTTGTTTTTGCTTCAAGACAAGGAAAAGTTTAAGTGTGAGGATGGTGATAGTTGTAGTTTATATTATATTTTGATAGATGTTTTAGTTTATTTATAGGTGTTTAATAGATGATTATTGCATGTTTAGGCTTATAATTATGTTAATGTGATTGTTTAATTGTGTTTTAAGTGCTATATGGTTTAAAGCAAGATATTGGACCTTAATCTTGTGTTTTTTAGATGTTTTGATGTGTCTATTAATGTATGAACCTAGATAAATGAAGATTGAAGAAAGTTGGAGCAAGATTAGGCTAAAAGACAGTTCACGATCGTGACATGGGTGTCATGGTTATGATAAAAGGTTCCTCTTAGGGTCACGATCCTACAGACACCTCCCAGGCGCAAGATTTTTGATCTGTTTTGAGTTTCAAGGGCAATTTTGGAATCAATTGAAGGGTGAAAACCTTAAAAAGAACCTTATAAGCCTCAAGAATTATTTAAGAACATAATACACTCCAAACGGAGGAGCTAACATATTGAAAATTAGATCAAACAAGGAAGATCGAGAGAGACATCTAGGATTTCCAGATTTCTAGATCAAGCATCGAATCAAGTTTTTCTTTCTTTCTGTTTTTTATTTCATTAGACTTTATGTGTAAAATGGATTTTCAGATGTTTTTCATGTTTACTATGTTCTAAATTTCCACATTAGGATTTGTTCTTGACTTATTTTATGACTTTGATTTCAATTGATTCAATAAAATTTCTGTGTTGTGTTAATGGTGTATGCATATACTTTGGCAATAAATCGAGAGAGTGAGTTGAAAGTAATATGATTAAATTGTGCACTAGAATTGATGATTTAATATGTCACACGATTAACAAAACAACTATCATTCGAAGAGAGATTTTGTGTGAGAAATTTGTTATTTGATAGATCATACCAGAACTAATTGAAAACATTAGAGAAAGAGTTGTGAATTAAGAGATTACAATTTTGGAATTTTCATATTCAATTATGGTTAACTAATTAGGTCTTGAGAAATAGTAGTCAATCCCTTAGAAGATTTAGAATCAACACATAATTGAATCAATAGGGGTTAAAGGAACAAAATAATTATATAATAAATCCTAACTATTATCCATGATTTTCCTCACATATTGGTGGTAGCTTATTTGTTATTTGATTATTTGCTTAGTTTCATTTAATTGTTTTAAATTTATGATATTTTATTTTCATTCAATTCATATCCCGATACCTCAGACAAAGTTAAGTTCACTTAGTTTTATCTATTTCCTCATAGGATCGACACCTTTAATACTAGAGGTTACGATCTGTATACTTGCAAAAATTAGGGATTTTATTAGGAGTAAAACTTGCTCAACATACTCCTTAGGAACTACCACTCAATTTTTATAATATAAGATCTCATCTTGAACTTTGTAATCATAAATTTTGCTAGGTTGTTGTAGAGCCAATTGCAAGAAAATTTGTTAGGCTGTTGTAGAGTTAATTGCAACCTTTGTTTTGAAGGAGGATATTGCTTATAGAATTCCCACATAGTCTACCAAAGAGCTATTGTAGGTTTAGAAATTGTTTGCACTACATAAAAGATAGTAGGGGGTAACCGTGATAGTGCATCAGCTGGCCCATTCTATATGCCTAGTCGATACACAATTTTGAAGTCATATGCCATCAATTTTGTAAGCTATCACTATTAGGGATTGTATGGTTTGGTTGATGATGGATTTCAAGCTTTGATGGTCAGTTTATAAGATAAATTTCCAACCGAAAAAATAATTCTCCTACATAAATAGATAAAATTTGGAGCCTCGAAGGTAACTCTTTACTAAAGTAGGCGATCAGATGTCTTTGTTGGGTAAGAACTATGCTTATGCTGCATCCTGATGCATCAGTTTGTATGAGAAATGAATTTGCAAAATTTGAATATGCCAACATTAGTGTGGTTGTAAGTGCTTGCTTTAAGGACTTGAATGTTGCAGTTGACTTCAGATTCCATACAAAGCATTTTTCCTCAAGAGATGGTTGAGTGGAGCAACTATGGAGGAGTATTTAGCCACTAAATAACAGTAGTAACTAGTGATGCAGAGAAATCCATGAAGGTTTTTTATTGAATCTGGATGGGGCCATTGTTGAATCATCTGAACCTTTCCAAGATCCATAAGCACACCTATTTCTGAGACATGATGGTCAAAATATCCAATTTCTGTATAACCAAATTCACATTTGGATAACTTAGTAAATAAAGAGTGAGATTGGAGAGTGATAAACACTACCTGTAGGTGTTCAAGGTATTGTTCCTACAGAGAGTTATAGATAAGAATGTCATCAAAAAATACCAGGACACATTGGCGTAACATATCTCAAAACACAATATTCATCAAAGCTTGGAACATCAATGGCGCATTGGAAAGGCCCAAAGGCATTATGAGAAATTCATAATGACCTTCATGTGCTCAAAAAGTTGTTTTCTCTATGTCGGGTGGGTGAATGCACATTTGATGGTAGCCTGCCCTGAGGTCCAGCTTTAAGAAAACCTTTGCTCCATGGAGTTCATCAAATAGTTCATCGACTGTCGAGATTAAAAATTGATCTTTAATTGTAATAGCATTGAGAACCCTATAATTGACACAAAATCTCCAATACCTATCCCTTTTTTTACTAGTAACTTTGGAAAAAAAAGGGCTAATACTTGGTCGGATTATGCTCGTAGCCATCATCTTGAAAATTAATTTCTTAATTTCACCTTTTTGAAAGTGAATATATCTATATGGCGAGACATGTATTATGGTAGTGTTTGGAAGGAGTGGAATTTTGTAGTTCGTTAGTCTAGGTGGCGGTAGGTGAATAGGATCGGTGAAAACAGAAAACATGTGTTTTAGTAAATTTTGTAAGGAGGAGACAAAGGAGAGTGGACCCTGTGAACTAATTATAGGTTCATTGGTTTGACAATTAGTTTCCAATTTAATATGGAAATATTGAGCTGCTGCTTGTGTTTGATGGGTATTTTTTAGAGATCCTAGAGAAATATGAGACAATGTGGGTTGTTAAAGACTTATAAATCTTAATTTTTTTCCAGCTTTTTCGAGTTTTATCCAAAGGGCAATCAAACAAAACTGGTCCTAATTTTGAAAGCCATTGTACACTTAAGACCAAATCTACCCCATATATAGGCAGGAGGAGAAGATCCATCGAGAGTTTGGTTTGGTCCACAAAGAGGTGTTTGTTCACACGTTCCTATACATCCGAATGAGTCCCCATTACCCACTATGACAATAGAGGAAAGGGTTTAACAGGTAAGTTAAGGTGAGTAGCAAGTTTGGTTTGGATAAAATTGTAAGTAGAACCTTCGTCGATAAGAACCATGACCTTGTGGTCGTTAATAGATCCTGCTAATTTTAGTGTGGAGGGTACAGATTAGCCAATTAGTGCATGGAATGAGATTTGTGTTGGCTCGACATCCCCTTCATTATTCATGGTTTCCTTGTTAGCCTCCCTGTCCGTTTCAATAATGGTTGGATACTCAATGATAGATTCCTCTTTCGATGAAACCATGAGATAAAGGAATTGGGGAGGCTTGCAACGGTAACTTGGGACAAATTTCTCAGTACAGTTGAAGCATAATTCTTTTTCTCACCTCGTTGCGAATTCTAAAAGGGTCAACCATTTGATGGGGAAAGGTATTTTGGGTTTTAGTGTGATAGTAACTGGTGCTTGTATGGTAGGTGATACAAAGGTCACCTTTGGACTCGAACTTTTACCGAAGTTGATTGTCAACACTCTTTACAAAGCAGCATCACTTAGGTCTGCTTAAGCAAAACTTCAGCCTTCAACGACCCTCGAAGTGTTTACCTCGTACCCTCAAAGAAACAATGCTACGAAAGCAAAAAAAACTAAAGGCAATTAGAAAATAAGAGAGATACGGTAAAACCAACCTTTATATTACTTTCCCTCAAAAGAATACAAGGAATGTGCTCTCTCTGACTGAATTGAGAGAAAAGCTCGAATGAGCTATATATAGGCATTCTAACTTCGAATCCAAGTTACATTCAGAATCTCACTTAAACTGAACTGCCTAGATCGTACTAAGATCACGTCTATCTCTATTAGATTACATCACGCGGACTAATTGGACAACATCCCCATCTAAATAGGACTCTAACTAATAAGATAAAATCTACAAGATAACATAAAGATAAAGTTTACATTAAAATAAGAAACTAGCATCCTTATCCTCGAAGATCTCCACCATGTTCAAATGTTGAGTCCTACTGTAACTCTATCTCTTAGTTGTCACCACATCATCCAAGATCTCCCCACGATCTCTATCCGTTGATAATGCAGTGTAATCTTGCCGAAGCCCACATAGCACACTGGCTTAATCCAATGCTTCCCACAATAAGTCCGCTAGTCGTGGTTCATTCATCCAAGCATAGGCCAAGTCGTTAGTCCATCAAGTCCTTAGCCTGGGTTGAGTCAATCTCCACAAGGTCCAAGACTCTACCAAATTTCGCGCTAAGTCTAATCCAACTCGCCCATGTTTGGCTTAGTATTTTCACATGCCTTCCTCATGCATATAATCTAGCTAACCTCTCTCCTAAGGCGCGTTGTGAAGGTCTCTAAGAAGTGCTCCGAAGTTTAAGGTTCTAACAAACCACCTCCTCCAAATGGATTGATATGAAGGCTTGCTACCATCTTCAAGAGATAACTAAGGATTCTTTGAAGAAACCACTCGTCAAATTAGTCTGGTGGAAATCCTCCATAAGTAGTTTCTTCAAAGAATCCTTAGTTATCTCTTGAAGATGGTAGCAAGCCTTCATATCAATTGGCACTTCACCCACATACCATTTTCCCAATCGGGGTTATCTTTGCTTCCATTTGGACTCACCTTCTCAAGTCTCACTGCGCTCGCCAAAGACATACTGAGAAGAACTCTATCCATTGAGCTTTCCCTATCACCTTGATCCTCCGTGATCTTGGTAATGATATGCTCCTTACCTGCCTTCTGTTTCGAGCTTTCTCAAGCATAGTTTGGCTCCTTTTCAATGATCATAGCCAACACTTGTGCTACCAGTGTTGTAGTCTCCTTCGTCCCACCAACAAATCTATAATAATTAACAAAGAAGGAATTTTCATCATACATAACCATCATACCTCCCAAACTTGGGTACAGCACCATTTTTGCTGCCTTAAGGAAGTCAATTCCTAATATCATTTCGAAATCCTCAAATGGTACGACTGTGCAATTCATCTTGGCACTCCAACTCCCTATGCTCACTGGGACGATGTAGGCAGCTCCCATCACCGCTTGTGCCTTCCCAATAAGGGTTCTTAACTTTGTCGGAGTCTTAGACATTGTAAACCCCAACTTGCCCACCATCCTTTCTGCCACAAAGGAATGTGACGCACCCATATCTACCATCGCAGACACCTCTATCCCATTAACCTATATTCTCACATACATTAGATCATCATAAGGATTAAGTTCTTTACTAACCGCATTCAACAACACAATAGGATTTAGCGCCGCATCATCTGAAGATTTTCCCTCGTCTTCGGCTATTAGAACGTTTAGCTTCTCTTTCCTCAGACATTCTCTTGCATAATGTGATCCACCGCACAGATAACAAGCAATCTTGCCCTTTTTGGAGGACATCTCCCCACTCTCGAAGCCACCATTTTGCTTGCTTTTTCCTTCGAATTCTCCATTCTTGGAATCCTTCTTCTTCCCTTCGGTATTCTCCTGTTGAGCATGACCTTTGCCCTTTGCAGAATTAGAAGAGCTTGCTTTAGTTTCCTTTATCACTCGAAAGTCCACCAAGGCATTAGCGGCTGTGATTGCACCAATCATGTCCTTCACATGTTGCCAAAACTCCATTTGCGCCCATAATTGTAACCCCGACAAAAAGTTGAAGAGCTTGTCCTCGTCTGACATATTTTCAATATCAAGTGATAGAGAACTAAAAGACTGAACATAGTCTCTTACCGATCCTTCTTGCTTCAGTTCCTTGGCATCCTTCGTAAGCCATGAAGTATTCAACGGAAGAAATTGATCCTTCAACTCCTTCTTCATGAGCTCCCATGTATCCACAGGAGTTTTACCTGCACTAATCTCCTCAGAAGTCCTCATCCTCTACCAGAGCTTGGAATCTCCATCCAAGTACATGGCCCTCATATTGACCTTCTCAGTATCGGGTACCCTAGCAGTCGCAAAGTACTGCTCCATATCTCACAAGAAATTCTCAAGCACCTTGGCATCCCGCACGCCTTCGCCTTAGGTCCACGTACCTTCACCACTGAAGGTTTTAGTGATGAGCTTTCTGCACGACCAGCATCAGTTACAATGGCATGCCTCAGCACTATGATCTCAAACTGGGCCTCCTCCTGTGCCTTCAACAAATCGGCCATCTGTTGTTGCAACTGTTGAATTCGCGCCTCCAACATCTCGAATCCAATATTGTGAGATGTGACCTCTTCCTACCCTTAAGGAATTGGCTCAATAGGTGCCTCCACCCTAGTCACTCGTTCTGTCAAGTTGCCTACTACCATACCAAAATTTGGCTCTGATACCAGTTGATACAAAGGTCACCTTGAGACTCGAACTTTCATCGAAGTTGATCACCATCACTCTTTACACGACAGCCTCACTTAGGCCTGCTTAAGCAGGACTTCAGCCTTCAATGACCCTCGAATTATTTACCTTACACCCTCAAAGAAAGCAATAAGAAAATAAAGGCAAATAGAAAACAAGAGAGATACGGTAAAACCAACCTTTATATTGCTTTCCCTTAAAAAATACAAACAATGATCTCTTTCTGACTGAATTGAAAGCAAAGTTCGAATGAGCTATATATAGGCATTCTAACTTGAAAGTCAAGTTACATTTGGAATCTCACTTAAACTTAACTGCCTAAGATTGTGCTAAGATTACGTCTATCTCTATCAGATTATATCACATAGACCAATTGGATGACATCTCCATCTAAATAGGACTCTAACTGATAAGATAGAATCTACAAGATAACAAAAAGATGGAGTTTACATTCAAAAAAGAAACTAGCATTCTTATCCTTAAAGATCTCCACTATCTTCAGATATTGAGTCCCACTGTAAGTCTAACTCTTAGTTGTTGCCACATCATCCAAGATCTTCCCACGATTTCTATCTGCTGATGATGCAATGTGATCTTGCCGAAGTCCACATAACACAATAATCTGATCAAATGCTTCCCACAACAAGTCCGCTAATCGTGGTCCATTCATCTAAACATGGGCCAAGTTCTTAGTCCATCAAGTCCTTAGCTTGGGTTGAGTGCAATCTCCACAAGGTCTGAGATTCTACCAAAATTCGCACCAAGTTCGATCCAACTCGCCCATATTTGCCTCAGTATTTTTGCATGCCTTTCTCATGCGTGTAATCCAGCTAACCATCATCCTAAGAGCTCGTTGTGAAAGTCGCTGAAAAGTGCTCCGAAATTTAAGGGTCTAATAGTAGATGTGTTACCAAGTTGTGGAGCTGAAGTTATAACAAATAGATTTGGTAGCATCTCTGCTAGCATTATATTTGTCTTCTACGAGTTGAGCCATTCCCACAAAATTGTAAGTTCTACGATTTAAACAGAGTTAGGTCTCTGTGGATATCATCTCGAGGCCCCGAAATGAAGCAGTTTAGTAGATTTGTTTGATTTAATCATAAGGTTTACGCAGCAATGGCCACTGGGATAGCTTGTAAAGTTGTAGCTATGAATCATAAAGTTGTTTGATTTAATCATAAGGTTTACGCAGCAATGGCCACTGGGATAGCTTGTAAAGTTGTAGCTATGAATTTAGAGGCCCTGAATCAAGCTTCAAGTTGTTGGACAAAAACATCCCAGATAGTTAGTTGAGAGGTCATATGTAACCATTGAAACCGTTGGAGGGCAAGTCCCGTAATATAAAAAGCTGCTATTGTTAACTGTTGATCGTTGGGAGTACTGTGGTAAGAAAAGAAATGCTCTATTTGAAAGAGCCATCCATGAATATTTTCATCTGAAACACATGGGTATTTCAGAGTCTAGGTTTGAGCTGAATTAAAGCATATTATTAGTTGGGGTGAAGTGTATTGCAGTCTTGTTTGGTCCTACTGAGGACGAAGGTTAATTTAAAGAAAAGTGGGTGGTGCGGGCTGCGTTATATAGGAGTAAGGTGGTAGTTTTAGCAGGGGTAACAAGGGTGGTTGTGTGGCTGGTTTGGCTATTTCTTGCATTATGTTAGCCATAACAGATTGTTGGGCAGTGACAGATTTCTAAACCATCTCAAATCTTTCCGAGTGCTTTTGGATCATGGTGGAGATGGACTCGAGCTTGGTGTCATACTGATCAAGCTAGTCAGTGAGTTGAGAGAGTTGTTCATCAAAGGCCTTCGACCGAGTGACCATTCTTTCAGTCATCATGTTACACTCTCGATGAAAGCACCAACTGTCACTCAGAAGGGAGTAGGAAGAGAAAGGATGGGAAAAGGAAGAAACTTTTGGGGAAAATTATCTCTGCCTCTTCTAGATTTTCATCTCTGTTTATACTAGAAATTCATATTGTTGTAACAACTATACGCAATACTCATCTCCGTACGATACTGCAAATATTCTTTTCCTAAAGCCATTCCATTATAACGGTATTACAAATCATAATCTTAATATCTGATTGTCTCTGTAGTTTTGCGTGTGCTGTGCCTTTTGCCATCTTGTGGGAACTGGTTCTTAGGTTCAGCTGGGTCTGCAGGGATCCTTGAGCTGGTTACTTCTCCTGGATCTGGTTCCTTATCAACGTCCATGTCTGTAACAAAGGCTTTAGCTAAAGCTGTTCAAGATTCAAAATATATGTTTTAGTTGCTAGAAACAAGAATTACCATGCAGAAGTAAATCAAGGCTAGGACCGATTTTGATCCAGCTCCGCACTCAACATGTGATGAAGAAGAACATCGACTCTTTGACTACGAGTTTTGGTTCTGCAAAATCAAAAAAAGATTTTTCGTACTTATTACCACTTGTAAATGGATTATATATAGCAATAATATGCCTTACTAAAACAATAAAAGCTGTTTACCCGACATATCGAGGTCGGTAACTCAAATCTTTCACATCCTACATAACATGGTAAAGACCATTAGTTTGCTGTACTGTAAAGCATAGATGATACCAAGCAATCAAAATTTAAGAGCACAATCAAATAGATCAACTGAGGCTTAAGTACAAATGTAAAAACACTGCAGAATATACTTCAATTTCTTGTCTGGGGTATGATTTACGCAATAAACGTAAATGGTTGATGAATATGAACAGAAAAACATCAGAGTAGATTATTTATATGCAAAATTGTCAAACATCTCAACTGACCATTTGCTGCAAAAGGTCCACAGATATCATTCAGAAACAGATTCTCCAATAACAAAATACAAGTTATGTGCATTCACTAGTTTTAAAAGTATACATCGAAATATGGAAATTTTTAGTAGTAAGCAACTCATTCAGCACTTTTAATAGAGAAAATCCTTTTTTCTCCTCTTTTAACCTAGCCTTTCAAACAATTAACCACATTGCGTTTTTGTTTAATGATGCCTACAAGACGGAAAAAACATGAAACAAATTTTCATCTCATATTTTGATGACATTTCCAGTACACCCATCATCAACATAAGATGGTCTTCTTAAAAAAGGTTAGAAGTTTTATAAGCTATCAATACTTTGGTCACTGTCATTTTAGCCAGGGTAATTACTGAATTAGAATAATCAATAATCGACAACCTGGCCATATAGTAGTTTTCTGATTAGTATTGTATGTTTACCAACCTTTCCCTCATCTCTGCTTTCTGATGTCTCAAGTTCCATCTCAGCAAAGAATGCCTCCAGAACAAAAGCAATAACCTGGATAATGAAGAAAAGATGATGCTGTGATATCTTTATGAAAACATGTCAACAAAGTTACTTATCCAAATAAGAAAATACGAGTTTCATAAAGGCAGACATAATCCTCAGTTATAGATGTGTCAAATAGCTCTTATTTCTCACAGCATCATGGATCAGACATGATTATGTTATAGATTATCACTCCTTAAAATTGGCATGCATCACTCAGGTAAATGAAACCAAGATTTTGACGGCTGGACACTTTCAGTTCACTAACTTTATGACCTAAAACCATTCAACTAAAAAGTTAAGTTGATTGAGGACCATGACTGGGTAACATATTATTGCTAACAAGCCATTCACAAAGAAGCTTGTGTATCATGGAGTTGAATTATTCAAGGAAATACTACCCACATTGGAAGTACTAATTACAATAAGACGTTTCAAACATGGTTGTGAAAATAACACAGTTTTCTTTAGAAGGTTTGACTACAAGTAGGATATGATGTACTTTCAGAAACAGACAATAGCAATTCATTTGAGCCGAACCAAATAGACATCCATAAGAAAATCAATTGAAATAGATTATATTGTCTCAAAAATAATAACTGAAAGATTCACAATCAATATACCAATTAATTCTGTCAAGACAGATTTATTACTATTATTACGTATCCCATATAAGAATATTACTTATGTAGCCTATATATGGAATATAGGTTATCTATGTAATAGAATCAAACCCAGGAATGGATATAAATTATAAAATGCCCCTTATACATCGAACTGAATGTGTGTCAAATCTCACACTAAATACAAGGTACTGAAACTAAAATTTAGCTTTTAACATAATCAAGGTAGTATAATTTGTAACATGTAGAAGATATCTTTCCTAGATGCTAGAAAAAGATAAAAAATTAAATATACCAAAGAAGGAATGTCTTACCAAATTTAAAAGCAACAAAACGGTTACAAGGTAGAAGCTGATGAAATATGCAAGGGTCCATGCAGTTCCAGTCAGCTGCTTATAGCTCTGGAGTAGGATGACAATAATCATTTAAGCTTCCAACCACAATAGCTTATTAGGAACAAAGAGAAAGAACAAGTAGAAAAAGAAAGAAAAAAGCTTTCAACATAATCACAAAAATTTAGGACCACTGAAAGAAAAAGTGAACTTTCTATAATTATGATGTCCCGATGTCATTACATATATGTAATCTAGGATATCCTGCATATGCAATAAGTGTTCACAGAACTTTTACTTCAGTGCCTGGAAGTTTGGAGGAACTAATTAGTTAAAACAAGGCAAACCTACTGTAAAACAATTTAGAACTATTTTAGTATAATTTCACACCAGACACAATTGTTGGGAACAAGGGCCTTTCTTAACCCCTTTGCACAAAGGTACAAATATCACTTACCAAAAGCTGCTTTAACATTAAATTGGTCAAATATATAGAGACGGAATTAAAAATGAAACAGAAACGGTAAGGTAAAATCTTAGGAAGAAGTATATCTGAATGTACAAGAAAGTTGACACATCATTATGCAATGTTACAATATCATCATGTAAACAGATAATGCATTTTTGTCCATCTACAAAGCCTTGCAATACATCTCAAGTTTTATATATGACCTCCATATAATCAGACAAGTCACAGTCCATATATACATGATTTAGTAATGATTGACTAACTTGATTTAGCAGGAACAGGAGATACTTTTTGATAGGATTATCAAGAAAATGTGCAAATCTATTGATTCCATCAGAGATTAGAAACACATCAGTATCAATATTTACAAGTTTCAGGGTTGGATATAAGAGACAAGCAACTCTGGCCTTTCCCCAAGATTGTTAATAGAACACATAAAAATAACTGGAAACACGGATATGAAAGTTGCATGATCAAAGACTAAGCCCAGGAAATGGTATTTTCCTTACCAAGGACTAAATATAATGATGGAAGTCAAAGTAAAGACGAGACAGAAAATCATGTAGTTCAGTACCTGCATCCACTCTTGCCAATTGTTCATAACTAGCAGATTAAAAAGGGTCACCATTCCATTTGGATAGTCATTAAAATTGAAAAGCCAATAACTGATTTTGTCAAGGAAAGCTATCTTCAAAAATCAATCATTTATGATAATAGTGAAATGTAGTAGAAAAGGTCACCAATCCTGCAGGCAGCTGCATGGTAATTACCATTGTGTAGAGGAAGACGGACCTTTAGGTTTATAGATATTAGATCTGGCAGAAATAAGACATTCCCAAATCATTATCCTGTTCTGAACTATATGAACATACAGTGTTACCCTTGAAGAAAAACAAAAGGTTATTGAAGCTACTCCAGTAAGTTGAAAAGGATACTCGTTTTCAGCAATATCTGTTTCCTCGACACTGGGGTTTCCAGCATTAACAATTCCTCCAAAAACCTACAAATTCAATGTTCAAGAAAGACTTAATGCTAAGAAAAGATGATATGTGCAGATATGTGTGTATGTATATATATATATATATATATATACATATATATATGTACGTATGTATATATATATATGTACGTATGTATATATATATATATGTACGTATGTATGTATTCGAGTATTTTGCAGCAATACATGGAAATTTTCTTGTATACATACGCTAGTTATCTAAAAGGTTTCAGAGAAACAATTTGCAGATGTTAAGATATGCCAATAATTAACAAAAGACCAATCTTTATGATGAGAAATATTCTAGTTTAGGGGAAACTGAATTGAACAGAAAAGTTTCATCCATAAGTTAGTCTCGATTAACTGCCAAGGTTTTGGACAGTTGCAGTGGCAGGGAAGTAGGAGTACCTCCCCAACGATAAAGGTCAAGTCTTAGTAGTTAAGGTAAGGGATCTTATTTGCAATTTTGTGGCGATATAACAAAAGAAAAAGGTAGCCACCATTGCATTATCCAAAACAAACAGTTTTCCCAAAAAGAAAGTTGTATTTAGAAAACATCCGATATTGATGCTTCAATTTTAAATCAATTGATTTGCCAAGAAGCCAGTAAGAGTAGCAATTACCAAAGAAAGTTATAATGACAGGAAAACAGTAAAGAAAATCTTAACACTAGCCTAATGAACTAGCATATGAAGAAGTTAGTAGCAACTTGAAAACCAAGCAAGTGAAGAGATGAGTCAGTGTACCTGGACACCAAGGGAGCAATATATACACATAACACAAAATATGGTGCCTAGGTATGGCATCAGACTTGGTACGAGGGTTAAGAAAGTGGCAACAAAAGCTCGATAGCTACGGACATACATCAGAAGTCTAATTAATCTCAACATTCTTGCAAGGAGAAGGTAGCGGATCCTGAAACATGAGATATGAATGTTATATTTACATATATATATGTATATAGATAGATAGACAGACAGACAGATAGATAGATAGATAAGACACATAAAGAAGAATTAAAGTTTTCTTTTTTCAAACATAGAAAAAGCTTACAGTTTCCTACCCAAGAACTACAATTCACCATGATAAGATGAAGCCAAGAAGATTTCTTTCTTTTTATTTTATAAATCCAAATATTTCTAGCCACAACCACCTAACTCTTAACCCTACTTTGTAGAAATTTGATGCTCTAATCTCTTTTTGTAACATCCTAAGTTTGACAAGAACTGCTCTTATGGAGAGTGTAAGAATGTGAAAATTAATAGAAGAAACATGTAGCAAGCCTCAAGATCTTGATAAAAACAAAAAGAAAATTATTTACTGCCACACAATAGCATCAGCATGTCATTGAACATACATTTTGCACATAGTATAAATCTGTCTTGGCTTGAGCGTGACCATCTTATCACAACTACTCACTCCTTATTTGCATGTCATAGACCAAAGATACGTATGTCATCCAAAAATAAATTGTATACCAAATTACCTCAATCAAGAATACAGTTCCAGCATTAGCAGCCCTGGTCCTAGTAGTCTAATTAATTGGCTGCTTATATGTTATCTGGTTTCATAGTGTTGGAGAACTATATCCAAAAATTAAGTATTCAATTATAGTTTTCTCCTGAGATTTGGCTTCATAACTCCCAATAATTTCGTGGATCAAATATCAAGCTTCAGAAACTATATTAGAAGACCATTAGATATGAAGAAAGATTTCCATTATTGCATTTAATCATCAAGTTGATTTATTTGTCATCCAATCACCATTTATAGTAAAATACCTTAGGTGTCAGTCCTAGAAGTAAAAGCTACTAATATCAATTTCATGCTTCATACATTACGAGATATTACAGGAACTTCAAAAATTGGAAAGTTTGTCTATGAAATTTTGTTGTGGAACTGGTACCAACCACAACTAGTTCAAGGAGGAACTGGTTACATGAACAATATTTTCCTTCCACTATCAATCAATCCTTTGATGCAAACTTTAGAACCTGGAAGAAAAGTCATCCGGTGATTCTGTCGCCATGACAGGAGTGGCAAAGAAGGTCAGGAGGTCAATTTTGCCTACAGGGTACTGTTCATATAGGGCAGCATATCAATCTTTCTGAAAGATCTTTCTTTCTTGACTGGAAAGTCCCAAACCATTAAAGAAAAAAGCTTTCGATTTTTTTTAAACAAACAGACTCTTACATCAGATCTCAAGAATGTCCATTTTTTCACGATACTTGTCAGTAAACACGTTAAATGTGAGAAATTTACACACTTCTCCAGCTTATCACATAACCAGCAGTCTAAAATCTGATGCAGAAACATTTAAAGAGGCTGTGAACAATCCTAAAACTTAAAATATATATAACTCTGTGAACTGTTACCTATCTTATGCAGCTTGTCTTAGGAATGCAATACTAATGATGCCAGGAAGACACATGTTATTTGGGAGGAAAAACTTAATAAAAAACATGCAAAAGACAAAATTAAGGGAAAATGAAGAGAAACATAGTATCTATAACAATTAATGGACAACAGACAATAACAATTATTGGACAATAGACAAAGTCAAAGCAAATTCATACCATTCTCCATTAGAAAGAAAGATCAGCCCATTGGGGGATGCAAACGTTATGGTCTCTCCAATAACTGCATAAACAATTTCGTGTCATGGAGAATGATATATTACCAAAATAACTGTTAGGCATGAAATGGTCAAAGTGTGTACCCTCAATTTTTGAGATAATTGCGTGCATTTCTAACCTCTAAATGTTGTGAACTAACCAATTGTGGTGTGCTACTAAAGTTAAAACATGCTAATAGAAGAACAAGGTAAAAGGTAGTGACAAAACACACTAATAGAAGAACAAGGCAAAAGGGAGTGGCTGAAACAAGTTGTAGTTGGATTGGAAGGAGGAATAGAGCAGGTAACCAATTAAAGGGGCAATTAACAGCCTGCTTTGCTTTTGTACTAGAGGGTGTGTTGGCAGCGAATCGCCTCTAGGGCTACTGCCCGAAACTGTCGGTCTAACCAGAATGTGTCCAGTTAACTACAACTCCAGTCAGTGTACTCAAGTTAAGATATCCAAATTTGACATTGGAGACATTGAAGTTAAGGTACAGTGATGCCAAAATGAGGTTTGAGCTTACCAAAGAACAAACGAGAAAGCTATAAAAAGAATTTGAGATTTTGAGAGAGTTTCATCATTGTCTGTTTACAAGTGTACAAGGGGGTCAATTATATACTTATTAACTTTAATAACTAAACAGGAAACAAAGAAACTAAAAAGCAAACAAAGATAATAAGATCCCATGAACATAGGATAGCCTAACTAAATAGGAAATCCCAAAAAGATACAAATCCGGACATCTTAATTAAATCGAAAATACTAAAAGATAAAAATCCTAAAAAGATATAAAAATCCTAAAATAGTTATGTTTACTCCACCTCAAGCTGGTGAATAAGTATTCTCTATTCTCAGCTTGTATAAAATATTCTCAAAACAATTTTTCTTTTTTTTTAATTTATTTCATCTATTCCATTATCGAAACCGGGTGGCTACACGTTACACCACGATTTTAAATCAAAAGAGAGATTTCAAGAAATGACAAATCTACTCACTCTATCAATTAATCATAAGGGATTTGCCTTTCGTTTTTATTAATTCCTATGGATTGGATTACTTGAACTACTTAAAACCTTGTTAAGTACATTGGCGTCACATAAGATGCGCAATCAAACCACCCTCCAATTTTTCTTTTTTAAAGTGTCTGTCAACTTCAATATGTTTCTTTCAATCATGTTGTACCTGTTGACTAGAGTTATTTCTGTGCATATATTTAGGAATAATATCTATAGTGATCTCTTCCTATAATTGAGAGATCTCTGCCTATAATTGGGAGATTCCATAGCTAAAATATCTCCTAGACCTCTTGTATATATACGATAGAAGTCATATGTACAAGATTCAATTCAATTCATTATAGAATTGTTTTCTTCATGGTATCTTGCTTGGTCAAGATCGTGTTTATTGTTCAACAAAGCTAGAGGCTTACAGGGTTACATTAATGGTGGTAGTCAGGGACTTGATGTCAATAATCTTTATTATAATCATTGGGAGTCAGAGAATTCTCTCGGGATGTTGTGGCTTATCAATTCAATGCAACCGGAGATTGCTCGGACATATCACGGCAACAAAAATATGGCAAGTTGCTTCTACGATGTACTCTCTAGTAAGTAATAAAGCACAAATTTTTGATATTCGTAATAAATTGCATGACACGAAACAGGGAAGTATGACTGTATCACAGTACTTTGCGGAGCAAAATGGATTATGGCAAGAACTAGATTATTATCAAGATTTTCAAGCAGAATGCTCAAAAGATGATGCCAAATTCCAAAAAATGATTGAGCAGGTGATGTTAGTGACAGGAGGTCCACTTCTGGTTATTGTGTTCTTATGGGAGGAAACCTAATTTCGTGGAAGAACAAGAAGCAAACTATCGTTGCAAGGTCTAGCACGGAAGCAGAGTATCGTGCTATGGCTAATGCTACTTGTGAACTTTTGTGGTTAAAGCAATTGCTCCAAGAGTTGCAGTTTTGTGAGATTGATCCTATGGAGCTTGCTTGCTATAATCAGTCAGCTATGTATCTCTCATCAAATCCAATCTTTCATGGGAGGACCAAGCATATAGAAGTTGGTTGTCACTTCATTAGAGAGAAAATCCTCTCAGGCATCATTAAGACTTTCTTATGTGAACTCTAGGGATCAATTAGCAAACATGTTGATTAAGTCCTTACGGGGTCCTAGGATAATTTATATATGTAACAAGCTGGATATATATGCTCTAGCTTGAGGGGGAGTGTTGATTCTGTTTGATATGAATGTAAATTTACCATATTATAATCCCTTAAATCTAAGGATTATAATTTCCTCAAATTGTATATAAATATTGTACACAATCCTCTTGATAAAACACAGGAAAACATATTTTCAAGACCCAATTATCATCATCATCATCATCATCATTTAAACTATGAGTTGTGAAGATAAGAGAGACAAATGGTTAAAGCAAAATAATAGTCATCATAGTTTAATATGTTATGTAACATTTATTATCATCATCATCATCATTGATAATAATATTAATTGTTATTATTATTAAGTAGCATCTTTAAAATCTTCAACAGTATCACTCAAGTTAAAAATTCCAATTTGGAGATTCCTATACAAACACATATTCAAACTTCAAAAAAGTAAATCATTTAGTCATAAAAATAATAATTTCCAAGAAGGAAACTGCATAAAATAAATACTATCTACACACCAATACCAAGAAGATTTTCCAAAAGAGGTACCTATTATCCACGTGACCAAAAAATCAAAGCGGTTTTGACCATCTCTCCAATAGTTTAAAAATCCAAATGAATAGATTTTTAAAGCCATTTCTAGAACATAGATCCATCCTGGTAAACAAAAGTCAGTAAAGTCAAATCCTAATTCTATCATATCCCAGACAAGTGGAATAAGGGATTGTAAGACAAACATTAGAATTAATAAGAAATTGAATGCTTCAGCAATGTATGAGATAGTATATTTGAAAGGACAAGTGAAATGGTTAACACAAGCCTACAAAACTCCAATGCATGATCTTTAAATAAGAGCCATTTTTTCCCAAATACATCTTATAACGTTAGCATCATTTGATGTGTGCATCATGCAGTGGTACTAGAAACATAACACTGGAGTTCAAAGAAACTTAACCAGTATAATGAAATCATATTAATTATCCATCACAATTAATAAATCATGAAAATAATCACATACAAGAATCTCAAATTTTTCTCGTATTTATTATTTTTTCACCAAAATTTGAAATGAATAGACCATCAGCTTCAAAAATTATCAACAAACAACTAAAGCCAATGAGATAAAAACTTAGGTCACCTTGTCCTAGCTTTCAATTTAGCAATTCGTGCAACATCTCAAAGCAAATAAATATATATTAGGACAAGCCCTTACCAAAGGTGAACTCCACAATTTGCCACACTTTTTGGGCCGAATTGTTTTCTATATCAAGCTGTAAACAATATTTACAACAAAGATTAGTATCATCAAGTTACCAATCAATCCAACGAAGTAAGCAATACAAACACTTCTTGGTTGTACAAATCTTTTTAACTAAGCAAGGGAATAATCATAAGAAAAATGTCTCTCAAGTATAAACACATCTTCGTTCAAGAAGATGTTTGAAGAGAGACAGAAAAGAATTGAGGACTTGACTAGGCTATGTCTATTTATTTCAATTGAGCTCAAATATTTATATCTATAAAAGTAGGTCATATAAGAAGCCCAAAATGCCCATGGTTATTAAAAATAAAATACTCTTAACACTCCCTTCAAGTTCGGGAATAAATATTCTCCATATCCAACTTGTAAAAAACATAAGCAACTATATTCCCATTAAAAGCCTTTAGTAAAAAATATTAGTTAATTGCTCTTCTATTCTCGCATGACTTGTAGCATAAGTATTTTTTATGGATAAATTATTCTTGTGCACACCCTCATATGAATTGTAATAGATTATTCTGATGCCCCCCTCAGATGATTTGTAAACTAAACAACATATTACAAACTCTACAAAGGAGGACATATAACTTGAACTTGAGAGACATTTTGGTCTTACAAAACACTTATACCATGACAAGAAACTGGTCAACCTAAGAGCTTATTGGAACTCTCCTACAGATGACTTAATTATCTACTAGTGATAAAACTTCATCACTTAAGCCAACAACAAAGAGAGGGATTGCTAAAATTCTTCATAGCGTCAAAAGATAACAATTGATGCTTTTACAAGACTATAAAACTACCATGTACACAATAGACAAATATGAAAGAATAATGCCACAATAACATGGCATTTGGAATCCCAAAAAGCACCCAAAAATATGCATTTCCTTTTATATATTTATCCATTGGTTAAAATTTCACAATATTTGATATTTGAAACATGCATCATGGTGGAGCATAATATTATGTCCATATCAACTTGTAAACAAATAGCACAAAAATCATATATATTGAGCGGATGCAAACACACTACAAATTTGGGGGGAAAATGTTGAATATAAGAAATTCAAACACCTAAAAGAGATTTTTCTTATACATATTGATAAAAGAAACAAGGAAGAACTGCAAGATATCAGTTCCGTTAAACATCACATGGCACCATACCGTTGTTTCAATAACAACAGCAACCAGATTCAAGATGAGAATAAAGGATATCATGTATCCAAATTTGGGGCTTCGCACAAATGCTTTCAACTTTTCCGAGATAGGTGACCGGTAAATTGTAGGAAACATTTCAAAGCAAGACAGCTGCAAATGTTGCCACAGGGTCAAAAGATTCATTATATCAGTAAAGAAGAGCCTAATGTTGTTATAGTCCACCAAAGTAACTTACGACGTCCTCCTTTTCAAATCTTAGAGCGATTGCATGACATAAATCAGCAAATTCATCAGGGTTGATCTGCATAGAAAAATGTCAAAGTCCCAAATATTAAGAGCTATGACAACCGTCCAAGATTGACAAATTCATCCCATAGATAGGCATCAGAAACAAGAACTTACAGCAAAGTGTAGAATATATGTGAATTGACAACATGGGCATGAATTTCATATCATTTAGTTATGTAACTAATTCCTTAGGATAGAATTCCGAAACATTAGTAAGAACTTAAATTCCATTAGCTTGAAACAAACTCCAAGTTAAGCAACATGCTCCAAACTCCATACAAAAGAACTAAGAAAATATTTTCCCATAGTCATACTAATGCAGCTTAGTAACAAAGAATAGAAGTAAAAGGAGCGGCACAGAGGGAGAGTAACAAAAGAACTCTAGAAGCTTAAAGGTTAGAATAAGTCGAACATTATCAAAGTTTAGATTATTGTTGACATCCTCAAAAGAATAAAGTAGCTAAACAACATGTTGAATTGAGGATATAGTTTTGACGATAATAAATAAAATAGTTTTGACAATGATAAATGCAAACTATTAATAATAAATCACATGTCATAAACATAATTGACATTGTCTTGTATTCAGCTTCTACACTGAGATGAGCCACCACATATTCTCTTAGTTTTCCACGATAGTAGATTTCCTACCACAAACACAATAACTTTAAGCCAAAAACATTTATTCGATTGTGAACCTACATATTTGCTGTGTCCATAATTATGATACCAGAGTTCTTGTTCAAAAGCCATTTCCATGATTGGTAGCACTACCTCCCAATACTCAACACAAAAGTCAAGTCTAGTTACAGTGAGGTACAACAACTTGCTAACTAATCTGCAATATCTGCATAATATGCCTTCCCCTAACTTAAGTACAAGAGACATTAGGATCCATAAGACTGAGTATGGGTTTAAATCCTAATAATTTTTTCTCCAACAAATCAAGAGCTTTTTTCTTTACGAGAGTTAAATACTCTTCTAAGATTATACTACCTTAATGCCTAGAAAATATTGTAAAGGTTCAAGATCCTTGGTTGGAAATTGTTGTTGCAGGTAGATCTTTAACTTGGAGATCCCAATTGAATAATCTCTAGTAAGTGCAACATTGTCCACATAAATAGTTAACAGGAATGAGTTGTGATATTTTCCTACTTTGTATGTTTCTTGTCTAGTTTCCCTTAATTCATACAATGTTCAAAAACATCACTATTTTAGGATTTGTATCTTTTTAAGATTTCCTATTTAGTTAGGATATCACATGATCATAGGATACGATCATTTTTTTTCCTTGTCAATTGTTAGGGTGACATGTATATAACTAACCCTCTTGTACACTTGTAAATAAGCAAAGGACAAAATATTTTTCAATAAGTTGTACATCCTTGTTTATATACACAAGGTGTCCAAAGTAAAAAAAAAAGAATGAAAAGTTTAACCAAATGCCTTAAATCATCACCCGCTAATGAATCCTATAATTACAGCCCATAATTAAAGGAATAACAGAGGGCTGAAGTGCACATTTACGGCACTTTCCAACAGTGTGGATTAAAGCAATCACTAAGGACATGATGTGGGACATTCGGTCATGCAATGAAAGAGTATGGATTCAAGTAAGCTTTGCAAATAATACCTGCTTTGTAAACATAATCATATCAATATTACCTTGCTTCTTGCCATGTTGATGATATGATTGTAATAAGTAACTCGTTTGTTTGTGGTAAAGGAACCAAATCAACAGACTTCCTTCGTTGAACTCCCAAAATGTTCAACCATCTCATAGGACTCTTACTAGTTGACCTATTTATAAAACTATTGTATGTAAAGTTTGTCATAGAAAGAATTAGGTCCCAATTATTCACATTGTCCCTTGACCAAGCATCTTAACAAGTCCCTTATGCTTCTATTTACCACCTCTATCTATCCACTGGTTTAGGGATGGAACAAACTTGAAAACTAAAGTTTAGTGTTTAATGTTTAATGTTTTCCAAATAGTTCTCCAAAATTAACTCATAAACTTCATATCACGATTAGAGACAATCGTTAAAGGTAATTTCAAGAGACATACAACGTCTTTGAAGAAGATCTTAGTAATGTGGACATCATAAGCCTTAACCGTTGTATTTGTAGATAAGATTCATAACAAAACCCCACAACTTCTCTATCATATTGGCATCAAGAACATACATATTGTTGCTTCTTGTAGTCAAATGCATTAACTTCTTGTCATTATTGAATTTTTACTTTGCATGTGCACTTACAACTTTACCTTTATTCATATGGTGTGTTAATTTCACATCTTCATTCAAATCTACTTCTCCATCACCCACTGCAACATAATCTACATCAACTTAAATTGTTGTTTTCACCAACGATAACATCAAGTTTTGAGCTTCAATCTTTTCAGCTCCCTATTCTGTTATTTTAGCTGCTTGTCCTATTCTTTCAGCCTGTTGTCCTGTTATTTATTCCTGTATTTTGATTTGCTATTTATGTGTCTCAACCTGTTGTTCAGGTGTTTCATTCTGTTGTTCACTTTAAGTGTTTCTTGTTACATAGTTGTTTTAGCTTTAGGGTTTGCCAAAGAATCCACTTCCGTTTACTTTTCATCTTTAATGCTATGATCATCTTCCATTCTCAAACTCTCCATGTCATCAAATACTTGAATACCTTCTGCTTGTAGGCTTGAAGATTCTAATTGATCCATTGAAAGAGATGTATGAGACCCTTTTTCAGTAATCAGTTGGTACACATTTTGCACAACTTTGGTAGCATGATAATGGCATGTTCTAGCAAGGAGTTGATGCAAACAAGCCTGTCTAGGAAATTGGCTAAGGCACCAAGATGCTGGAAAGTCTAAGCTGTTTATTTCGGTGAAATGCTACAATATAAGTGATTGGGTTGATGAAAGGCACCCTTGGCAGGTGGAAATTCAAGTCCTAGACATATCAAAAACACCACTTAGCTCCTGGCAGTGACAGTTATGTCAGTTATGTCAAATTGTCTGTTAAGTTGGTTGGTTGTTAAATGTCCCAATCTACATATATGCACACTTATATATACTAGCAAATTGAAGAAGTTAATGATATTTTTTCTCCAACCATCATGACTCTTCAGTAACAAGTTCCTGCAGATGTTTAAGCAACATGGCTATTGGGAGCGAGTAGATTGGGACATTT
>JAOTAY010000009.1:3311468-3330436 GCA_025629805.1 Erythroxylum baracoense | reverse complement strand
TGGGACATTTAACAACCAACCAACTTAACAGACAATTTGACATAACTGACATAACTGTCACTGCCAGGAGCTAAGTGTATATATATATACTTCTTGACGAAAAACACCCCTAAAGTGAATACCCAGAACATGTTTGTTAAAATTTCCTAAAGAAATACCTGAGACTCTCATTGGTTATCTTTACCCAGATTTGCGATATGAAACTTCTGCAAATAGATGTCAGTAGAAGAGGAAATAGATAAATAGATAGATGAACCCAGGTAGAGAATGCCAGTATTTAGGATTTTATTGATAGGGGAAGAGGATATTGGGTGACTAAGGACCACATTTGAGAGGTGACAAACTCTCCCACACACTCAACCTGCCAGATTATCCAATGCCCCCTCCTAGCTCACTCATGCTCCTATTATACCCAACACCCATGACAGAAAATCCTAACAACCCTGCCACCTCACTCTTCTAGATGTACTAGCATTCTAACAGTAAAACAAAGCCTTTAGCCTGCAGTAATGCCAGCTGTTGGCTCCTTTTTCCTTTCATACCGTATACAGATAGGAAGCTTGACAATTTGGTTAGAATTTTTTGTGGACTTGCTGGAATAGTCCAATACACTTATCTTTGTTTTTTGAAAATTAAAGATTTCATTAATTAAAGATAATTACAGCTAGAATACAAAAGGTCAAGGATAATCCAAAAAGTCTAGATTACAAAGAGTTGTGGTTCCTAGCAATTGTCTACATCTTGTTATCTAATGGGAACTTTTGAGACCACATAAACCAGTATTACTCAAATCCCCATCATCTCTTCATACTACTTGACAGATTAACAGCTATTCCTCTTGCTAATATGGGCAATCTGCAATAGAAGAAAATGTCCTGAAAAACCATTTCAGTGCCTATGTTTGCTAGAATAGGATGTCATGTTGAAGTGCAGATCAGGTGTCTGATAGAATTTATAAGTGTACACAAACTGTTCAACAAAATTTTGCTGAGAACTTGGTTAAGAAACTAAGTTGAGACACAAGGGAATTGAAGACACTTAACTAGCCTCAATTAACCCTAGTGACAAGAGATGTTAATAGTTTCACCACTCAGAACAAACACGTTATCTAAGGCAGTTTATATTAGATTTGAGGAATCAAAATCACAATATGATTTTCTTTCATATATTTGCCAAATCGGTGTGTGCTATTGATTGATATCAGTTCCTTTGTCTTGCTTATTAGCACCTTCATCATATTCAACATCAAGTAGTTGGTTTGCAAAATTATTTCTTGTTGGAGTTTTGACTTCTAGGGAATGAAATTCAAGATTAACCTCTCCAAAAACTGTTGAACATGCTTTCTTGTGAGAGTTGTTACATGTCAATTGGTTTTTTAATACCTTGTCAGGGATCATTGTTACCCCCTTTTTTTTTTATTTTTTTGCAATATTCAACAGTATTTCATCTCACTCTACGTTGCCGAATAATCTTCTATACACCCTTCACTATTTGTTGCCATTGTGAACCAAAATCTCTAATACCAAATTGATTTAGGGCAAATGGAAAAATATCAACTAGTAGCTAAAATTCACAAAAAAAAGAGAATAGGAATATGTTCCATTGATTCAGATTTTAGCTCTGGATTTCACCTTGGGATACTGGAATTCCAAAGGATTTTAGGGTTTAATTGATTGAAATTTAGGTTACAATTTTAGGGTTTGATACAGCTGGAAATTCAAGTTAAAAGCACTGAAATTTAGTGAAATAAACAAGTGAAAGGTAGGGAACTAGGAACCTAGGGTCTAAGAATCACTTTTAGAAGAAAACAACACACCTTTTAATTTAAAACTCAAGTTTATAGAAAAAATTTCAGGATCTTATTACATTGAAAGGTTGAGTACATACACACACACATATATATAAATAAAGTTCCTAGATCCTTATTTTATTAGTAAAGGATTAATAACTAAAATATCCAAAACAAAATTGAATCATACTCTAATAAGTATCCTATATTAAATAAGCTTAAGTCCTAAACAATTATGATAACATATCTTCAACTAAGATAATATAACTAGCTTACGACTTCCTATCTAATAAGGAAAACCTAGCATAAACTAATTTAGCCCTTGTCTTTGTTGTCACCACAACTCCCACTCTTCATCCCGCCAAATTAGAACTTGTAATTGATTAATTTGCCGTCTTTTTATTTCTTGTATAAACTATGCTCTTTTGCATAAAGGTCCCTCCAACATTCTAGTACAAAAGCAACACTAGTATCGCTATGGAACTTCCTTTTATGCACGTGATAATCCATATTAAAGAGCTAATAAATAGTTGTCCCCTATTCCTTGTATGAGACTTAGCTGATGAATTCCAGCTGCAATTTTGCACTATTCCTATTCCTTTTACGTGATAGTCCATATTAATTCCATCTTATCTTCAACAAGAAGATTTTGCACTACTTACAAGTTTGCAATTCTAGGAACAATATATTTAAAAAAAGCAGTATTTTAATAGCCTCCGCCAAACATCATAAACTTAATGTTTATAGCAATTCTTGTTCATAGTTGAGAATGTGGAATGTAAAGACAAACTAACCTTAAAATCACGACTATCATCCAGCTCATCAAATATCAATTCAAATTCTTCCCTGGGGATTTTTGGCAAAGTCCTGCCAGACCATGAAAGGTAGGATTATTCTATCACAAATGTGCACATCAAGAAAAATTGAAGTCAAGAATCCCAACAATGAAAGAAAAAGTAATTCCATGCATGCATTGCCAAATTAAGGTAATCAAATAATGTATAAAATCAGAAACTAAGTTCATATAAATAAAATAAAAGGCATGATGATGGTTGAATAAAAGTACAAGTACCTTTATCTATAAATTTATCAAGTGCAAGTTGGCAGCATTAGCATATCAGTATTCTTTATGACTGTTAGAATCATTTTTCTATTCCAACTACAAAACCACGTCACAATTAAAAAATTATGCCACCCGACCTTGTAAAATATAATGTTGACAATTTTTTTCTCAACAAAAATATAATATTATTTAACAAAGAAAAAGAAATCACAAATGGTGAATCATAATGCAATAGAAAGTGTTAAAGGATGTGATAATGTGATAAGAGTAAATCATGGGATATAGTAGTTATCCCATGATTTACTCACAGATACACTTTCCTATTATAATTTTAACTCCTAATTATATATACACATTATCAGCCGAACATAGTGTTGTTACGGCTTTTCCCAAAATATTACTTGTTAACTTCGTTAACAGAAAGGTTCAAATCATGCAAAAAAACCTTTCAAAGCAACGGGAACATGGCATACATCTACTTTAAACATCAAATCAAGCTCATATAGTTATCAATTTTCAATGCACTAGTCCAAACTCCATGCATCTGTTAAGCATGTCTTTTTTTACTAAAAGCCTGAATTATCTTGTCCTCTAAATTGACCAAAAAAAATCCCAAACATATCCCATTTCAAGTATCCTTAATTCTCCAACTTACAAATAAGATTTCACATTTTGGATGAAAGCATATATGTTAAAGATAATAGTTTTAAACAAATAGGAAGTATCCTCCATCATTATCATTAAAATACTTTGGCTTTTAATAATACTTACTGTCGCATATTCATATTATTAGTTCTCTAGCCATCAATAGAATCAACCCAAGGAGATCATGCACTGAATGAAAGAGAATATTCTAAAAGTGTCGTAAAGATAGTTGTACCATTAATACCTGTAGTTATTCAGTTCTTCAAATAGTCGAATGCATTGCTCTTTATTAAGAAATCCCATATTCTGTTGAGAATTAACAACAATAGACACAAGTAAAGGTCGAGCAATTAACATAAGAGGCAGTGCTACAGTCAGTGAAAAAATTTGAAAACTGATGATAGCAAAAAAATAATTATATCCCTTAAAACACTGAATACATAAGGAATACATCACTACAAATATCCAACGCATGCATATGCAAGCTAAACTAATGACTCTGCATCTGTTAGTGGATCCAAGACAAATTATAAATAAATTTTTTTAGGGTGCAAGGATTATTTGAGAAGCTTATCTTACCAGATAAATAAACAAGGGCCTTCCTCTAGATGTGTATATTAATGAAGCACTGAAGTTCAAAGTAAAGAAAGCAATTTTGTTGCAGCTTATAACCAAGTTTTCTGCCTACTTGGAGAACAGTTGCAAAACTATCACAAGAAGAAGACTTCTTATAAGCCCATAAGGTACATTTCAAGGCACACTTTTAATCCAATCAAGTAACCAAAATGTTCTCGATTCCTTGATGGATGTTCCACATGAGTCTGTTCCTCCACATAAGTTAAAAAAAAGTGTAACTCCAACTTTGCAGTTGCACTTATTCTACTCTCTTTAGACACTTGGATACTGCTAATTATAGAGAGGAGGCACTAAAATGTCAATTATGAACTAGGCTTTAAATGGTGAGGCAGCATAAGCTAATACTATTTTCACAAAATACGATATCCAAATTGGTTTTTGGTATAAGAGGTTTAACTAATATTCCACTACAGAATAATATAATTTTCCTCTATGCACAACATAATAACAGTAAATTTTGGAGGATCTCCATAATTCTCAACAATAGATGAAGAAACCATAAAGGTTGACTGAAACGATAACAAGAATTGAGCAGCAGCCAATTGAAAAGGATGGTAAGAGATGTCCACAACCAACCAAGTGATATCAAGCTTACCTGTTTATCAATTAGACTGAAGGCTTTTGTCAACATCCTTCTCCTCATGCAATCCATCTGAGACACTTGTTTTGCCAGCTACAACAAAAAAAGATAGCCAAGCATGTATATTTATTTGTATTGTTTAGTTGACAAAATAGACAGAAAGGGCAGAAAAAGAGTTGAGAACAAGAAAACATCGTCATAACAGATAGCCAAGCACGTATAATTATATGTAGTTTAGAGTTGACAAAATAGACAGAAAGGGCAGAAAAGAGTTGAGAACAAGAAACATCATCATAACAGTAGTAAGTAAATATGCCTATAGCTCTTAATTTTACCTGACTTTTGAAGCTGTCATAGACGACAGCAAGGATCAAGTTAGTGACGAAGTAAACGCCCAGTAGCACGTAAAGAACAAAAAATAGGCAATACCATCGTGAAGCCCTGCATAAGAATTTGTTAGATAACAAAATGCATATGCAACATGTGGCAGTTACTAAGCTAAAATGAGTGATTCAATTATTCACTCTATTTCAAAACTATTTACAACAATGCTATTTATAGGAGATACAAACTATGAACCTAAAAACTAAAACTGTAAATTCAACAGGATTTCCGCCACATCAAGGCATAAATTCCTACTTCCAATACTCCCCTCAAGCTGGCTTGAATATGTCTTCCATATTCATATGTAGGTTATGAAGATTAGATGAACTGCTACTTACCATCCAATTCAATTTCAACTAGATTTCCTTCTTATACATATCACATAGTTCAGTAGATTTCTTCAAGTTAATCTCCATTTAGCTAGAAATTAGCTTCAATTAGGAAATAAAGTTATATTTAGATTAGAATACTTTGTCAACTTCTTTTTACATCAGTTGTACATTAACTTTTGGAAGTACAAGAACATATCAAGTTAATAGGCACTTTATGTACATACTATACATACACACACACACACACACATAAATCTACCTTGAAATCTCCACTATAATAGGAGAAACATGCTAAGAAAAGATTGATATAGGGATTTATTTGACCAAATCTATAACCAAAAAAAATTCGTTTTATTCAAAATTTTGGTAGTGCAGTTAAAACTAAATAAACCTTTATTCAACTAACAAAACCATATATGTACTATCTCAAAACTCTTATAAACTAAACGGAAAAATATAACTACATCCTATTGCAGTTATAGTTGTTTTATGAGACATTTTCAAAATTTATTACTAAGTTCAGTCGAATCTTTGTAATGGCCTTATTTCATTTCACTGTTGAATTTAACAATCTCTTGAGAAGACAAAAATCTAGTAAAACTTTAGTTTCATATATTAGAACACATAATTACAAAACGAGTACAAGAATAATTCCACTGGCTTTACAGAATTCACTTCAAAGAATGAACACATCTATTGTATCAAAAACTAACCCATAGCCAAAGGGGTGAAACATTAATCTTACAAGCAGAGTCAATTAAATCCAGTACTGAAATTCGGCAATCTATAAAATGAAGCATATATTTCTGTCAAATTTTGAATATGAACTGTATTTTTTCCTTAAGAAATCAACAAATTCCAAGTTTCTTATTATATGATAACTCCACAAACTATTGATATGGGAAGAAATTAATAACCAAAAATAGAATACAAAGTTTAGAGATAATAACTGGTAAACAAGTTCAATATAAGCATCCGTAACTAGTAAACAAGTTCAATATAAGCATCCGTGTTTATTTGATCTCAAAAAATCCAATAAACAAGTTAGCATTGTCACCTTTCCCTTTAGAATTAAAAATGAAAAAAGACAAGTAATCTAGGTTATGGAATGTGGTTAGTAATGGGAAAATTATTTTTTTTATTACATTTCTACGTAGTGTAACTAAAAGTTGGTGTTAAATACCGAAATTAAAATTAGACTTCGAGAATTTTAGAATCTCAAATATCATAACATAATATTACCTACTATGTATATCATTCTTCCTTATAAATATGGATTCATGTAATATGTAACATATATATAATACCAATAAGAAAGATGTACCACAAAATACTAAGAAAAATAAACAATTTTTGTAAGTACAACTTACTTGTAAGCAGGTATCCAAACATCTGGATTGTTTGACGTAGTAAATAAGATAAACATTTGATATAGTGTGGTACCATACGAAGTGAATACTAATTTTCCCTGTTGGGTATCTTCAAACATGACGTAGGCCAACCAACTTGAGAATAGAAGAAACAAAAGCCACAAAGCCTGTAATTCAAAGTAGCAAGACAACATAGTGTGAATATAAAAAAAATGTGCAACATCCTAGAAAATAATACCAAACTACTGCATAAGAAATCAATAATAAATTATTATAACTATCAGGAGCACAAATAAAGTTGAACCGATATAACGAACCAAGACATTGAAGTATGTTTTAAGCATCCCGAACAAAATAAGTATGCTTCTTTGCAAGTCCCTGACGAAGAAAAGGAGAGGAAATATTACGAACTTGAAGTTTCTTGATAACCAAAACAAGTTAAAACACAATCTCAATAATTGTGACATGTGAAAGTGTAAATTTGTCGCTTCCAAATATCTATTTAATGTATTTCATCACTAGTTGAAGTCAAAAAATAATGATAACATCAGACAACATAAATATCTAGATTATAGACAAAAATGAAGAAAGATAATATATCACGTGATCAATTTAAACAATATTAATTCATAACTTCTTGCCAACATATTTTACTTCAATATTATGACACTATTCTAGAAACAGAGAATTACTATTAACTAATATGTGCATCCTTGCTCCTTATTAATAATGACCTAATGTTTAAATGTAAACAAATTTAGTGATAAATATCTAGTCCTTAGTCTTTTCGGTCTAAAGATGTAAGCCTTTATGGTCAATCCATTTAAATTATGTATTCATCTTTCTCTCATATAGACTTCTTTTAAATGTTACAGTTTCCTACTACTGATAGGGTACTAAAACTCAAAAAAAAAAAAAAGAATATCCTATCTGCGACTATTTCTTCCCTTTTGTGACAGTTGAAGGAAATACCTTTTTGTTTTCCACAATAAGGATGCACAAGGAATACATTATCCCTTGGAACAAAATTTTATCTCAAATTGCACCACAATGATACTAACAATCGCAAAAATTGTTGACAACATGACATCTCATTGACCATTACTTCCATCAAAAGCAAGAAAATATATCATGCTTCTACGTACCAACAATGAAACACCAAATGAATGAATTGGGAAAAAAAAAACACGAAAAGAGCTCATATGCTGGCATTGCAATCAAAACTTTATTAACAAAAACCTATATATGAAAATAGCATTCTTAAGGTCACATATATGATTAAATGATAGCAACACACTAATTTTCAATTTCACTTCATTCTAAAAAAATTTAAAAGAAAAAAGATAAAACTAAATAGGAAATAGTAGTGTCTCTAACATTTGTAGTACCTCCCATTGGCTACCAAGGAGTGCCTAATCTAATAGACTAAATTTTATAGCGGGTGAAATTTAGATTTGCTATTGTATATTACTTGTTAGCTAATAGTAGTAGTGCCATATCGAAAAGAATACATTGTCTAAACTTGTACAAAAAGGTTCTAGATCAATATAAGCATGTTTTTGATACCAAGTTTAATTAAGATCTTAGGAAGAACAAGTTACAATGCCATCAAACTAATTTGTCCTTCATTAATTTCAGCTACAGTTAGATGAAAAAAATGGACTACTTATGTTGAAACAATCCAAAATGCACATGAAATGTGATAGAAACATGTGTAGTGCTTTACATAAATCTAGATTCAAAGAGATGGTATAGGTATGGATACAAAGTGAATATAGATTAAAGAAAATGCATGTATTAATGATAGTACCTAATGCTGATTATGAAAAAGACAACCCTTATGTATGGCGCAATTCTGACAGGTAGGAAATTTAGAGCCACTGGAGACAAGTAGAGTGTATAAACTAGTAAATCAGCAACCAAAATTGATAAACATATGACCTGAAAAGTCCATCCATTATCCATTGTCATCAAAACAAACAAAGATCAAAATATCATTAGGATGAAGAGATCACAAAATACAATGCAAAAGAAATAATTTTTTTAAAGAACCAAGCGAGAATAAATTATTTATAGAACACCTAGCATAACAATCACAAAACAGTTTCAATAAAAGAAACCACAACTAAGTACCTTCAGTCTATTAAGAGGATTTTTCCAATAGATATAAAGCCCTTCATAGGAAATTGGAAAGAAAATGTGCACAACCAGTATAACAAGAGTCACCCCCTGCAAAAGAAAAGAAACTTAAATGTGATTTGAAAACTACGTACACAAATAGTGATTCCTTGAAAGAGTATATGTGTCATTGCAAGCATTGTTTGGGAATTTTAGGTTAATTAAATACTACCATTATTGCATATGGCCGTCAGGAAGTGTTGTTCATTTTGGAAAGACAAAATTCCAAAATCCATGGCATAATAAAGCAAGCATATTTTATTTCCAATAAGAATCATCTAGACAAATGTAGGCAATCATCCAAAAAGTTTATATGCTATATTTCAACTAAATGCTACTCTGATATGTGGGTTTTAGATGGAGTTGGTAAAAAGACAACGAAGCCACTAGCAAGGACTAACTCCAAAAATTAATCACATAGTTAAGGAAAAGCAGTGGCAGTTTGTGTTTGGCAGTAGAGCAGGTCCCATTGTATCTCTTTCAGAGAAAAAGAAAGACTTCCTTTTAATCAACATGAAAAATAGAAAAGAAAGAACGAAAAGGATACAAGACCAACCTTGTGTTTTAGCCAAGCTTAAAAGCAAAGGGAAAAGACTGGAAAGAGATTGAGGAGAAGGGGTGAAGAGGGTAAACTGTGTGATGGGAGAAATGGCCTTACACAGCTGATTTTGATATTACTAGTTTTATGCATATGCACAACTATCTTTTTCAGGAAACTTGAGAATGAAAATATAAGACCTTCAGATGTCTCCTTACTGAAAATAAATTTACCAACTCAAGTCTAGCAAGATTTTAAACTTAAAATCTTTTCAGAAGGGCATTCCATCACTCCTCAAGTTATGATCTTCTAAGCAGTAAACAACATTCACGTCAACTAATCATTCAGTACATTAAGATAACTATCAAAAGAATGAATGTCGAACAAAGAATATGAAGTAATTACCTCAAAAATAAGAGACTCTGCATCACTAAAGTAAGGCAACTGCCCAAGATAGTAATACTCCCTATCATTGCAGGCACGACTCGAACACCACAAAGGCTTCTCCAAGAAATTAAGGACTAACAGCGCAAAGTAATTTAGCGTCCAAAGGATGTCAAACTGAATAAAGACGAAATAGAGCTTCGCCACACTCTCAAAATCTGGTCGATCAAGAATTTGTTCGGGCAGACCGACACCATCTTCAGCCTTCAAAGCACATTTTCAAACCATCAAAAATATAATCAAGACAACAAGACTGATATAATCAAAACAATCACTTGGCTCAACACATAGCATTAAGCAAAACACAAGAACACTTAGTGACACCAAAATAAAAGAACATTATGTAGCGATCCATAACAGAGTGAAAACGACGTGAAAGAAAAAGGAAGAGACCAGATCAACGAGGGCAGCCGCCTTTTGATAACGAGTGCCATGAGTGATGGCATCGGAGCGGCGGTTAAAGGCAGTGGCTGTATCGCTGCTCCTCCTATGAGAGCTGGTTTCTCCGAGAAGATGCATATCCATTATGTACTTTACAATTTTCCGCATGAAGAAATGAAGGTCTATTACTATATATAAATAGTAATAATAATAATAATATTATTATTATTATTTACAAAAGTAGTTGGCACTTGGCAGCAGTGATGGACGCTTTTCGGCTTCGTATATCTTCTTCCTTTGTCGGCTTAACATGTGGCGAACTCACTGGCCCACCGAAATTACGAAAGATAACGACGGATGATGAAAGTTGAATTCGTCAATTTTTAATTTTATTCTTTTTAATAATTTTAAAATAAGTCAAATGTACGTACCTTCATCTCTTCCATTTTTTTCTTTGTCAAAAAATACAAAAAAAGATATGGTATAATAATGGAGCTTATGTAGAAGAATGTTTTGGTAATGGTTAAGGAGGCTTTGAAGAATATCTAGGCAATCTTTAAAGAAGCTTTAACATCAAAAAGGTTCCCATATCTCCACTGTGCCTAAATTTGCCAAATTTGGATCTGTTAAAGGTTTTCATGAATATATCTGAGCTTATTCGTTTCAACCAAGAACGGACAGAGTAAATCTTCTCCGAATGTATTTGTTTTCACTACCGTATTCTAGCTTACCCTTTCTATGATTAACCACCTTGATATTGTAATTTGACTTGACAAATATTTTTACTTGTACCTTGTCTTGTTTAATCTTGGCATAATAATTACCAAACTAGTATACTACAATTTAGCTAAAAGTATATTTTGAACCTCAATATTTGCAATAGAATGCAATTTGAACCATAGCATTTTGAAGCGTTTAAATTGAATCCTAACATTTTTAAAACGATTAAAACAAACTTTAAATGGATGAAAAATTTGACGAGATTAACTCTATATCAGAATAATATTGACATAACATTATTTTTATATTTTTAAATAGAAAGTAGATTTTAATGTCACATAATTAATTTTTTTTAATTAAGTAAAAAGTGAGTTTCACAATCACAGAGGAGCGAGGGGCACTATTTATACATTTTAGACAATAGCTTCTACTTGTCATGTGACAATGAGGCGCATATTTATATATTTTAAATGATGGGTTTTACTTTTCATGTGGCAAAGAAACCTACAAAGAGACGCAACCATATCAACCAAAGGTGGCCGGAAACTTTACAAAGTAATAAGGAGCTTAAGAATTTTGAGGTCAACCCTTAACGAATTGCTTGTATCGAAGAAGTTGAGGAGGAGCTCGAAGCAGAAGAAGATACATCTTTTAGCTCAGAGGTAAGTACTGAGTCCATATTTATTTTGAAACTAACTCTTGACCTTTACATAGTAGATTAAAGGAATTAAACGAGGAAGAAAAGGGTGAAGAGATGTTATAAATATTTCCCGAGTGCATGAACTCAGTTGAGATTGAAAGTCTAAGGATAGAGAAGGAGTTAAATGGGAACGATTATCAACCAAGACCCTATCCTGAAGAACCTCACGTAGAGGAACCACATGTGCCACTAGAAGATCACAATTTTGTTACATGAGGAAAGTATGAAGTCGAGCTAGCGACCCTAAACAAAAATGCTTTTTGGGAGGCAACCTAAGGGAAGTAAATTTCTTTTTTTAAAATTTTCATATTTATTTTTTGTGCATGTGTGTTTCTTTGTTGGTTTATTTTTGCTTGTTTTTAAGTTTTCAATCAAAATAAGAGAGAATAAAACAAACAAAGAAACATTTGCTCGTTTTCTATTACTTCTAGGATTATTTAATCATGAGTAGAGAATAAATTGACTAGAGAATTTCATAGCAACTTTGGCATGTACTTTTTGCTCTTGTGATTGGTTGATGTGCATTATCTTTAAAAGAATAGTGACTAGTGATAGACAAAGCCGGTTAGATTTTGAGCCTTATTTGACTGACACATTCATATCAGTCTTATTGTCTTTTGATAATGTGTGACCTTTATGACAAGTACATCCTAATTTTTTCTTGAATTTCTATTCGAGACTACATTTTTATCACGTGCATTAACATGGAAATGATTAGGTGTTCTTTGTTTTTCCGAACTACATTAGCCAAATAACCTACCCATTATATGATTTTCTTTTTTGATAAGCCTTTTTGAGAATTATTAGCCTTTCTTTTTGTATCAACCATATTGCATGCTTTATACTTAACCACATGTCCTATCTAAGCCATAAAGCTAGTGGAACATTTGTGATTGTTGAGTTTGTGGATGTACAAAATTCTAAGTGTGGGGGTGGTTAATGTTGGGATGTTTTGTTATGTCTTATCATAGAAATTCCCATGTTAATGTAGTTTCTTTTAATGTTAAAAAAAGGAAAAAGAAAGAAAGAAAAGAGAAAAGCACAAGAAAAGAAAAGAAAAGAAAATGAAAATGAAAGAAAGAAAGAAAATGAAAAAAATTTTGTTTAAATAAATTTATCAAGGAGAAAGTGCATATGAGTTTGCAAACTTGTTCATGATTAATGCATCTTCCTATAGTTATAATGAATGTGTTATTTGAGTATACTGAATATGAGGTAGATGTTGGCTTGGAAGTTTTACTCTTGTAATTTCAATGTATTGTTGGCATAAATTGTATTGAGTGATACCTTCGGATTGGTATATGTTTCATGTAGTTTGTGTGTGAGAACTGAATAGGGTTGTAAAATATAAATGTTGCATTTGTCATAGCTAACGGTACTCAGTTTTTGATGAGTGTTGCTTTGTTTCACTATCTTTGATGGCTTTCATGCTACTTGACCTAAATACATCTCACCTTACCTTTGCCCACATTATAACATTGAAAAGTCCTTTGATCCATGATTTTACGAGTGAACATTAGTGGTGAAGAAATGAAATGATATGCAAAGTTGTAGAATGACATGATCATAAATGGTGTTGAGTGTTCCTATGGATATATTTTAGTTAAACACATTTTCCGAGTCTACCATTAGATAGCTCAGTTCTTAAAGGTATTAAATGTTGATTGATCATGAGTAAAAGCTTTGAATGTTAAGTTCTTGCTGTGATTTTTGAAAGTCATTCATCTTTGTTTGTGATTATGTATTATTGGAACGTATGAGAAATGAGTCAACTTATTTTATTTTGACTAGCGTTACGACGCGCCTGTTAGTTAACCCGTTAAATTTTCCATCCACTTAAGGTCTGTTTTGAATGTTTTTAAAACTTTAAGGTTTAATTTGAATACTTCAAAACGTTAGGGCCTATTCTGTGTTCTGTTGTAAACATTAAGGTTCAAATTGCACTTTTAGCCGCTATAATTTCAATCAAACCTTTTATATCTGAACCTTCTTATTTTAGTCTTCAAATATTAAAATTTTTCGTAATCATAGACTTTTTACCAATTAGTTAATGAAAAAAATGTAAATGCAACATTCTACAATATGATATTTATATGATAATTACATAAACGAAATGTCAATATGCATTGACGTGCCACGTGACCATGATGATCATGTGTCATTCAGCTAATTGTCGCCTCTATATTTTCAGCCAATATAATAATGCATATAGAATTGTAAATCCACATTGTGAAGTGTATTAAATTTCGTATATTTGAAGGATTTAACTAAAAAGTTATTAATAGCAAAATGACTAAATTAAGAAAACATTAATGAAAAAAGAACCTAATTGAAAAATTATTAACTTCATTAAACATATCTTAAATATCAACACTAGGTTAAAAATGTACACGCTAGATCTATTATTCATGTAAAAGGATAGAGTAAACTACATTTACAAACGGAGCCACGAGCTCCTCCTTTCCTTTAAGAAATGTTACGAAATAAATTAAAAAACTTTTAAATTTTTAAAACTAAATAATGAAGTAAAAAATGCAAGAAGGAAAACTAAAAAAGAGAATAACAAGAATTACAACCATCAAACATAAACAAAATCATGATTAATACATTTTTTATATGGTTGATTAATAATAATTATTATTTTAGGCATAATTTTAATACCTAATAGTTATGCTTTTATGGGGGAAATCAACTAGATGACATCTCACTGTATAACATACTACTTAAGAAAAAGGTTAAAAATTATAAAGATTTTATTTGCTTTGGAAATATACAAAGTAAGGTTAATAAATATTAGTAATACATATATGAACTATAATACAATTCTACTTTCTAAACCAATGTCCACATAAGAAGTGATCAATGCATTAAACTTTATACATCCTTCAAAGACTCTAAGGTTTGATGGTCTCAATGTAAACTTTTTCCTCAAAGCTTGGTCCCTTACTAATCATTTTCTTATGGAAGCAGCCTTAGAATTCTTCAACAAATTAAAACTTCTTATAAAAGTTAATCGCACATTCATATGTCCTGTTTTTTAGGGTAAAAGCATAATACAATTAAGGATCCTCGCCCAATAGCATGTTGTAGTACATTATACAAAGTCACTGCAAAAGTAATTGCTGAAAAGATGAAAATAGTCTTTCAAAAGTTGATTGGTAGTACATACATACCTGGGAGACAAATTGGAGATAATAACTCCATTGTTCAAAAGTTGTTTAAACCTTATAACAAAAAGAGAGCCTATAAGAATTGTACCCTAAAGATTGACTTTTAGAAAGCTCATAACATAGTTTATTAGACTTTCATCATCAATACTCTTCATGTCTATGGATTCTCCATAACTTTTATTAAATAAATAGAGCAGTGTATTTCAACTATGTCATTTAATATTCTTATAAATGGATAGCCTTTTAGGCTCATAAAAGGAGCAAGAGGAATTAAGTAGGGGGATCCCCTTCCCCCTACATATTCTCCTTGGTTATGGAAATCTTTAATAAGTTGCCTGGTAAAGTGGTTAAAAGGAATCATTCTTTCAAATTTCATGTTAGTGAATTTTGTTTGTTTATTTAAAAGTTCTATTGTTTTTAGCACTCAATTCTTTGTTATTATACTTTTAAGTGAGTCAAAATAATTAGAAATCGAACAAAAGTCATCATCACACCTAGTCCAAATCTCGCGCCAATGCGGGGTCTAAAGAGGTCTGATAGTACGCAACCTTATCCCTACAAAGTAGAGAGGCTGTTTCCAGTAGACCCACATGCAAATGTGACCATAAAAAAGTGATGTAGGTTAAAAGAGTAGATATGTTAAAAAAACTGATATGTTAAACGAGTAGATAAATAAAATTAAAACAAGTAAATAAAAGAAAAGAAAAGAAAATACCTGATATGATGCCTAGATCTGCTAATACCTGATAAGCTGCAAAGTAAGGCTCTTCATGTCTTGAATTGTGCTAGGGATCCTTACTTAGTATCCATTTATGTATGAATAATCCAACAGTATCGAATGGCCTCAAGGGACCTTTCCCTATACACCAAAGCTGAAAAGCCAAGTAGTTGGACAGAAAGACTTGTACATGACAGAAAAGACAGATTGGACACTAGGGTTAGACTTCCTAAGCAATAAATACGTCGTCAGAGCTTTACAGTAAACGGATCCCAATAACTTCCACGACAGTTTTGGTGCACTTTAAAGGATATCCTTTACCCGTATCCTAGCATGCCAGAATTTTCTATTTCTTGCCAATTCCTCAGTAAGGGCTAACTCTGTCATATCCTTCTTGATCACTTCTCTCCATTTCTTGTTTGGCTTTCCTTTCCTCCTCTTACAGCCACGAAGGGTTATTTTCTCATATCATCACACAGGAGAATCAGGGTGCCTCCTGCTCACATGCCAGACTACCTAATCCTGGTCTCTCTCAACTTGTCGACAATACTAGCCACCTGTAGTTTATTTCTCACCACACGATTTCGGACCTTTTCTCTTCTAGTAATGCCACACATCCTAACACGCACTACGGAATTGAAAGATTGTTCGGATCCAAGGAAAAAAGAAGATGATAGATTCGAATTAACTAAATTAAATCTAATACGTAGGGTTTCAAATTTACCTACTAAACCTCACGAATAACTTATCTCGAGCAACCTAGATAACGGGTAAAGAACAAATCAAGAAAGTTGTTTAGGATTAAAATCACGTCACAATCTGATTTACTTGATAAGTGATGTTTATTTCCTAAGTTGAAAAGAACAAGAGGGTTTTTCCTCTCAAGATGGTCGGCGACACACAAGAAATAATATGATTAAAAAGTTGTTCCAAAATCCTAAAACATAAGTATTTATACCTTAACTTATTGCTAAAATACTTGAACTTAAAATACATGGAAGCCCAAAATATAAATAACTTAAAACAAGTCCAAATTAGAATAATAAAAAATAAAAAAACACGCCTAGGCCTGATCCAACGTGCTCCCAAGTCTGATCATAGACGCGCCTCTCCTCTTAGGCTTAAGTGATAATGCGCAGCCCAATACAATAATCTTCAAGTCCCAAGGAGTCTAATCCAAAGATTTGAGAAAAATGAATCAATTTGGGCTGTGATTCAGATAGCTCTCCTCCAATAAGCTTGGTGCACTCCATCCTCTCCACAAATTGGCCCACATGCGTATAGAGAGCCTCCTTGAGTCTCTCAGTCCTAGCTCTAGACATAGGTCCAACTGGAATGACAAGCTCCCCCCTGTCAAGCACGCTATCTCTATGGTGATCCTTACTCCTGCTCACATCACTCCCTTCCTCCTCAAGAAGATTAGTCCTCGAATCTGAATCCATATCAAAAGGAGAAAGATCAGTAATATTAAAAGTTGTAGAAACAGACTCCTCACCTAGCAGGTCAATCTTGTAGGCGTTGTCATTTATCTTCTCCCACACTTAGAATGGACCAACACCCTTAGGATCCAGCTTGGATATATGTTGGGTGGGAAACCTCTCCTTCCTCAAATGCACCCAAACCCAATCTCCAGGTTTAAAAGTCACCAACTTTCGCCCTTTGTTGGCTTGCTTCCCATACACCCTGTTTCTATGCTCAATGTGTTGTCTCGCCTTCACATGCAAGTCCCTAACCATCTCGGCTTTCCTCTTGCCATCTGTTCTAAACAACTCATGCAAGGGTAAAGGTACAAATCTAAGATAATCAAAGGATTAAAACCATATACAAGCTCAAAAAGTGAATAACTTGTGATGGAATGCACACATCTATTATATGCAAACTCAATAAATGGCAAATAATCACCTCAAGTTTTCAAATTTTTACCAACTACAGCACGCAACAAGGTACCTAAGGTTTTATTAACAACCTCAGTCTGTCCATCTGTCTGTAGATGATAAGTAGTATAATAAAGCAATTTAGTACCCAACTTTCCCCACAGAACACACCAAAAATGGGTCAAAAATTTAGCATCTCTATCCAAAACAATAGACCTAAGAATACCATGCAATCTAACAATATCCCTAAAGAATAAATCAGCAACAAGCACAACATCATCAGTCTTATAACATGCAATGAAATGTGCCATCTTACTAAATCGATCAACAACAACAAAGTTGCTATCATACCCCTTCTTTGTTCTAGGTAGTCCTATAACAAAATCCACAGAAATATCAACCCAAGGTTCAGTAGGGACAGGAAAAGGGGTATACAATCTATGGGGTTTAACAATAGATTTTGTCTGTCTACATGCAATGCATTTGGCACATACAAACTCAACATCCTTGCACATCCTAAGCCAATAAAAATGTTCATGCAGAATATCCAAGGTTTTAGTAACCCCAAAATGACCCATCAAACCACCACTGTGGGCCTCATGCACAAATAAAGCATGCAAAAACAATTAGGCACACACAGCTGATTACCATGATACAAATATCCATCATGCTTATAAAATTTTTGGAATGCAACATGCTCACAAGCAGCATACACAGTAGCAAAATCATCATCAGAAGTATACATGTCCTTAAGTTGCTTAAATCCTAATAATTTAGAACTAAGAGCAGAAATTAAGGAATACCTCCTAGATAAAGCATCAGCTACCACATTTTCCTTCCCTTTCTTGTAATGTCGTACATACGGAAATGTCTCCAGAAACTCCACCCAAGTGGCATGTCTCTTGCTCAGCTTGCCCTGTCCCTTCAAATGCTTTAGGGACTCATAATCTGTTTGAATGACAAACTCTTTGGGTTGAAGGTAATGTTGCCACACCTCCAATGCTCTCACCACAGCATAAAGCTCCTTATCATAGGTCGGATAATTGAGTTGTGCACCACTCAATTTTTCACTGAAATAAGTTGCTGGTTTGTTTTCCTGCAAAAGCATAGCACCTATACCAATACCAAAAGCATCACATTCAATCTCAAAAGCTTTCTCAAAGTTAGGTAAACACAGAATAAGAGTATAACACAATTTTGTTTTCAACAAATTAAACGCATGCTCTTATTGCTCACCCCATGTAAAACCTTTCTCCTTCTTAACTATTTCAGTCAAAGGAGCAGCAATGGTAGAGAAATCTTTCACAAACCTCCTATAGAAACTAGCAAATCCATAAAAAACAGCACTCTTAGGTGTCGGCCATTCCTGGATAGCCTTCACCTTCTCCTCATCAACCTCAACTCCCCTAGAACTGACTACAAACCCTAAGAAGACAAGCCTATCAA
>JAOTAY010000009.1:3277928-3307606 GCA_025629805.1 Erythroxylum baracoense | reverse complement strand
AAATAAAGACAGATCTTGGTGGTCAACACATCATTTCCAACTCTTCATCCTGAATCGGTACCTGTAAAAGATAATCAGGTCCCATCGTCAGTATATTTGGTGCTATAGTCCATATTCTGCATTTGCAATTCACTGATAAGTTTCAATCAATACACTGCAAAGCAGCTGGATGAACTGCATGTTTCATTAACTTCAGATACAAGAACGCAAATTATCATATGGAAGAATTTGCCCACTTCCTACTAAGACACAAAACAAGTTTCTTAGGAGTTCATACCGTTGCTACTGATGCAATATAGAGTAACAAGGGTTGATAACAATGTTATTGGTTTTCATGTTCATTTTTTTCTCTGATAATAGAGGAAAGTAGAATACGCTGCATTTAGAGGAAGAAACTGTACGCTATCCAATACTAACCAACAGTTTGTCAAATATTCGATTATATGAAGGAAGCAAACAAGCTCTTCAATTTTTTCATGATACCAGCAAAACTCATCAAGCTCCAAGCATATATCAATATTTGTTTCCATTGTCCACTCAGTTTCTTCTTACAATACTTGAAAAGAACTTCTTGACACGTTTTCTGGCATAAAAGTTAATTGTTTTCTTTTCAATGAGTAGTCCGATATAATCTTCTCACTGAAGCATTTATATCATGCATGGCAGTCCACTGGCAACCCAGCAGTTAGACATCTTGTATGTTAATCTAGAAAATTTTACAAAAAAAGCAATTCAATTTTTCATTCCATAATAACATAAAGTTGCCTAACTACAGGCAATTTATTATCATAAAAATTTCAACTTTCGCTAAAGAGCATAAGAAACATTTTAAGTACATATATCAACTTAGGCATCTACTGGACATGGTTAGTTAGTTAGTTAAAAGCTATTGAACTTATTACTCTAGGCCATTGAAGAGCAAATCGATAATCTAGCTAAACTTATAAACACCGCAATATAAAAAACACAGCGCAGTAACACATACTCAAAATTCCCCTTAAGAGGCATATGGTGCAAACATAAATGAACAGGTATAGTAATGCAGTCATCTAAAATCCAAATTTTAAGATATCAAGAAAATTCCTGAAAACAGCTTAAAATTAAAGATGGCAATCTAGTGTAAACAAGTCAAAACTGTTACGAATCCTGCAAATATCAGGACAGCAAGATCTAACTTATAATACAATAATGTCAATAAAAGGGATTTGTTCACGCCTTTAGACAAAAAGAAAAGGAAAAAACTTGAACCATCATCTTCAGTCAAAGGTCAAGCCTCAATGTTTTGTCAGTTAAACTTCAGTTTAATAAGAGCCCATCAGAAACCACAGGCACTAAGAGCAAGTTCTTTTTCTGTAATAAAAGAAACATTATAAAAAGAAAACAAAGGAAAGTGAAGTACCTAAAATCACAATTCAATAGACTTTTTCCCCGTAACAATCTGGGAAATCCTGAGGCCTCTACTGAATGCTTCATTAAACAGAATCCTGGTTTGCATTGATTGGAATCCTGGCATCCATGACAAAAATGCCACAGGGGCCATAACTATCACTCCAAACATTATATCATAGAGCCGGGCAACAGAAACAACTATCTCCCATAGTATAGTGGATTGCAGAAATGGGCGCAATACTTGGGCAATCAATATCAGTCCCCACCCAGTAGGAACAAAAGCCAACAAACTGGTAAAAACATCTGTAAACTTGAATGCTGTGAATTCAAGTAGGGAAATTATCAGAAGTATTGCAAGTATGATAATTAGAAACTGGACCAGACGATAATAGATGTGGTCTTTTGCAGCGTACTTGTCTCGAGCATAGGCTATCAACACATAAAGGAAAAAGGTGACAAAAACACAGATCCAAGATAGTAAGTAGACAGCAATACTAGTACTTCCAGCAGCAATTCCCAGCTGGTAAACAATCCCGTACTGGAAGAAGAAGAACCGTAGGTCCAAAACTATCTCCATTAGCTTTCCCCATAGCCCAGTTGTCTTCAGATGATCCTGTTCCTCACCCCACCATCTTTCCCAGCTCTGTTCAGCTTTTGAAAATACACCACCTTTATACCAAATCCAGTTCATAAAATCATCAAAGTCATAGACTGTCTTCAACCAATCAAAGCCAGATGGATTGAAAACAAATGGTGACATTATCCATGCCACAACAAGGAACCAACTAGAAATTGTCATAGCTATGTAAACAAATGTGTCCTTGGCTACGGCGCTGTATGATGCATAAACTGTCAGGATCAACCCAAGCTCAATAGCCTTGATAAAATGACTACGAGCATAAAGTCTATAATTTTCAGCAAAACTCTTGTGCTCCACAACAAAGCCCCTCCCAGTTGCCCGATACTTTGCACCACCATGAAGAATAGTTCTCCCAAAGAAATGAGTACGAGTTCCCATGGAAAATGTGTAGAAAACAGATGACAGCTGAAGCTGCATTGTCAAGAAATCCCAGACAGCTTGGAGAAATCCATGCTCTAGAGAATTCTCCACAATCATTGGAAGGGCTGTGAAAAGACCTAGTTGGATGATGAATTGTTGATTTAAAATTGCACCAAGAGCTTTATTGTTGCTGCTGCTGTTTGACAAAGCAGAGGCCTCAACACCACTTAAAGCAAGATAGAGGCGCCCCCATAGAAATGCATACACAGTGAGAACGACCATCATTGTGTTGAAAAAAAATCCCACGGTGGTATAAAAGAATGACAGCATTCTAAAGAAATCCAGCCTATGCCCCAACCGATAGACATCTCTGCTAAGAACTTGCTCACCATTTCCACTGGCAACCTTGGCTTCAAACATGGATACTTGATTAAGCCCAACATCCCTTCCCTTGCCAACTTGAAAGTACTCATGGTGAGTAACATTGCCCCCTCGCAAAGTGCAATTAAAACCAGCAAAAATATCCTCACTGATGTTAATCACCCTAGAAGCCTTACTGATGCCACCCCGAGTCAAGAACCAAAACCTGTCAAAGACATCTGGATGACCGTAATGCATACGAACTTTCAAAGGGTTGGCCAGAACCCGCTGTCCAAGGGTCACAAAACTAGTTTCCTGTGCTGACATAAACCACGCAAGTGATGAGACTGAACCAGTAAAGATGTGTTCTCTGACTCCCAAAATAGTTGGCTTTCGAATGCCATAGTAGTGCCTGTATTCTTCCAAAAGATTTCGCATCTTGAGTGCCTCCTCAAAGTAATTGTCCTGGTTCATGTCAATAGTCTGCACTGCATCACCGCGAGTGAAGATAAGAGCATGATTTTGATTCTCTGGTTTTCCCTCTCCAAGCTTCAAAGGACCTGGCAGCTTGACCCTGTAAATCTCCACTTCCTTTTCCAGCTGCTGATCATACTTCACAAGAACAGAATAATATTCTATCTCATCCCTCCCAGTGTTTACCTCATCAACATAGGCAACTCGAAGGGCCTCATTCTCTTGCATCAAGGTAAAAATGTCATCAGCACGTGGATCCTTTTTAGCCTTTTGAGTTCCATAAATCTGGCATGCAACCACATAAGTGAATTTCATCAGAGCAGTCCCAAACTCGTGGCCTTTAAACAACAAGTTCAGGGAACTGCCAGTTCTACTTAAGCTTAAGGAAGAAGGAGATCTCTCAGAGCTGAAATCATCCAGCCCACCATCCCTCCTCATTGAACCAAGTTCTCGTGAACCATTCCTAATATCCATTTCCGAAGCTGAATCAAGGAAAGCAAGCATCTTAAGAGCACGATAGTAGTACATCATCCCCCTTACAGTGCGTGCAAGTGTTTGGCCCCTATAAGATGCCCAAAGCCTAAGTTCTCTCAACTTTGTTTTCCACAACTCATCATCTTTACACATCCCTTCACGCCGCATCCTCTCCAAGAAGTTTTTCCACTCGTCATCATAAATTGTTTGCAGATAGTACAGTATAGAAATCCCATCCTCATTCTCAGTGCGAAGTTGCTCCCTGCTGTACAAAACTTCTTCATTGTAGTAAGGGGTTAGGACACTGAAAGCCATCATTTTCTCCACTTGAGGAGCATGTGGCATGTTCATAAAAAGGGAATTGCTAAAAAAAGCAATTCTACGTCTGGCCTCAAGATTTACTGGGATGTTATGCATTGCATCCCTGGAGGTAAGAATTGTGTGCAATCGCCGCACCTGCCTATAGAAAATCTCATTGCTGGGATCAGGCAATTGAATTGCATTTTCAAAAAGATGTCCTGCCATTGCAGCAGGATCACGTGGAGCCAAACCATCCTCCCTTAACTGGTTGATGGTCCGCTTTTCCTTGAAGAAATCTCTAGCAGCAATCTCATACAAAGCCTGTAGAATATTCACCACCTGGTTCATATCCTTCTCAGGTTTATTTAGCAACTCAACGAGTTTTATCAACTTAACATGGAAATTGGGCAGTGCATTCATCTTGAAGGTCTTAGTAAATTTCTCAATCTCTATGGCATGTTCTATTTCTTGGAACAAGACGGTCACAATTGAATGCTCTTCAGTGTTGATCTTGATGATCTCAAGCAACAAGTGCTTTACACTATCATAAGCTTCTATGACAGCACAACGTCTGTACTCATTCTTACATATCTTGTACCAAAGCCACTTATCAGGAGCATCTACCAACTCCTTAGCCTGGCTAAGGGCAAGTAGTAGCTCATTGCAGAGGAGAAAACAAGGCCATCGAACAACCCGCACTTTCCAACTATTTTGGGGCAATTCCAACAATTCCAGCTCCCTATCAGATATAATGTCCTCTTCCCTGAAAGTCGTTATGATCTCATTCCAGATTAAAGAAAATTTGTTAGCCTCAACCTGGTTAGACTCCAGCTTCTTATAAGGCCGGCCAAGCCCATACCTAAGCTTTAACCTGTGGATGGCATCTTTAAACTTATTCAGTGTCCCCCTCGCATTTAGCAGCTGCTCTTCAGGCATCAGATTAAACTGAATTGCACTTGCAAAGAATTGATATCTCAACCTCAATTGCTCAAGGTTTCGAATCTCACCCAAATGAGCAAACAATCCTACTGCTGCTCCCACAAAAGATGAATAGATCGAGTACCAAATCTGCAAGTCCATCAGATAAATCAATACCACAGGAAGCCACAACAATCCAACAGCAAATCTGTTGCTATGTTTGAAAAACTGGTGCCACTCGTAAGTAACATTCTCAAGTTTCAGCAACTGCTTTGAAGGTTTAATCATCGGTTTAATCTGCAGAAAGTAACTGAAAGCAAATTTGGTAACTAATACCAAAACCCAAAACAGAGAATACTTGATATTATCAAGAAGCCCCTCTCTCAAAGCACGACCAACGAAACTCCTGCTCTGAAACCACCATGACAACACATAAAAGATCCTCCAATTTGTGTTCTCAAGAAAATTCCTGACCCACGGAATTATAAACAGGACAACAGCCAGTAGTTCGGGCAATACAAACACTCCAGCCACCTCCAGAAAATTCACTACCCTCCTATCAACAGCAGCAGACCAACTCCTATCACTGTTCTTTTGACTCCAAATCCTGCCATAGAAAACCCCAAATACAATGATCCATCCCACAGCGACCACAATTTTCAACACCATTCTAACCCCAAGGGACATGGTCTCCCTCGAAACCAAACTGTACTGCATCCCCGCATCAAGCGAAAACTGCAACAATCTCAATCCACTCCAAGTAAAGAACACTGTCAAAACCCGAACTTGAACTTCCCTGCGCTTTAATGCTTGCCAGGGATACTCATTCCCCTCCCAAGCAACAATGATCGCAGCCTGCAAAAACAGTATCAACATAATCCACAACCGATCAAAACTCCTAAACAAATTCCAAAACGACCTCTGTTCGACAAACCCCGTCTTGCCCACGTGCTTCTTCCTTGTTGAAATCACAAAGAAGTTACTCCCCACATCAATAGGCCACTTCAATTTATCAAAACACCGCTTGCTCCAAAAGTACTCGTTCAAATCATCATAGTTTCTCCACGCACTGTGGGGTGCAGTTCCGTTCTTACTACTCTCCATCTCCTTTTTCACAGTCTCGTAAATGGGCTTCACAACGCGGTTCAAGAACTGGTTCTTTCCAGTAATCGAAGGCATCACAGGCTGCCCAGTGTTCTCGTCAATGTAATCTTCAAGTATTTTGTTCAACTCCATGGCCATGTTGTGGAAAATGAAGCAGATGCACTCCGGCATGAAACGAAGATTCGCAGATTCTCCCCAGATCAACAGATAAAGAGAAATGTACAACAGCTCGCGCCTCAGATCGGGATTGGAGCGGTCAGAGATCCAGATGTTGGATTTCTTGTTGAGATAAGAGCACCAGTTGGTGTAGTTCTTCAGAAGTTTGCGGCGGAAACGGCGTAGGACGGTGGGGTCGAGGGTGTCGATGTTGTCAGGGGGAGGAGTGAGGCGCATCTGGGCGTTGGCCAGGTGGAGAACGATGTGCTCCCGCTGGTTCCGAACGTTGTCGTTTTGGAACCCAAAGAAGAGGGCCAACCAGTCCAGGAGGTCCATGGAGGGATGCCATTGGGCGAATGGCGGTTTCCGGAGGTTTCCGACGGTACGAAGGGCGGCGGCGGCGGCACGGACTTCTGGGTATCGGAGAGACGGGTGGTCGGCTAGGAGGTTGTGCACAGGGATTATGTTGTAAGCCTCTTCTTCCACTTGGGAACGTTGGTCGGGCAGCGGTTGGCCCGAAGGAGGAGGACGGTGCCGTAGGTTGGACATGGCATGGGCGTGGTCTTTGTCTGCTTCTTTGCTTTTTTCGTTTGTTTGTTTTTTCTGTTCTGTTTCGTATGATCAGAGAAAGAAAGAGACGAACATTATTCTGAGTATTGTATTGTGTACAACACTACAACTACAAGAAGCAAAGCCAAGGTAAAGGTTATTGATTCTTAAAAAAGATGGCTAGAGAGACAGACTCGGCGGCAAGCGCGTTGAATTGATTTTTTTTACTCTTTAGATCCAAATCCAATCCTTCCAATTCCTCTTTCACTCTGTTTTGTCTTGCGTAGTTTTAAATCAGTTTTGATAGGAATAGGAAGTGGATCCAATTCCACCGTGTCATTTAATTTCCTTTTATATCTTTAAGCTACACGTTACACACAGCTTCAACTGTTCCCACTTGGCTGGCTGTTCTTACTTCTTCTTTTTCTTTTTCAGCGAAGGAATTGTGAATAATTCTTAGCTTTTTCAAGGGAAGGGCGTTGAGAGACCATGGAAATTTTTTCCTAGCTATTGCTCAACTTGGCACCTTTATGACCACTAAGCCGGAATAAAGACTTTCAAATTCTGCATGTATTAAAAGCTCTCAACCCCTCTTACGCTCTTATTCTTTGGTATAATATAGTTTGGAAAGGGTTCCTAAAACCCAAAACGCCTGTAGTTATAGAGAGGTTAAAAACTAAAGACAGAATTAGAGGATCTGAAGATCAATTATTGGAAATATGTTGCTGTAAGCTTGAAAGCATTGCCCACCTTTAATTTAAGTGTGATCATTTAGTCTCCATTTAGGTCATATCTAGCACACTCTTAACCTCTACTATCATGAATGAGATTGGAATAAAACATTGGAATAGGTTAATCATAAATTCAGAACAATGAGGAAAGATAGAGTATGCTTAAGCCTCAGCTTGAATAGTACATTCTACTCTATTTAGAGAGAGAGAGATCAAAGAGTTTTTAACAAGATCTGCAGATAAGCATCTCTTAACTCACAAGTTGTATTGTTGGATACAAGAAACATCAATAGCTCGTCACATGCAAGAACAGCTGAGCTCTTTCTATAGAAAACAATGGAATTTCTAAAATTAAGTTTTTTTATAGAAATGTTGTAAAAGCCTTATTTTTATTCTTGCTTCATCAAGCTTTGTAAAGACTTATTGATGCCTTTTACAACTTAATGAATGAATTCTTTATATGTCAAGAAAAAATATTTAATACCCTTTTTTATAATTATTTAGTATTTTTTTTATATGAAAATCTAAAATTTCTGATAAACAAATATACTCCTCTCTACATTGATTTAGTTAACTCAAAACTAAGAAAATCATGTTACTTCTTTAATAAAAATGGGTCTTAAATCCAACCTTTACTAGTTATTACCCCTATCATAAGAACACATCTCTGTCGCCAAGGCAAGTTTGGAGGGATATCTAGTAGAAAACAATGATTCAAATGTCAAGCTTGTTTTTCATTAGAACATGATGAGTTAAATCTTCCCAATATAGCTAAAACTTCAAATTAACCTAAAAAAATTATTACAAAAAGACCAACATTTTCACGTAATCAAAGAGTAAAACAATAACTATTATATATCTATTGTGTTTTAATTTTTACATTTTCTTACATTTTTATTGCTTTTGTAATGAATTTATTATCATCAGCTAATATATAAAAGAGATGATGAATTATGTATGTTTATTAATTTAGTGTCATTAGATGATATATAAAAGAAAGGATGAATTATGTGTGTTTATTTTTTATTTATTTAAAATTATGATAAATGAATTGATTATTTTTATAAATGATTATGATAATGTTGTTAAAAACAATCATAACAACAATATTTATTAAACAAAAAGAAGAGAAAGAGAGAGAGAGAGAAATTTGACTTTTATTATATTTTGGTCAAGCAATCTTTAACCTACATTCTCTTTTAAAGTTTCACTTGAAAAATTCAATATTTTTCTTCCTTCAATCTATAAAGAAGAACTATCTTATACATTTTCTTCGTCACAACTAAAAGGAATCATAAATAAATCAAAATTTCTTTTAATTGATATATCAACTACTCAAATATAACTTAATAACTCTTTTCTTAATTATACAATGCACTAAATGTTCATATTATGCTTACACAAAATAACCATAACACTAATAAAAAAAGAAAGAGAAAGAGAAAGAAAATTAATTTATAATACTTTAGTCAAACAACCTTTAACCTACATTTATTATCAAAGTTCTACTTAAAAGTTTTACTATTTTTCTTCCTTCAATCTATAAAGAGGAACCATTTGTCTAAAATTTTCTTTCCCTAGCATGAAAATGGACCATTTACACATCTTTTTTTGTTGCAAATGAAAATAACCATAATAAAATCAAATTTGCCATTTACACTTTTTTTTTGTCGCAGATTAAAATAACATAACAAAATCAAATTTTCTCTCCATGTATATATCAATCACTTAAATATAACTCAAGACCCTATTCTTGATAATACAATGTCTTAATGACTCTCACCATACTTACACATATGAATATGATGAAATTCTCTCAAAAGTTTCTTAAGACTCCTTTTGGTACCAAAGATCCTTCATATAACTCAATTGTAGACTATTTACACTTAAATCAACTAAATATACTCATTAAGAGACACAAATTAGTCATTATGTTGACTACCAAAAGTGGTATTAGTTGTCCGATATGTGACACTGGTCGTCTAATGTATGATACTAATTGACCAATGTATAAATAACGTTCCTTTATAAAATCATAGTATATAAAATATCTTTCTTTCAAGGATACTAGTAGGCTTAGTAATAGGATGGAGCAAAGAAAACTTGCCCTTTACCTCTACTTAGACAAATCAAAACAGGATTATTTTGGTATTAGTTTAGGAATTCAAATCGAGATTCTTTTTTTGAAAAAATAAATTGAATTAAAAAGGACTAGGTGTTCAGTACAGCACTTATCCAACTAAATGGATAACAAAAACAAAGACCAAACGACACCGTAAGCTAGAGAACGACGTCGTGTAACATACAACCTTAAGCAACACCTCAGATCTTCCTAAAACAAGTTAAACTAAATTACCCCAACTAAAATTCCTCCAGAAGTTTCCGAATTAGGGCTCGAAAGTCTCCATCAACTCTATCTCTAGACGATTAAGGAGGTAAGGGATTTTTGATTTGAGCTTAGTTTCTTCATCTTCACGTTTGTCCTCACTCATAACTTCTCTGATTAGGGAAACTCAACGGGTCTTCCTCTATATTTGAGCTCTAGCTAATATCTTCTATCATGTCAAATCAAGTTTCTTGTTAACTCCTTAAGCCCAAGTTAGATTGAAAGTTCAGTCAACTTAAATTTAACTCATTGACTTTAGTTGAGTCAATTTTATCATTACTAGATATTGACCGAGTAATATATCGCACTAGTCTATCAATATATGTACAAAATATAAGAGATTTCAAATCTCTAATATAGGTAAACTAAACCTCTTAAAACAAGCTTTGAAAACTTCTCAAGTTTGTTTAAAGATTAAAACATGCTCCCTTAATAAAAGCTTGGTCCAATATATTTTAATAGTTCTCCTAAAGTATTTTGATGCATCAAAAAAAATTTCTTTGAACTCAAACCTTATTTCTATCGTGAAATTGTTTGTTATATTAAAAGTCCATCTTATTTAGATAAACTCACGTTTTACTTACTATAAATTTAGTTTATACTTTTTTAGAAAACTTGTTTTTAAAGTAGACTCAAATTTTATCTTAATATTATAAATCTATAGTTTATCCTTTTAACATTAGTATTCGGACTTAGTGAAATCATGGATCTTATCTTCACTTTTATTTTGTTTTCTACTTAGTTTTGTGTATATAGATATATATTTTGTGTTATTTTAAACAAACAAGGTTTTATCTTCTACTAAATAATTCTTCCCTTTGAAAATAAAACTCCATCTACTGTTCCTACTTCCTTTGATAGAAGAAAAGCTTGTTGAATTTGAGAGACTCACTAATAATTACGTGTGAGGCGAAATAAACTCTTAAGGATAGTGATTTTTTGCACGCCTTAAGCTCATGCTATTATATTGTTTTATTTTTTGCATCAATCTTTTTATTTCATTCTTAAGAGTTTAGTCTTATCCAAACCACTCTTAATTTCCTTAGAAATATAATCTACCATCAAATCAAAAATAGTACACCTCTATTTTGTTTTTTACGTTTTACCCAATTTAACATTTTCATTATATATGCTACTTTTTGTCCTTTTATGAGCTAATTTAAATTGTTGTTTTCTCTACTCATTAATGCTAGCTTTTTACCCAACACTTGTTATATATTATTTTTCCTTCTTTTATTTAGTCCATATTGTTACCTGAGTTAGCCTCAAATATTTTTGTTTGTTGAATAATTAAATTATCTCGCCCTAAAGACTACCCTAATTTCATGTCTCTAACTCAGTTGTCATTGACTTACCCAACTCTTAAGTGAGGGTGATAGAAAAGCAACCAAAGGCACATGTAGAAGAGGAGTGTGTCACATGTCTAGGTTTTGAAAATACACTACGATTGATATGTGCTTAATTGATTATACATTTACTCCATAACACTTAGTGATTAATGATATGAAATATTTAAGAAACTCATTTTTGGTTTTAAGTACAATTTGGAAGTTCAATAGTTAAAATGAGTTAAAAGCACATTCTTTAAGCTATCCTCTTGATATTTAAACTCATTTGTCTTTGTGGAACAAGAAGGAGGTGGATTAGGGTGAAAATGGGATAAGAAAATGCAAGAATGTAGCATTAAATATGCACGATCTTTCTGCATCTTGCAAGTCATGTTGAAATGTTCATTTTCTTATCCCATCTTTATCCTAATCCATCTCCTTCTTATTCCACAAAGACAAATGAGTTAGAACATTAAGAGGATAGCTCAAAGAATGAGCTTTTAACGCATTTTAGTTCTTAAACTTCCAAATTGTACCTAAAACTAAATATGAACCAAAATGAGTTTCTTAAACATTTCATAGCACTAATCACTAAGTGTTGTGGAGTAAATATATAATTAATTAAGCACATATCAAGTTCTACCACACTCAGGTTTTGACCGTCCTTGGAAAAACAAAAATATCAAAGTCACAAACAACCGTGCACATTTACAAATGCTAGATTTTTACTGGTTTGCGCGGTTGGATGCATGTAACCTAATTTTTTGTATAAAACAACATTTGAGTGACCAAAGGAGGGGTGAATCATTTTTGGAACACAAAGCGAGGTAGAGCATTGGCTTAATTGGGTTTTATGGAGGGCTAATCTTCCTTCTTCCAGTTCAAAGGTGAAATCGAAATCGATAATCGCATTTGAGCATCTCTTTATTGTGTATTGTTGAATCTCTCTTTATAGGGATTGTTTATGTTATTCTTTGATTATTGATTTAGGTATTTGTGTAAGGATGATCTGAATGCTTCTATTAGATTGTTTTTATATAAACCCATTGGTAGAATCTAAAATATAATACGTAATAATTGTGTTTTGGATTCATTTGTGGCAACTAGTGGTATTGAATCATTAGGGATAACATAACATAGGTTAAATAACCCAAACTTGTGTAGTTATTGCCTAAATTAATCTGTTTTTCTTATTCGTAATACGGCTTTCTTACTAAATCTAGAGAGCTTGTCCTAGGTTGGTAAGATTGTTATGACAAAAAATGATATATTTATAGGGAAAGGATATTGAATTAGGGATTGTTTGTATTGAGTGTCTCTGAGATTATTAATGAAAATAGTACATGTTCTTTTACTTACTTGATTGGTTCTTTTTATTTATGGCATGCTAGATTAGGTCATGTTAATTTTTCTTATCTTAGGATATATGATCTCTTGGCCTTATTTCCACTAATGTTAATGCATGCATAGATAAATGTGGCTTACGTGCTCAAACAAAATTAACTAAGATAACTTATGCTTCTATTCATCAAGAATCCAAATTATTAAGTTTAATTTATATTGATTTTGGTGATCTAAAACAAAATTTATCTAGAGGTCATAAGAAATATTACATAACATTTATAGATGATTTTTCTATATATGCTAAAGATATTTATTAAGAAAGAAATACGAGGCTTTTAATATTTTTATTGTGTAAAGCTGAGGTAGAAAACTAATTAAATAGGAAAATAAAAAGGGTTCAATTAGATAAAAGAGTTGAATATTTTTTAATGACTATTAAGGAAAGGAAGGAATAATCTATGAAATTACCCTCCCTTATTCTCCTAAATCAAATGGTGTAGCAGAAAAGAAAGATAAGTTATTTTGCTCCTGATAATTTATGGGTTGAAGCTCATTTACAATATAGAATTCCTTACAAGAGAACTAGTATGATAACATATGGGTTATAAAGAGGTCATCCTCTTAATTTGAAATATTTAAAAGTATGGGGGTGTCTTGCTAAGGTGACATTGCCTAATCTTAAGAAAAGGAAAATAGGCTAAAAACTTCTGATTGCATGTTTATTGGTTTTGGTAATAATAGTGCTACTTATAGATTTTTTGTTTTGAAAAGTGATGTCTTTAATAATATCATTTAGACAAAGAACACATAAGTTTTTGAACATACTTTTCCACTTTCTGAGAAAACTTCTTATGTTTCCACTATGAATGTTGATTGTGAAAACTATGATGACTTGTTGAGAAAGAGCAAGTTGTAGTTGATTACCCAGGGTAGTCTCCCACAGAGGTGAAACTGGTTCACTTAAATTAACCTTAAACAAAAAAATAACAAATGTAATCCTAAACACTCTATCTTGATTCGTTAAGTTAAGGCTTTAAAGAAAATCACAAAATTAGATTGAGAAGTAATTGATTCAACCGAAAGCAAAAACGAACAGCTTAATCGAAGTGGAAAACTCTTGAGAATTAATTTCACTAATTTAATCTCATATGTATGATTAAGGGGAAATGATTAAATAGTTGTCTTACTAAAATTAATAGTTGGGTTCTAAGATCAACTCAAATAATTAACTTAGTCTAACTTTAATATTCAACAAGTTACATTAGAATTAATTATGGAAACTTGACTACTAATTACCACTAAAGTTAATATATTTCTAGTTCTTAACCTAAGCATCTGTAGTTTCTCGTTGCATATTAAACTTCTTCTCTCAATCCTTCGTTTAATACTAAAATAATGCAAAGTTTGGCTGTATTATTACATCCATTTAGTTCAAAGGCTATAGCAAACATAAGACAGCAACACAGTCCTGTAATCATGCATATTTGACTAAATTAGCTACATTAATCTTCAAGAAAAAGAAATCAACCCATCACGGAAATAACAAGATTAATCATATTCAAATACGTCAATCTCATCTTGATCAGTATAAGAGAAGTATCAAAGCAATAAACCAAGTGAATAACCAAAATGAACTAAAAGCTAATAGATTATGAGTCAATTAACTGACAGAGAAGTAAGTTCGGTAAAATAATAGAAAACAAAAAAAAGAATGAGCAAACTTTCTGCATTGGCTTTTGCCTTCTACTTCTGCTTGGTTCTTACCCAGCCGAATGGTTGCTTAAGCTCACTAGGATTCAGCTTCAGCTCTCGCGTTCTGCCTCTGTCCCAAGCTTCCACCTCTTTGTTGTGTTTCTCTCTTCCTCCGCCTTCTTTCTCTCTATCTATTTTGTGTCCCCCGAATGAGTTTGTGTGGTTTGTGTGGAATGATAGAATATAGAATGTAAGAATGTTGGAATATGCGTGTTTGTGAGAATGTGTCGCCACCCTCTATTCCCCTTCTATTTGTAGTATGACTCTAGGTTTAGAGTTTCGAGCCGTCACTCCTGCAGCTGTCACGTAAATAATTAGACGAATTAAAGTAAAAAATGTCACAGGGTGAGTATGGCTGTCACGAGTGTGACTTATTGTCATCCCCGTGCAGCCATGGTCACGGTGGTGACACCATTACTTAACATGTCATCATCGTGACAAGTTTAGTCACCACCATGAATAACTTGCTATAGTGGTGACATGTTAAGTCACCACCGTGGCTTAACATGTCATGATGGTGACATGCTTAGTCACTATCTTAGTCACTATTATGACTAAGCTTGTGACGGTGGTGACTTGATATGCTTTATCACGGTGGTGACACCTTTAGTCCCCACCTTTCTTTGTTTTTTTTTCTTTTCCTTTCATGCAAATTTACGTCAACTTTCCCTTCAACCTTCATGCAAAATTTACAAAATAATCCAATTAACATTCATACAATATTCACACCATTTCCACTTAATTTATCTCACATTTGGAACAAAGCATAAGGATTTGTAACCAAAATCAAGATACGAAGGAAATTAAAAGCAATGGAAACTAGACACAACAAATATCTAGAAAAGAGCAAACTGGCTAAGAAAGAGGAGGCAAAGAAATAGCTAAAAGCAGAGTTTACGAGAAATTTACCAAAGATTGAAAACTAAAAATTGAGAAAAGAACATTTTTAAGTTTGTGAGAGCTAAGGAAAGGAAAATGAGAGACTTAGATCAAGTTCGTTGTATAAGAGATGAAGTAGGATGGGTAGTTGTGGCTAAAAGTGACATCAAGAGAAGATGATAGAGGTACTTTTATAGCCTTTTTAATGAAGACATAAAAGACAACATCTCTTTAGGTGATCTTAACACATTCGGGAGGTTTCATAACTTGACTCATTACAGGCAGATTATAAGGAAAGAAATTAAAAGAGCTTTAAGGGAGATAAAGAGTAGAAAGGCAGTAAGGCCTAATGAGATACTTATTAAGGTGTGGAAAAGTTTAGGCAAAGAGGGTCTTGCTTAGCTAGCAAGCTTTTTAATGTGATCTTTAAGTCCACCAAAATGTCAAATAAGTGGAGACTTAGTATGTTAATTCCTCTATACAAAAATAAAGGGGACGTCTAAAATTGTAACAACTATAGAGGTATCAAACTACTTAGTCACACCATAAAGTTGTGGAAGAAGGTAATTGAGAACAGAGTGAGAAAGGATGCTCCTATTTTGAAGAACTAGTTTGGCTTCATGCCAAAAATGTCCACAACAAAAGCTTTACATCTTTTAAAAAGATTAATAAAATATTACAAGATAAGCCAAAGTAATTTGCATTTGGTTTTTATTGCTTTAGAGAAGGCATATGACAAAGTACCTAGAGAAATCATGTGGAGGTGTTTAGTGGTTAAAGGAGTTTCTTTGACTTATATACGAGTTATTAGAGATATTTATAAAGGGGTCAAGACTAGAGTAAAGACGATAGGAGGAGATACAAAAAAAAATTTCTATCGATATTAGGTTACACTGAGGCTCCTCATTAAGCCCTTTTTTATTTACAGTAATGATGAATGGGCTTATCAAAAATATTTAAGGAGATTTGTCTTGGTGTATGTTGTTTACTCAGAATATTGTTTTAGTGGATAAGATAAAAGAGGGTGTTAATGTCAAGGTAGAACGTTGGAGGGATATGTTAGAATCTAAGGGTTTTAAATTGAGCAGAACTAAGACTAAGTACTCAGAGTGTAACTTTTCAAGAAATAGGGTGGCTTCTAATATGGAGGTAAAAATTAGTTCAGAAGTTATACCATAGAAAGAGTATTTTAAGTACCTAGGTTCTATCATCCAAAGTAATGAATAAATTGACAAAGATATAGTTTATTAAATCAGATTAGGGTGGCTTAAATATAGAAGTGCATTAGGAGTTTTATGTGATAAAAAGATATCATTCAAGATCAAAGGTAAATTCTATAATTTAGTGATTAGGTCCACCATGCTATATTGGGAAGAGTGTTGGCCCATCAAATAAGTAAATAGTCATAAGCTAATGGTAGCAGATACGATGCTAGGCCCGGGCTATAGTGGCCTGCAGCCTGACCTGTCATTTATTTTTTTAAGCAAAAAACTTCCAATCCAATATTGCTTTGGACAAAACGACGTCGTTTTGGAAATAACAGGAGGGCTACGGGCCAAGCCGGGCCGACCATGGTTGGCCCGTGGCCCACCTATGGCCCTGTCAACCCTGGCCAAAAGAGGGCCGGGTCAGTTTTACCATTCCTAGTAGTAGAGATGAAGATGCTCCATTGGATGTATAATCTCACTAGAAGAGATGAGGTGAATAATGTATTGGTAAAAGACAAATTAAAGGTGGTTAGTATTAATGAAAAATTAAAAGAGAGGAGGCTTAGGTATTTCATATATGTTAAAAGGAGATACTTTGATGATGAAATGAGAAGATGCAAGAAAATAGTACTTAGAAATTATAAGAGAAAAAAGAGACCTAAAAAAAACTAGAAAGAAGTGATCAAGAATTATATGACTTTATTGAAACTTACCGAGGATATGGCCCGCAATAGAAAACTTTGGCATATTAGGATAAAGATAAAGGATCTCACATAGAAAAATCTTTCTCGTTCTCTTAAGTCTTTTAAACATTTTCCTTTGAGTCTCTTATTTTGTAGTTAGCCTTAATATTTTGATTACACAGTAAGTCCCTCCTAGTTATTTAGCTCAAGTAGCAAATTTAATTGCTTTCTTGTAATGGCTAGTTTAATTTATTCTTGCACCTGTCTTTCATTTGTTTGTGTATTTATTTAATTACTTTATATTTTATTGTTAATTTTTACCATGTTATGTATGTACCATATTATGTATTGCATTACATTTTTTCATGTTTTTATTTATATTTTGTATTATTATTATTTTGCATAACATGTAGATCTATCGGAAAAATCCCTTATTAAATAAGGGTAAGGTTGTGTACTACTAGATTTTTCTAGACTTTGCGTTTCATTGAGACTCTTATTGGGTGTGATTTTTCAGTGAGACTCTTACCTGTGTTGTTTATATAGTGGTAATATTTATCTTATTAAAGATTTTAGAATGAATTAATAGTATAGATATTAGAATATTCAAACAAGTCATCGTAACTATTCAAGACGTCTACATCAATTTTGTGAAAATTCCATGACCTATTTGTTTTTTAAATAAGTTTTTATTGAAAGAAAGAGATACATACTACATAGGGAGCGTGCCAATTGGATTGCTGTGTTTTCCCTCTCCACCTGTCTACTTCTTACCACTCCGTTCCGCCTGCCTAAAGTCAAACAAACACGCATAATTTTGTGATCATTACGTCAAGTTTCCATCAATGACGATTTCAAAATTTGAAATTCACACCTAGAATTCAGATTACAGTTGGTGCTCTGCCCAGTTCTTGTTGCACTAACGGTCAACCTGTGTAAAAATTATTTAAATGCAAAAATCATATGGCCACAAGACCTTTATTGTTTTAATCCCATGTACTTACAGAATAATCGTTCCACTCCTTTATCTTTACCATTATTTGCAATTAAGTCTAGAACCATGTGAAAATCAATCATAAATAATTAATAAAACATTAGCCTTTCAAATTATAAAATTAAAAAATTTAAGTGTATAAAATTAATTTACTCCTAATCAACATAGGACTCAATTGTCAACCCTAAATGTTAACAATATTTTGGAAAATAGTTTGATATTATAAATTAATTTATAAACATAAATCAATTTCATTTAAGAAATTGTTAAATAAAGCGAACAAAATTAAAAAAATAGAAAAAGTAATGTATATTGATGTTTACGAACTGTTCATTATAAATGTTAAAGGGGTTAATGTCGCACTTGTTTACTATTTTTTATTAATCATGTGGTCTCACGCATGTCACATGATATAGTGACACCTATACATTTTAAATAAGCTTAAATTAATTTAAAATTCATTTTTATTAATTCTGATTGTATTTAATAAATTCCAATTAAAACTAATAAATATAAATTAACCTAAATAATCTAACTTAATCCTAATTAAATTAAATTAAAATAAAAAATCATATGCCATTTAAAAAAAAGAAAGAAACCTTAATTTTATATGAACATATTGTCATGACACAGTAAAGAACTAAAATTTTAGAGACATGCCTAGCTTTATTAAATAATGAGTCATCAAAGATAAAAGTAAGAGTGGTTTAAAGCATAAAATTAATGTTATTTGTCATAAATAAAGTCTAGACATGTGAAGTATGAAGGTTTATACCTTAAAAAGAGTGACAAGAGAAAGTCTAAAAGGAATCGCCAAATGGGATGAAAAGAGGAATTTAAATTTTGAACATGGAGTGACAAATACAAGTTTTATTTCACACCATAATAAGGTAACTTTTGTAAATTATGATGTTGACAATGATAATGAAAATATGACATATGATGAATTAATTGAGCACCTTGAGATTTTAACTAAGGTGAGAAAGATATTATCTTCCAAGGTTAAGGAAACACATTGTTATTACAACCATACTCTAAGGAAAACAAAATTTTAAAGAATGAGTTGAATTGCATAGTCAATGTATAAGGATATAGATGATGATAAGAAAAATTAAATGAGTTACAAAATAATAATGCATCATTTGAGAGAGAGAAAAAAGAATTAGCACCATTTTTTAATCAAAGTTTGATAAAGGTAAAGAAAATTTGGACATGGTACTATGAAACTAAGATTATCAAATGATAGACATTAAATAGTATATATTCATGGAAGTGCTTCATCTAACAAAACTAATTTTGTTAAAGATAAACTACATATGAACATTAATATAAAATAGGATCAATCATCATCATAATGCATCTTAATCTTGACCTTAAAGGGTACATCGTGCATATATGTATGACCTTCATTTTAGGCCTAGAACCATAAATGGAAATATACGCGATAAGACTTTATACATGAGACATAGCCATAAGAATATCTTGTATAGAACATGTCTTAAAACATGTATCTTTCATGGTGATATGTTTCCATATTAGGAAATAAAGAATGTAAGCCTAAACCTTGCTTTTAAATTGTGCAATCTAGATCGTGAAACCATTAGTCATTTATTTTTCCAATGCTAGTATATTGTAGTCTTATGGTTAAAAATCCAAAAAAAAGTTTAACCAACACTATTTGGAGCTTGAATGCCTTGACATTATACTTTGGGCAAAACAACCTCACCATATTTGTGAGGGAGATTACATAATATTTAAAATAGTTTTTTGGTGTATAATGTAGATAGTTTGTAGAGAAACAAAAGCTAGGACTTTACAAGGCATAAAGTAGACACTATAGACCTTGATTCAAGGCACAATCTTTTAGATAAGGGAAATAATCTTGGCTTGAAATATGAACCTTGATAAAAGTGGTACAATGGCTATAAGATGGAATATAATACAACATTGATTTCATTCCATTCAACTAAGCATATAGGTTTATCTATAATAGTACCTAAATGACTTGATGAAGCAGTTGGACATTTGAATGACAATTTTAGCTTTATTTCCCTTAGCTACATACTGAGTCATAAAGTAGTGCATCTTATTCATATTAGTTCTTATTTGTTGAGTCTTGTATGACATAAAGGTTCTTGTATTAGCTTGTACATTTAATCTTTTTAAGTTATATTAATATATTCTTTTCTAGCTTTAAAAAATAAAAGAATGTAAGCCTAGTCTTATTTATAATGTTTTTATTTTTATTTTATTCTTTATGTGTGGCAAGTTCTCCTTACTTTATTCTTGAGTTGTTTGTCTTTATGTTGCATACCACTCATTACTTTCAAGGGATTATCTATTTTTATTACCAAAATAAAATGATATAGTTATCATTTGTGTTACTATCAAATAAAAACATTAAGGGTTATTATGTTAAAAATTATTTAAATTTTCATCTAAAATGGAATAAAATTGTTAATACTTTCACATATTCAATTGGCTTCTTAAGTTATAAAAAATAAATAAAACCTAACATAAAATGTATATTTCATTAGTTCTAATTGGACTATGTTCTTAGTAAGATTTAAGAGCATTTTGCATATGTTTAAATGGTTTTTATTAGATTTGGTACTTAACGTAGCTTATATTTTCTATATAAGCATTGTTATATCTCTTTGATGACGAATGAACAAATTCGAGCAAATGTAGAGTCAAGTTGGAGCAAAATTAGGTAGATTATTAAATATGAGTTTGTGTTCTATAATATGGATCTTTCTTCTCCAAGACAAAATCATGTTTGAGTCTTGTTTTAGTGATAATTTTTATGTAAAAATGGTGGGAAGCAAAATGTGTCAAAAATGATATCATATTAGACTTGTTTTCATCGTGATTGTTAAAGAATGTTCATAATACACAAGGCAAACATGAGTTCGTATTGGGCATCCATGTTTGTGGTGATTTTTACATAAAATATGATTTTTTAAAGCTATTAACAACATAGGACCAATATGGTTTGTATTAGAATTTTCAAAATATTAAGGATTTTATAAGAATAAAATGGGAGCTTTTATCATTAGATGAAAAAAAATCATTAGAGAACAAATAATTAGAGATGAATCAGATAGGCTTAACATAATAATAAAGCAGCTTTGAAGAAAAATAAAAGGAGTCATATTGGTGGTAACTTTCACGTAAAAGAGGGTTTTCTAAAGTGATTAAGAACATAAGACCAACATGGGTTCTGTTAGACTCTATTGGTTAAGACACTTTAAATTTTTAAGGTTTTATAAGAATAAAATGGGTGAGTTTATCATTAAAAAATAATGACGCCATTAAAGAACAAGTCATTAGAGTCAAATTAAAGAGTCTTAGCACAAGAATGAATCAAGTTTGGAGAGTAAAAAGGGAATTCCATTAAGGTTTAACCACTAAGATTTCAAGATCCATAATAATGACTTTTTATATTGTTTTCTTTGTTGATTGTTGTTGGATGCTTTTATCTTATCATGAAATAACTTAGGATAGATCCAAATGAGATGAACTATGTAATTATTATTTTGGATTGATTTCTTAATCTAATGAAAGACCTATGTTATCTTGTGAATCATTTATGAATTTTACTTATGATTGAACTACGATTTTCTAGTATTTTAATTCAATGTTATATTTCATATATAAGGATTAAGAAATCATATGTACTAATAAGAAAAGAAAAAAGTGTGAATTGGTAAGCGTTAAATAAATTCACTTTACTATCTTCAAACTAATTAAAAAGTTTAAAGTTAAAGAGTGGTGTCAGTATCCAATTAAAATGATGACATAATTGATTAATTGAGATTGTTCCTAATAAGATTTTTATTTTCATTTCAAAAGGTTAGGTGACTTTTTAAATAAGCCTCTAAATGCTCCTTTGTTGATTTGAAGTTAGTGTTTGCTTTTCTTTCAATAAGGATTATGAAAATGTTTGAAATTCAAATCATCTTTATCATGTATGTTCACTTTATGCATTAAATTGAATTTTGTGGATGAGTTAAAGTTTGAATGATGATGGAGTTGAATTGAATTGATTAATGACTTGGTGCAAGTAGTTAATGTATAGAATATTGATGAACTATGCAATTAAATGAATTATAAAGAATTTTGATTGAGCTAGTTGATTTATTAGATCCTTTCCTAGAGATACTATCGTTTTATGTTAAGAGTAATGAAATTGATTTACTTGATGATAAGAAAATTCTTAAGTGTGAGAGAATTTGATAAGTCCTAATTAGACTATGTATTTAGCATGATTTTACTTATGTTTGGTTGGTTTTTATTGGATTTACTACTCAATAGGGCTTATATTTTATTTATATTAAGAAGGAATGAATTTAGTCAATTTTAGAGTAAAGTTAGAGCAAATTAGGGTAGATTGTGCAATATAGGTCCTAGTTGCACAATATGTATACATGTTTTCTAACACAGAACCAAGTTCGGGATCTTTATTGGTGGTAATTTTTACATAAAAAGGTAGGAAGCAACAGGAACATCTCCACATAAATAAGAACCTATAAAATAATCTATAAGGACTTTGTAAGGTCTATATGAAAAATAAATAAATTTCTTCCTTAGAGATATTAATTTTGAGCTATTAATACGATATTAAAAAGGAATTCTTGTCATCATCCTTATATCTCCTAGCAAGACTAGGTCTAAGAGCTTTCTCATTATACTTTTAGGCATTCTTAAAAGTGGTTAGCTTAATACCCTTAATGAAGGTCTGTTGGGGCTAGAGTGCTTTCTTCATTTGGTCCACATCTAGGTAAACATGTATAACAGATTGATAAGAGTTTCCTTTTTGAATTGATTGATTGAACCTTTTACAAAATTATTCTCTTAATCTTCTTGGCTGCACATCTTTATTATAGGCTGTGGGTAAGGAACCTATAGACTTGCTAGTCTATTATGCCAACTTCCAATAATAGATCCTCCCCCAGTTCTTCTTTTTCTATAAGAAAGTGGATTATAAGAATACGTTAAAGCTTGTATATAAGAAGTTATAGTATCCATCCTCTTTATCTTATTGAAAGCTAGGTCTACATCTCTCTAGGTCTGTTTATGTCTCCAATCATTTGTTTTTAACAAAGAAAGAAATATGAAATAGTTCTTCCATCTATGTATCCTTTTTGGTAGCTTATTAAGACTAGTCTTAAATTTGACATTTAAGCTATAGTAGCCTAGAACATCTAAGGGTGAATTTTATGAATATACCTAAACAAGTCTAAGATGGTTGATGTTTTCAAAATGACAGACCATCTAAAAGGATGAAATAAGGCACCATGAGTAGGGGTTGAATTGGTTTAGTAATATATCAATCTCTTCTTGAATTTGATGACAAAAGTTATTTAATAGAAGCCTATCTCACACTTGAAGTTGTCATAGTAAATACTAACTTTCCCAGGCTTAGTCAAGTAAGTCCTCTCAGGAAAAAAATATTTTCCTAATATTGTTATATGTAGAAATAAGAAAATTTGTCCTTATCCTGCAAAATTGTGTAATTTTACCTATGTAACTCTCAGCTTCAAACCTTGTTATCATCAATAACTCGCCAATGTCTCTCCCTTACCCTCTTCATCAACTCACCATTTCTAGAAACCCTTATATTTTCCCCAAATTCTTTAGTAGTAAACATTATAAAGAGGAATCTATGAACTTAAGAAAAAATATACCTAGAAAACTTTACTTTAAAGTTAAGAGTTCGAATAAAGAGTTTAGGAAGCTACAATGGATTTTTTCTAAGTTTCTTGCAAAAACTAAAGATTTTGTAATGAGGCATAAAAGGAGTGTTTATAGGAATTTTCAACATATTAATTGTATTACATTTGTCAAATTAAAAACCTTCTTGCTTCCTAAAGCATCATGATGTTTCCCTTGTTATTTAAAATTCTCTCTTTTTCTTCGAAACATCTATTACTTTTGACGTGAAAACTATGAATAAGTTAAGGATGATAAATTTCTCTTCGTATGTAAAGGCCATTCCTAATATTTTTAATGAGACTTATGGTGTAACTAATATACTCTAATTTTATGGTCTATGCTTAAAAGTAGTGAAACTTATGTTATGAGCATTGAAAACCTATCATTAGGTATAAATTGGTTCACTCTTAAATTTTCCTAACTTAGATTATCTCTTAATACAAGTAATCTCACTTATTATATTTTTGTTACAAGGCGTCTCCTATGTCTTATGTCTATGGATAGATCATTAAAATCTGAACAAGTGAGAGAGTTATTTGGAACTTATGATTAACATAATATAAATAAGAAAAAAATAAAATAAGGCTTTTATAAGACCATTATAAAAAGAGAAATAAATTAATCATCAATAATATTTTAGGCATCTAGGCAAACAAAGTTTGTAAGATCATTTGTTCTTCTAATGATAGATTTTGATATGTATAAATTAAAGGAGAAATTTTATCTAATAAATAAAAGGTATATCAATCTATTGATATGTGTAAAAATAAAAAAAAGAAAGTTGTGGTGATTTTGCTAACAAAGGCACACGTAGTTTCAAATTTTGCACTTATAACATAATTGGTCCAAACTTGAAAGACACCTTTTCTAAACTTAAATAGAGAAAGAAGGTCTATCTTCTCTCTAACTTTGATTCAAGAAATGCCATCATCCTTCTTTGCAATATTCTAGTCGATTGAACATTGATCTCCTTCTTCCTTATTATTCAACCTTTAGTGCTAGTTTATTTCACCTAACTCTTTTCCCTTGTTGTCTCCTTTCCTTCTCTTCAAACTTTCCTTTAATTGCTCTTAGCTTCTCTACTAGTTTCTACGAAGGTCGTTTTTATCCATCTGTCCTACCTTTTTTCCCGCCCTTTGACCTACTATCTGTTTATAGCAACAAACATCTGAATAGATTTTTTTCCTTTGTCCCTTTTCCATCTATAACACTATGTGCAACAGGATGGCCTCTGCATCATTAGGGTAATAGGCTATCACCTTGTCTGAATTTGTATCCCCTGCCCTCCAAAACCTCCTCCCTTTCACTTAATCACTCCCAACCACCTCTTGTAGAGATAACTCTTATTTTTCTTCTATTTTGGAGACAAAGAGAAGCTAGAAAAAAGTTATTGGTGAGGATGAAGATCTCTCCCTTCACTATCCCCCTCCTAGAGAGGATAGAGGCATAATCACTGAAAACAAAACTTCCTTCCCTATCCTTTAGAAATGGGCTTTATCCATGTGTAAGACCAAATGTCTTCTTGATTTGCTATTAGAAGATAGTATCTCTATTCTCTTCACTTTTGCCTTCAGAGCCCAGAAGCTTAAGTTAATTGAGGAAGGCCCCTAGCATGCGACAAACTTACATCTTTATCTTCAACCTTAGGAACCTAATATTCAAGCAAACATAGTAAAATTTCAATTAATTCCATTATGTTTTAATTTATATAACTTCTCTTAAAATGTTGGGCCAAAAGAAGTTAAGTTTGATAACTAGATTTCTTGGAAAACCTATATCTATGGATGAGAACACAACTAGGAGGAAAAGAATGGGCTATAATCGTCATTGTGTTAATATAGAGATTTTTAAGGAGTTGCCAGACTAAACACCTTTAATGAGATTGGGGCCTAATGGGAAACTCTATAAGGATTATGTATTTTTTTTAATTATAATTAGAAGCCATCATTAAAGCTACATGGTAAAGTCTGGAGGCCAACGAGGAAAACTTTCAAGAAAGGTGACTATTTTGAGCTAATGGGACTTGATGAGGTGAGACAGGTGATGGTGGTGGAGTATGTCCCTAATAGTGCTGTTGAAAATTAGACTAACCTAAGGAGTTGACAACTCACCATCAGAGAATCTGATTCTTTCTCAAAACCTCCACCCAAAAGCTCTCTCTTAAGTAAGAAGGAATGAGAAGTGTGATTAAGTGCTTATAAAGGAGACTAATACTTTGGAGGATACCTTAGAAAAAAGTGAGGTAAAGGATCTTCCTTAGTATCCTGTCCATATTACTAATAATAGATTGAACAAGGAATCTAAAGGACAAGTTTAGAATGTTACAAGGAAGAAGGCTAGTAGGTGCAGTAAAGGCAAAGGCTCCAAGGATAAGCCTCAGAATAAATTACTCTTTTTATATTGAATAGAAGGGGTTTAAACTGCGTTAAAAAGCTACCAACTTTAAGGGATCTTATCTATAATTTGAATCCATGGATTATTGTTATTTTGGAAACTAAAATCCAACAAGAGAATCTTAAGAATCTTAATGTTTTAAATTCTAAGTGGAGAGTTATCTCTAACCATCAAGCCTATTTTACATAGAAAGATGATGTTGATCTTACGAAAGATAATACACAAGTGGTCTATATGAGATGGAAATTCATGAAAGAGAGCATTTTTTTAATTCCTCTATAGTGTATGGCTCTAACTTACTTTCCAAAGGAAAGAGTTATGAGAGAGTTTCTCACGTTTTCAAGGAAGAGTGGTTAGTGCTTGGCTTATTAGTGGAGATTTCAACTCCACCTTTTCCCCTAAGAAATTATTCTTCTAATTTTAGAGAATGTGTGGAAAAGTTGGGGGTGGTTAATTTTAAGTCCTAAGGCCATTGTTTCACTTAAAGCAATAAGCAATCTTCTGGTTGGTTTCTAAGGAAGAAACCAAATAGGCTATAGTTAATTCAAAGTGGCTATAGCAATTTCCTGAATGTAAGGCCTCCTTTTTGGACCATCTAATTTTTTATCATACTCCTATTCTGATAAAGGATATGCTCTTATAAATAAAAAGGAAGTTTCCATCCAGGTTTAAAACTATTTTTCCTATGATTAAGGTTTTTTGGATTTTATTAAAAGGTGATTACAAGTCAAGATTCTCGAAACATTCTAATTCATTTGTATGCAAAAGCTCAAAGCTATCAAGTCTGAACTTAAGCAACTCAAAGCATAAAAAGGATCTAACACCCTCTTTATAGTTAACACAACTAAAGCAAACCTAATGTCCATTTAAGCTAACCTGCATTCATACACTAGTCACAGTTCTTTACTAAACAATAAAAAATCCTTTTGAAATAGTACTTGCAAGCCCTAAGCAATCACTCTAGCTTGTTAGAGCAAAGATCTAGGTGGAATTGGTTAAAGGAAGGTTAAAGATGTCTTATTATTATTTTTAATTCTATCATGGCCAGAAGGAATGTTAATAGGGTTTGTGCTCTAAATTCCCTTGATGGAAAAACTCTCTACCAACAAAGGGATTTCTTAGAGGAAGCTAAAAAACACTTCAACAATTTCTATGGTACCCCTCAAAGGACCACAACCTCTTCTCCGGTTTTGAACTCTATCATTAAGAAAAGGTTGACTAATGTTGAGAATGGTCCCCTAAGAAGATAGGTGGATGGAAGTGAAAATTAAAAGTGTAATTTTCCAAATAAAAGCTAACAAAGCTTCGGGTCCCAATGGTTTCAACGGTTTCTTTTACCAAAAATTGTGGTCTCTAATTAGACTTATAATGAAGGTAATTGTGGAGGAGTTCTTTCCTATAGGAATGCTACTAAGGGATATCATTAAGACATTTATTTGCTTAATACCTAAAGTGAGTAGCCTTGTATCTTTTGATGATTTTAAACTTATAGCTTGTTCAAACTTTCTTTATAAAATAATCTCAAAGATTATTGCTAATAGACTTAAAGTAGTCTTAGGGGTTTTTGTCATGATAATCAAAGTGCCTTTATATAAGGTGGGTTGATTAGGGATAACATCTTAACAGTTTAGGAGCTTTTAAAAGACTACTCAAGGAAGAGATCACCTCCTAATTGTTCAATTAAAGTTGATCCTAAAACATATTTTGATTATGTTGAATGAGATTTTATACTCTTGATCCTAAAAGCTATGTGCTCTCCTAAATAGTTCATTAAGTAGATTAAGGTTTGTATAACTGCCACTTCCTTTTTTGTTTTGATTAATGTTACTCCTATAACTTTAAAGGAGATAGAGGGTTGAGACAAAGTGATTCCATGTTTCCTTACCTCTTTATCCTTTGTATAGAGTTTTTCACCTAACTTTTAAAAAATAAGATTGAAAGTGGGAGGTCTTTTAAATACCATATCAAATGTAAAAAGGTATCCTTAGTTAATTTATTCTTTGCAAATGATCTATTTCATTTTTGTAAAGTTCACTATAAGTCAATTGAAATCCTAATGTCCTTTTTGGATCAGTTTAGAGAGCTATATGGGCTTGAGATCGATCATAGAAAAAGCCACTTTGCAATATCAATCAGTGTTGAGTATTTGGAAAATATGATTTCTATCTTAACTATGATGAGTAGGAAAAAAACTCTCATTTGTTACCTAGGCCTACCAATTACCATTAAAAGGACTCTATTTAATGAATGCTACCCTCTATTTGAGAGAATTAAGAAGAAATTAAATTCTTGGACTAACAAATTCCTCTCCTTTAGAGGCAGGTTGCAGTTATTCAATTATGTCCTAAACTCAATGCACATATACTAGTCTTCAAACCTAAAGTTGGCTAAAGGGATCATTAAAGCACTTGAGAAGTTGTTGATTGACTTTTTCTGGTGAATTTCTATCTCAGGATGTACCCATGCTAAAGTTAAATGGGTGGATTTTTGCAAGGCTAAAGCCAAGGGAGTACTTGGGATTATTCTTATTAAGATTTCCAATAAAGCTCTTATGTTGACGAATCTGCTGATGATACTTCAAGACAAGTAAACATTATAGATTAAATGGATCCATTTATATATGCTAAAAGGGTGTAGTATTTGGATATTACCTTAAAATCCTCTCTCAACGTTTAAAGCTAAGTTTTAGAACCTAGAACTTTTTGTCACATTAGAGATGGGAAAAGAACCTCACAATGGTTTGATAATTAGAGTGTATAAGGCTCTATCATTAGAATTCCCGAGGCTATAAAGTTCCAGAGCAGCTATCTTATTAACGTTAAGCTTATTTCTATAATACCTGATAATTAGTGGATCTCTTTCTCGAGGGAATTACGAGACCTACTCGCTAATCATCAACCTAATTACTATCTAGGATTCCTACTCTATTAGATCGCTTATGGCCCGAGTATTCATAACACGCAGTAGAATGGACCATACTACATAACAAAAGTATAACCGAAACTACACAACATGTACGGATTTACCTCTTGACGTCGATTGGTATTTGTTTTCAGATTTGTAGACGTTGCAACACGCGAACGTCCTCTACCGGTATCCACACGAGGATGAATGATCCGGGCAGCGGCTAATGTGTGCTAGCACATCTCAAAACACTTTTTGAACATCGCATAATTTTTCTCTCGGAAGAAGAACGAACTACTGGTGGCTAAGGTTTTCGTCTATCTTCTAATAAGACATAGGTTCTCTATTTATAGAGAAACCCTAATCCTTATTCCTATTCGAAATAAGAATATCATAATCCTAAACCCATTAAGATTATGAAAGCCCAATAAGTTTCGACCCCATATTATATCTTATATAATAAAAGCCCGACAACTTAATTCAATTTAGCTCAATAAATATATCCACATATATTTATTCAATGCCTAATAAATTAGGCCCAAGAGAATAAGCCCAGATCACATCACTCTTTGTGTGCGACCCTGTAGGCTCATTTGATGTTGGCAATGGGCTTGATCACACTTCAAGGCCCAT
>JAOTAY010000009.1:3243647-3275645 GCA_025629805.1 Erythroxylum baracoense | reverse complement strand
CCCTCTAACCATCATTATACATGCTTCATTCAACAAATCAAGAAGAGTAAAGCTTTTAACTTACTTGTTTACTTCAAGATCTTCAAAAATCACCATGAACCCTAGTTTTCAAAGAATCACACGATCACCTTTCATGGAAGCATGGGTTGGTTATTTTTAATAGCAAGATGAAGAAGACAAGGATTTTAAAGTAACTAGTAATGAAAAATAACAGCAAGGATTAACATGGAGTGTGAGAGAAGAGAATGTCGTAGATGATAGAGAAGAAGAAAGAAGAAAATAAGAAGAAGAAGAGAAGAAGAGAGAGAGAGCATTTAACAAGTGAAAGATCAAATGAGAGTTGGTATTTCATTTGAACAAAATCGTGGAATATAAGTGGTATGGTAAGTGACACATGTCACTTGCCACATGTCTTTTTCTCATGTTTCCATTTGTCCATCCTTTAATAACTAGTATATTTGATTCCAATTGACTCCCAATTTTCAATGACATATGTCATTAAATCCCAATGTCATTCATAAAAATTTCTACTACCATCTAACACTTATTTCTGCCACTATTCATCAACTGTCTCGCCACTTGGTATTTTTCTTAGTCCAAAAATATCCTTAATTTCTAGAAAATTCTCAAATTTCACCAAAACTTCTAAATTAATAATTTAATACACCAAATCAAATTTTAAGGCAAAATAATCACTATCCATATCATAATCACAATAAATCATTTATTTATACCCAAAAAATGTGAAATGAGTGCACGAACAAATTATTGTAGTGTATGCAATGATCAAATTCACGTGTGTGTATACTAATATTATGTATAAATATGAACTGCATTTTTCTAATCTCTCAATAATATTTCTCATATACTGTATTTCCTGGCTCTAACCTTTAATATGGGATCGGGATGTTATAGACGTAGTCGTCAACGTCGACGATGACCCTTTCTTCTCTGACTTTGCTCGGCCCTTATGAGACCCAGATACTGTCTTCTCGGATTTTTTCACAGAGGAGAGGCCTACAATGTTGCTGCTGCAATGTTGTTGCTGTATGATTTGAATAAACTCAGATGATGCTGGCACATGGAGAACCCTTCTTTGGGTTCATTCTTGCAATGCCAACCCTTGTCGTCATTTTTGTTACAACAATGAATTTTCTCACATCTCTTAACGACTTTAATGACTTGGTCATCGTCGACCATCCCCTTCTTCAAAGGGTTGCGTTCCATTTCATAATTATTGTCGATGACCATATTATCGATCTGCATCTTTATAGACACTTTCTCTTCTGTGTCCACCATCATTGATGCCACATTGCGCATCGTATAATTCCATATTCAACAACTACAAATGCTAACTAAGGGTCGAGGGTTGTTACCAGTGAAAAATTAGCAATTACTTCTAAAATATGGAACTATCACAAAAACCCTAATACGAGTCAAATTTTGTATAGAAATCAAAATTACCTCTCAACAGCACTAATCAAATCTCCTAAACTCACATTCCCATTAAAACTATCTTCTCCTTCGAACTTATACAAAATATATAAATGCTAAAGTAGTAAGCACGCACAAAGCCAGAAGATCAAAAATAGAAAAAGAAGCGAAATGAGGAAGACCTATTAACCTAATTGACTATCAGAAACTGAATACACGATAAAAGGCAGAACATTTAGGTTTTAAATGAAGCCCTACTTCTCTACTCGCGAAAAACCTAGACACAAGATGTGAAACTACAGGAAAAAGTAGGAGAAATGGAAAGAATAGTGAAGAGAGTTTTGGCAAGTCTGTGAAAATAATCAACTGACCTGAGGTAGAGAAGATGGGTAAGGACAGCTGAAGAAGGAAATCACATCCCATAGAGACTAGTTAAGTTAGCACACGTGTGTCTGAAGCACCTCGGACCTAAGAACATGCGACGAGAGCACCAACGAGGAGAGATTTATGCTCTTGCGAATCCTCATGGGAAAGATATACACACACAGAAAAAGATTCCCATTTCAAGAAACTAGAAGCAATATCAAAGGAAAGAAGCTGATGGTGGAGAAGGAGAAGAAGTCAGAGGGGATAGCAAAATCTCAGAAGAGAAAAGAAACTGTCGTTCTCTTTGGAACCTTCGAGAGTAAACAGGCATGATTAAGAAAGGGTAACAATCCAATCCAACCGTTCATAAAATGGACGGTTAGATGGAGATTTTGTATGTTACGGGTGTTGTAACAGCCCAGACCACCCGCTTGCAGATATCTTTTTATGTAGCATCCGGACTTGGGCCGGATCGCTACATAAAAAGGCGCCTTTTTGTGTAGCATCCGGACTTGGGCTGGATCGCTACAGTGCCGGGCCTCGGACCCCGACCGCCCATCACACCAAGGTATTGTCCCCTCTGGCACTCGAACTCGAAACCTCAGGGTTTTGTTCCGCTTTAAGCGGACGCCTCTTACCAATGAGCCGCGCCTTTTTATGTGGCGATCCGGCCCAAGTCCGGATGCTACATAAAAAGATATCTGCAAGCGGGTGGTCTGGGCTGTTACAATTCAGGTACTACTATAACAACTTAAAATCAATTAATTAAAGTAGTAGAAGAGCATTTCTCCAATCTCTTAAGATTCACCTCTAGCTTTTATTCTTCTCTGAGGCCAATACATGAAATCATATAAGACCAAATATCAGCTTAAGAAGCCATTATTTTAACTTAATTTATAGCTACATAAGAAGTCAACAAGGCCCTTAAATCTCTACACCCAAGAAAGGCACCAGGACTGGATGGATTCAATGCTAACTTCTTCATTAAATCCTAGCACATTATTAATGATTAGTTATGGATGCATCTTTGGAATTTTTTTAAGAAAGGTAAAATGCTAAGGGAGATAAAACATGACCTTCATCATCCTAGTTCCTAAGGTAAAAATTGAGTGAGTATCAACCTGTTGCTTGTTACAACACTATCTATAAGATCATCTTCAAAGTATTAGAAAAAAGATTAAAATCGGTACTCTAAATAATATTAATGAGGCTTAGGGGCTAACATATCTGGAAGATCCATAAATGTCAACACATGTCTAGTTTAAAAGCTGTTTAAAGATTACTCCAAGAAGACAGGCAATAAAAATTGTGCCATGAAAATTGATTTTCAAAAAGTATATGACATGGTTAAATGACCTTTTGTAATTAACATCCTGTATGTATATGGATTTCATGGCTCTTTCATAACTTGGATCCATCAATGTTTAAGCTTAATATCTTTTAACATTTTGGAAAATGGTGAGTGCTTAAATTTTAGTTAAGGGAGCTAAAGGCATTATGCAAGGGGATCCACTATCACCTTACATATTTTCTTTAGTGATGGAGGTTTTCAACAAGTTGTTAGCTAGTGTTATTGAGAGAAATCCATGCTATAATTTCTATGACAATGCATAAAGCTAAAAATCCTAAATTTCAACTTTTCTGATGACTTTTTTTTTCCAAAACTCATCACTGCCCTTAAGATGATCAATAGAATGTTTGGATTATGTATTAATAGGTAAAAGTGTCTTCCTATAGTTGGGACCTACCTAGGACACCTTGTGGACAACTAAAAAAAAAGGTAAAAGTGCTTTGTTTGTTTCCAAGAGTACTAACAGCCTAAGCCCACTATTATTATCAATTACTGGTTTCAAAGTGCAACAAATGCAACTTCAATATCTAGGCATTCCAATCTCATTAGTTAATCCAACTCAATTGGATTTTAAACCTCTCATTGACATGATCCTCAATAAAATCAATAGCTAGAGTTGTAAAGAGTTATCTTTGGCAGGTAAAGCTCAACTAATAAAATTAGTGCCATCTTTTATATATGTGTATGGAGCTCTCACCTGGTTATTCCTCAAGGCATCACAAACAAAATTGATAGGCTCCTAAAGAGCTTCCTATAAACAGACCACAAGTTGGAACAAAGGAAGAAGAATCCAATGGCCTAAAGTATGTCACCAACAAAGCAAGGAGGTTTAGGCATCCTAGCAGCTAAATTAATGAATCAAGTTCTGCTTACAAAAAAAAGGCTTGGAGATTAATTCAGGACAAACAATCTTTATGATTTAGTTAGGTCAATGTGTACTATATAAAAGATAAGTGTTTATGGAACTTAAACATCTTTAGTAATGCCTCATGTCTGATAAAATTCATTGGAAAAATCAGGGCAAATTAAGAGAAATATGTAGTCATCAAGTTGGAAATGGAGAATCCTCAAACTTCTGGTTTAATTCCTGGACCTCTCTACCAAGTCAATGAATTAGATATGCTGAAGATTATAAGCAGGCAGGATGCAAGAGTGGTTTATGGCTTGTCCACTTTAAACCAAAGCTTTATCCATGGCTCACCATCAGGTACAATCAACTTCCTACCCAACTAAATGTGGAGATCTATAATGGAAGCTGGAAGATTCTGGTTGTTACTCTAATTACTTAGCCATAATGATATATTATTAAGAAAATCCTCAAGTAAACTAGCAAAAAGTTGTTAGGTAAGTTTCTATTAATCCCCATCTAGTGTATCTTGTGCAAAATAATAATGATTCTCACAATCATCTATTCTTACAATGATCTTATACCAACTAAATATGGAGATTTATAATGCATTTATGTTGTATAAAAAGTCCTATGTCCTAGTCAGAAATTACGAATTGGAGTATACATCTCAACTACATGCATGAAGGGGATAAGTGGATAACTCACATTCCTTTATCCTATATGATTATTGGCATTTTGGATAGAGGGAAACAAAATTTTCAATAATCAGTCATGGAAAGAGGGTGATATTACAAGGCATACAATCAAGAGAATCAAAGCCTCCGCGAATAAAATGACAGAATCAACCATAAAGTACTTATCAACTAAAAGATCAAATGGTTGTACATAATGAAACAAAGTCTTTATTGGTAAGTTACCAGCTTAGGACGTATACATCCCTGCCAATCAGCATTGTTTTGCAAATTGATGTGAATTGTATATGAGCATCCGTGTTGGAAATAAAGCTTGAACAAAACTTGTATAGTGGTCAAATAGAGAAAACTTTCCTCAGTTGCACAAACACTATAGGAGTAAGGCGTGGTACCAACAGAGAAAAACACATGGCTTCATTACAACATATCATTTGTTTAGTTCGATATATTAGTAGGATATGTTCAAAGTGAAGCTTGATTAGCACATATATCGCGCTAGCAAATGATGTAGACACACTATTGATTCATGGAAATGAAATTATCTTATTTCTTAAAAAAATCTTGTCATTGGAAATAAGTGCAATAAGGAAATGAATATCTATTAGAAGAAGTAAATGGGTCATTTGTAATGGTTCAATTCGTTCGTATGTCAATCTAAACTCATATGGGCTAAGTCGTATTCATATTCGTATAGATACTTTTAGAAGCTAATCATCTTACTTATGTGTATATTAGATATCTTTTTTTTCTTTCAATTTTAGAAAAATGATTTTTTTAAAATATTAATAACGATGTGTTATCTTTATTAGCAAAATAAGAAAATGGCTATGCTAAAAAGATAATGAAGGAAGGATGTGTAGAAATTTCTCTACTTTTGTATGCTAAAAACTCTTTGAAAAATAAGAAATTCTTTAAAAGTATTTGATTAATTTGTAAGGTTCATACAATATTACTTATTCTAGTACATATAATTCTACTACTTCCTTAATTTATATTTTTGTCAATAATACGATAATATGTTAAAAATATGCATTCTAATTATCACTTTTTATTTATTTAGTTATAAGTGACTTGATATTATTTATTATTTGTGGTTGCCTCTATATTTCAAGTTTTTATTTATACTATTAATGATATTTCATTTTATCATACTTTGTTTACTTTTACTTTTATTTTAGTTTGATTATATTTCTTAATTTGTAAGATTTATACCATATTTAATTCAATAGCAATCGATTATGTCTAATTTTATTCAATTAATCTTAATTTCTCATCAATTATATTTTATATGATGTATTTAATAACTAATCTATTAAGAGTGCCATTTTGTAATTTTTAGAAAAATGAAGAAAAGAAAAAACATAAAAAGAGAAGCAAAAGACTTTCAAATGATTACATAAATAATTTTTTAAAAGCTATCAAATTTAGCTTTTCGAAGTGAAAATCTATAGAAAGGAGGCAAAAAATAAAGAAAAGAATTTTTGGACTCATTTATTTATTTATAATTTATTTTATTTATTCTTATTAATATTAAGTAACAATAATTTGGTCTCTATGGTGCCACCAAAGCATATTGCAACTATGAACCATATGTCCTTGGTATGATCATCCTGCTTAATTTTTCACACTATCATGTATACTATGTCAACTAGGGAGTTCTTTTTTCAAAAGTCATGTGTCTCATAGTTTTCCTATATCGAGCCATAATATCTTTTTCTAAAATTTTTTCCTCTATTGAGCCATAATTTCATTCTTTGAAAATGTTATAATTTCATGTAGTGAGACAAGAGATTTTTACTCTTTTAACATATGTTGGTTTTCCATACTTCAAATTTCAGAACTGCCACCATTTAGCATTTCACCTCTATTGAATTCTATAAGAATATTCATGGATGCAGTAGTCATTTTCTTTAAACACGTTGTTTCTCTAATGACACATTTATTCTGTTATTGTTGTCATTTTTAATTAATTCGGTGCAACCTTCTAAAACAAAACTTTAACTGTTTTGTTAATTACCTATAAAATTAAAATATTAAAAAGTTTTCAATCATCGTCCATATAATAATTGATTAAAAATTAATAATTTTATTTAGACGTATTTGTTTTTAAATATGTCAGGTATAATATATATATAAAACAATAAAGAGGTGAAATTGTAATTAGGTTCAATACAAAAACTATTCATAATGTAATAATTTAGAAAATGTTTGGTACAAACAAATAATGCTATGTATTTATCATTAAAAAATAAACAAATGTATTAAGCATCACATAGAAAGTGACCAAAACTATCTAACTAAATTTATGAAATTCGATGAACTCTACAGAGAATTGAGTCAATTAAGTCTTTAAACTAATCATTAAGTTCATATCAACTATTAGTTCCAATATATCCTTTGTTAGTCCACTAAAACCAAGACCTTTGGATATTTCCCTTAGCCTATGCTCTTTCAAGTAAGTTTTTATCACCAAACTATATGTGAGAATATTGTCTGATGGAGTATTCCATATTTTGATCAACAAATCTTTGTGCAAGACATGAGCATTTTGTGAAGTTCTTTGTATTTTCTTATGGGAGTAGTGAAACCCTATAACTAATAAGAATGAGACCTTAAATCATGTTATTTACCAAAATAATATGCAACATCAAGTCTATCCTACACACTATTCGATAATGATTGAATTGTGCCTTTATAAAAATCATATAACTTTATTATGTTCGAGTTTAAATTGCAATTGGTTTTAAATTGCAATTGGTGGTCCTCATCATTACAACTTTTTTCTAAAATTGATTCAAGGAAAAACATGATTCAACACTCTTGAATAAGTTGTAAATGCATTATATGATAAGAGCATGTCATCAAAAAACAACGCTCACGAAAACTTAATTCCTTTAAAATATATATATTCAACTTAATCAACAAAATAATGATAAATTTATCAATTAATAAAGGAGAACTAATCAAATAAACTAATAATTTGATGAGAATTATTCTTGACACAAATATTTAGACAATTAAATATAAAATTACATTTAATAACTAGATAGATTATTAAAATAAGATAGATATGGAGCTTCTATTTATTCATAAATATAACTATCCATGGCCTATTTGACATGACTTACAAAATTATTATTTTTAGTCATAATAAAATTTAATTGTTAACTTATTAATTTGTTTTAGTCTAGGATTAATAGATTAATCTTGTAACTAAATATAAGCTTATTTGGCCACATTAATTTATCCTTATAGCCAAACATAAAGAACTTTAGGTTTTTAGTTTTTAGGTACCTCTTTTACCAAAACACCCAACTTTTTTAATTTCTAGAAAACCTTATCCACCCTTTAAAACAAAACAAACAGCAGCACCACCTTTTGTGTTAGGGTCTGAGCCTAGCACGAGGCTTTATCGGACCTTGGGACTTTAAGCTTGAAGCTCAGTTGGGTTTGTTTTTAAATATTTATATTTTTAAATTTATATATAAAATTTTGAAATAAATAAATTGAATTAATTTTTTTAAAAAAAAAGTGAACCAAAGAGATTATCTATAAGAAATGTAACATTCATTTAATTAACGAAATTGTTTAATAAAAATAATTTTTTAATTAATGTGTAAATTACATATACATAAGATTATAAACTGAATAAGTTCAAACTAAATTTATTTTTAAAGGAAATGAACAAAAAAAACTATATATGAGAAATGTAACATTAATTTAATTAACAAATAAAATAATAATATTATGAAAATCATTTTATTATAAAAATAGAAGAGTATCATCATACTAATATTATCCAAATTTTTTAATGATAAAATTTACAAAAAGTCAAAGTGTATGTCTTATCCTTTATCTCACTTTCTCTCGTATTCCAACTTTACTTTTTTACATACTAGTTTTCTAGTAGCCATCACTCAATATGATGAGTTGAAGTCCTACATATAGGCAACTAAAGATATTCATAATGAATTTGAGACTCTTGAGTAGAATCATACATGGACTTTGGAGATGTTACCTCGTAACAAGAAATCCACAGGTTTTAAATGGGTTTATAGAACGGTCAAGCAAAACAAGGCTCGATCGATTATCAAGGGCCATACACAAGTTGCTGGGCTTGATCACACTAAAACTTTTGCTTTGGTTACCAAACTTACCATCGTCTAAAGTTTGTTGCTAAGTCATGGGAATTACACCAACTCAATATTCATAACGTGTTCTTACAAAATGACCTTAACAAGGAAGTGTATATGACACCACCGCCTGGTTACTTATCCTCTAGCGACAAATCGCTTTATGGTTTGAAATAAGCTTCTCACCAATGGTATGCTAAGTTTTCTACAACCATCCTTCAATTTGACTCTACCCCGATTAAGGAAAATGTGGAAGCTGTTATTATTACTAACAACACTCACACTCAAGCTATTAAGGATTACTTAGATGTCTATTTCACATAAAAAATCTTGCTCCTCTCATGTGTTTTCTTAGATTACAGGTGGCTTCCTCCCCTGTTGGCATTATCTTATCTTAATATAAATACGCATTAGTTACTTTGGAGGAGGTAGGCCTAATTAGTGCCAAATCCATATCCTTTCCGACAGATCACAAATTGGCATTGGATAATAGTGCCATCCTTGATAATACTAGTGCTTATTATTGTCTTATTAGCAGCCTCATCTACTTAGCCATCACTTGGCCATATACTTATATCACATCCTTTCTTAATCTATGAATAAACCTCTCCATGGAATTGAGTAGCAACGTTTAAAGTCTTACAATATCTTAAATCTATTCCTGGACAAGGTATTTTCCTTCCCCTCAAGTTTGATTTTCACTTATACCTATTATGATTCAGACTGAAATGGTTTTCCTCTTACCTGTCATTCTTTTATTGGTTATTTCATCTTCTTCATTAGTCTCCAATCTTTTGGAAAACCAAGAAGCAACCTATTGCATCTCGCTCCTTAACTAAAGTTGAATATCATTCCATGGCTACTACTGTGTAGAAGTTCATTTGGCTTTGCACTATACTTCACAATTTGACAATTTCCATCTCTTTTACTTGCTCAATTGTATTATGATAATTGTGCTGACATCTATATTGATAATAATCCAATTTATTATAAGTACACAAAATATATCAAAATTGATTGTTAGTTCATTCAGGAATGCATCAAATCTGCCTCCTTTGCTACATCACATGCTTTTTTCAAGTCTCAACTTGCTAACTTCTTCACCAAAGCTTTAGGTTCTTCTTGATTTTTTTTTTCTTTTTGGCAAGTTGGACATTTGTAATCTCTATGAACCAACTTAAAAGGACATATTAGAAGAAGTCAACTATAAATGTTTCAATTCCATATTTATCTTTCATATTTTTGATTGATATCTTTGATTTGTATCTTGCTTTGCGCATCCTCCTATAAACATATCACCTATAATGAAAAAGATTAAATTTGCACATTTCTCTTTTATCTTTTGACAGAAGGATCGTTGATGGATTGATTTAAATTATACTTAGACATTAAAGCTTCAGTAGTAACTAAATTATTGGTCCTCTTTGTTGTCAATCATTGAATTTAAATACATAAACAAATTCAAAAGTATAAAACTTTTTTATTTTTCTCAATTTGTTACCAATCCATTTAAAGTTACTTTAAATTTAGTGATTAATTTTTCAAAACTTCCACAACTCAAATTAAATTTATGGATAATGGATGAACACTCATGTAGTATTTGATGGGCGTGCTACATCAATCAATAACTAATAGAAATAATGCTTTTTTTATAAAATTAAATGAGTTATAAAAGTTTTGTTAAAAACTTTAATAGTGTAGTTAACATATCAACTACGAGTGATTTGATCTTAATCAAAGGATCTTATGAACATATCTCTAACTTGGAATGAACCAACAACCAATATGTTATTTTCCTTTCACTAACGTTTCAGAGTTGGCAACCTCTATAAGCATGTAGGTACCGTTTCTTGGTGGTGCTCGACATAGGAATAAACTTTATTTTCCACCAAACGACACTCAGTCGAGCTCAGATAACACGCATCGAATTTCAACGCAAATCATTATTTTGGTGGCTGCTGTTACACAGTAAGATGATAATAAAATTGAATGAATAAAATTACCACTCAACATGCCTTAACTTCAGAAATGAAAAGAACCCGTTTATGTTTGTTTACCCTCGAGTCTCCTCTGTTGATTCTGAAATATGCAACATAATTGAAAAGGTAAGGTCTGACAGTTGAGCTCATGATCATTGTATGAATCTACTGCATCTGATATTTATCACACAAACACCCTTACGACCAAGTTTAAGCTCAACAAAATATCGTTTACGAAATGCCTCTTCAGTAAATTGTGAAGTCCTAACAGATGTCCTCGATTTCACAATCTTAACGCGTTACCTAGGGTGATAGCTCGTTAAGAAAGTTATACCTGCATAACAACTTTTACTAAAAAACATAAGAATAATCTCAAGACTAAAGGGTGATAGCTCGCCAAGAAAGTTATACCTGCATAACAACTTTTACGAAAAAACATGTGAAGAATAATCTCAAAACAGAGGCGTGAGCTGATTACTTCAACCCGACAAGAGTATAGCAAACCCAATACACCAGCGATAAGCATAAATCCATAAACATTGGAAGGCTCGTAGAGCTTTGGATTCCCTTCGTTAAAATCACAGGGAACAGTCCAATACACTCCAAGAAACAAGGGCATAACAGGACGGCACCATGTAGAATATAATCCAACAATCATATACATACAGCAGAATACCAGCATTCTAACAACATTTATTTAAGGATAAGCATAAGTTTATCTAAGGAGCACGGAACATGGAAATCACGAGTAAATGGCTTTTCGTTCACCATCCCCTTTGAGTTGGATGCATGTTCAACCTATCAAGCACAGCATTGAAGTCAACAGGCTGTCCACTCTCCTCCATCCGCTGAATAGCACTGACAACATGATCACCCCTAAACCCCATGCTTACCAACCTGTCAATCAACTCAGTGTATGGATGATTGCGAGGCAAGTGTGAATGACTTGGATTGCAGGACAGCATATTTGTGCTTGGTGTAGCTGTCTGTGGATTCTGGAGAGAGAGATTTGCTGAAGCGTATCCACTTTGCTGAAAATGTTGTTGTTGAGAAGGATGATGTGCTCTCCCACCTTCATTATCATACATCATGTAGGCAGTACTTGTGGGAAGAGTGGGGTGGGGGCCTTGAGCTGCATACACATCGCCTGTTTGTGTTCCAAAAGCTCCTTTAAGCTGCTGAGGTGAAGGTGAAGGATGCTGGGGAACTCCTCTAGCAGTAGTATATCCATAAGGCAGGGCATCCATGCGACTAGTTAAGGGTTGAGGAATGGCTGAAAAGGGGACTTGCGCAGGCATGCTTTTTGGAAGTGCATCTGATGGAGACAAGTTTGATGGTTGAACTGGTGGGTTGTATGAGGGATGAACTGTTGTTGAAGAAGGCCTAACCTGGGGTTGCATGGGCTGCTGCTGTTGTGGTTGTACTTGCTGAGGTACTTGCTGAGGCCATTGCTGCTGATACTGAGAAAACTGTTGGGCTGCTGGTGTCTGAATCCCTTGTGTGTGTGGCACTCTAGAAAGATCTTGCATTTGGGCTGCTCGATACTGAGGGTCAGAAGGTAGATATTGAGCCTGGGGATGTGAACCTTGAGCTGGTAACTGGGAAGGAGGCATATAGTAGGGGGACGGGTGATTAACGTTCTGAGCTGGGGCTTGAGGTGGAGTGGGTAAAATTGGTTGTTGTTGCTGATGCATAATCTGGTGGGGAAGAGCCAAAGCTAATTGTTGGTTATGCAATTCAGATGTGCTGTCAGAGTTTTTCTGATCAGAAGCAGGTGGTGCAGCTTTCTCTTCATTGGACTGAGAGTGACTTGACGCTGAGGATTCTTTCTGCACAAGGTGAAGCTTCGCTAATTCTTTTTGAGTCTCAGCAAGTTCTTGTTTATCTCTTAGGATCTGGACAGACCTTTGCACCTAGAACAAGCGACATACGATAAATTAGTACCAGGGCAAAGAAGTCAAACCAGAAAATGAAAGAATGCAACTGAAAACAAAGTAGGGTTAACCATAAAGTTAGCTCTTTAGGCTCAAGCAGGACCAACTTCCAGTGAGAAAGTTTCACCATGCTCACAGTATCAGGACATGTGCTTGACCTATTTTGAGTTGGTGTCTTCTGTGTGAGGAAGGGTAGAGAGTGGCCAAAAAAGGGACACAAGCATTGACACTTCACAAAGTTTGGACAAACAATTTTCAACAGATGGGTAACACTATGTAAATACAAAATGCACCATGATAGATGCAAATACATGCCAAATAAACTCCTTGAGTGACTGAAATACAAGGCTTTTCCCAACTTTTTCCCCCATTATTATATAGATGATGATTCACATAAATACAACTCTTGTACTTTCACATCTTTTTCAGTGAAGTTAACAAGGGCCACAAAGATAAATCTGAAATGAGGGATCAATTTCAAATAAACCAAAATAAATTATATATTTTATAGGCAAAGGACTTAAAACCAAATATTAGTCATGAGATTAGGGTAGCTATGCCAACATTACACAACTCTCATACATGCTCCAAAAGTCATAACAGCCATGTACATTCAACGGTTGAAAAATAGTTGAAAAGAACCCAAGTAAAATGAAGCCTATTTAAAGCTATTGACTTGAAACAAATGTTTTTTGCTCTCTTCAGTTTAACTCTTGGCAACTTACAAATATATCCTTATTCCTTTGGCACCCTTCACAAGGTAGCTCTCAAAACACTAGAGAAAAATAACTATGAAGAACAAGATGAAAATTAATGGATCAGATAGTGAAATAGGGTTTACTTGTTACAAAGAAACTTGAAAGGCATATTGGAAAAGAAAATTTGCAGGTTTGATGAGTACTTACAAGGTTCAAGGACTTATTGGGACGCTATTCTAAAAATTAAAAAGATGTTATATTGTTGTCTTCCAATCATGCAATTATTTCTGGATGTATAAACATGGTAAAGACAGTTACATAGCATACTCTTGTAGAGTGACTCAATGGTTCTCTGAAGAAGAAATTTGGTCCTTGCTTGATAATTAAAATAGAAGTACAAATGGAAAGGAAAAGCTGACTAAAACAAAATTTTCCATGCATACGAATGCCAGATGAGGCTAGAATCACACATGAGAAAGTTACGAAATTATCAAGAAAGCAATCTATATTCTTGGAAGAGAAGCACCAGACCAGCCCGTCAAAGTAACCCAAGTTATTGAAAATCATCATAATAGCAAAGAGCATACTTTCATGGTCATGCCATTGGGTGCCAAACAAAGATATTTTATATGTGCAAAATGATAATAGTTCTCTACTTCTCGATAAACATAATTCATGGTAGCTTACCTCTTGAAGATGTTTCTCCAGAGATTTAAGCTTTGAATCAGCATCCCCATGGTCACGAACTATTTCAGATCGCATCTCCCCAATTGATTTATCTAGGTTATAAGAGTATAATTCCAGCTGGGACAGCCGTGAACTGATCCCCTCAAGGAAACGCATGAGGCCATCAGTATGTTTTTTCATACATTTCTCAACGGAGGTGATAACATCTTGAGCAAAAGAGTCTTCTGGATGGCTATAGGAAGTAGCAGGAAACACAGAAGACCTAGCCATTCTGCTTTTGTGAAAATCCTGCTTCAAGGCAAATCATCGCATTCAATGTCAGTGGAGGAAGATTGGGATCTAAATTTAATTAAAAAAAAGTCTATAATACAGAATAAGGTATAAACCCCAAAAGTGAAGGAGCAAAGGAGCGAACAAGTAAACCAACTTAACTTCCATTCGCATGCACAGATAGAAACTATAGCATCGAAAAATTTTTGCTTCTCAAAACAAAATCGCTAAAAAAACCATTAATTGAAAAAGTCTTCCCTTCAATCGTTGTTCTATCTGTCTCCCTCGAATCACTAATACCAAACTCATCTTGGAGAAGAATAAGAAGATGATATAGATATACACCCCAAATTTCCCCTATCGATCTTTGTTTGACTTATTAAAACTTGATTCAATTGAGAGAGTATTCTGATTCAGATCATCTTTTGATCAAATTGCAAAGAAACAAAGAACAGGTAGGTTATAGTGATTCAACTACAAAGAGTGCCACTTAGAAATTTGGGATCTTATTAAGACAGTTAAAATGCCTTTAAGTACAGGTGAAAAATAATAATAATAAACACAAAGAGAGAGCGAGTATCAGTTTTAATCGTTGAAAGACAAAATCTGGTAAAAGAAAATAAGGGGGAAATAACGATTTTGAGAAAAAGCAACCTTGGTGGAATTGGAGGTGATCACAGGATCCGAATGGATGGCACTTGCACTAGAAGAGTCGTGGTTGCTGCTGTTGCCAAAGTCGTCATAAGAGCAGAGGATGTCGTCGGACCCGAAATCGAATCCCTTGGTCCCAGATGATGCCATTTGGGGGATCCAAATCACTAAGGGTTTCAGAAACTGAAATAAAATGAGAAAGGGAAGAGGATGGAACACACAAAGCTCCTTTTCTTGTTTGGCTTCAAAGCAAAGTTGATTTTGTTTTCAATGTGTTTTCTGGAGATAAGGATGAACCGACTTTCTTCTTTTTCAACTTCAATGTATTTTCTAAACGACTTTATAATTCTAAATGGAACGTGCCTCACGTTTTCACATTTTTCAGTAAAAGAATGAACAATAAACTCTAGATCAGTTCATTTCACGCTCTGGCCCATTCTGCTACAACTTGAGTGTAAACTTTCTCAGAAGGATGAGATACCACTGGCCCATTCTCATACAAGCAATATTTGCATATAAATTGCTCTGGGCTAGGTAACCCAACGTCCAAATATAATGGCATGTTTAGCAAATAACTGATTATATTAATTGGTAATTGATTTTATCAGTGATTAATCGATATTTGATTATATTAGTTGATTTGATCAGTAGATAATATCAAGTATTTATTAAAGATGCTTAGTAAAATTAGATGTTTAGTATTAATTGTTAATACGTAAAATAACTTATGAGGGTATGATTTTAAAAGAGAATATAAGCACATGAATATTGTATTTCTTAATATTTCATTGAATATTCTTATAAGAATTTAAATTTTAGATAATAATAATAATCTAACGTTAAATTCTCTATTAATATAAATGATGCAGCGAGCTACATCATATTAGTATTTTTTATTTAATATGTATGAATTTTATTATTTAATATATTAAAAATATCTATAATTATAGTTTGATACATATACGATATATAACATAATTCAAAAGTTGTGAAAGGAGGGTATAATTGGTTTTTTACTTATTAATTTTTGGCTAATCATAAAAAAAGCTCCTCTTATGGAGCTTTTAGAAATCACCTTATTGGGGTTAAATAAGCTAACCAATAAGTCATTTACTAAACACATCAATAGCTTTTTAACATAATCGAAAAGCTAACTTTTAGTCAATAAGTTAAAATAAATACAGCTTATCAGTTGTTTGCCAAACACCTCCATTATTTATCTCAATCTGGTAAAGAATTGTCTTCTTGGTCATCCTCTTCCACAATTCAACAACAAAGTTTTCAAATTGTTTCATTTGAATAAGCCTCATGGTTTAAATAAATACTTACTTTCTATTTGCAAAACTGACCATGGTAAGATAGGTAGCTTTTGATGATTACAGGAGAGAAAATTCTCTCTACAACGTGCTTGACTTCTTTATTTGACATTGTAGAACAATAGGTGAGAGACCCTGCTCACCATAAAAGTGTTCATTGAAAATTTCAACATGGGATGTGTTAGATATGTGTTGCCAAGTCTTAGACAAGGTAACCGATTAGGCAATTTGCTTGATTTTTGGAAAAGAGATGATATAGTGCAAGATTGATCTAGATATGCCACAAGCAGCAGGTCGGAGGGGCTGTTTTCAGAATGCCACAATGACTGGTGATGATGGCGATTTTATAAATGTTAAACAATTTGTCTTGAGCAAACATCTCATCAAATAATTTGTTTATTTGATTTATTTTCCTTTATTAATTTTTAAAATATTTGTCCATATTTTATTTAATTACCTTGAATAAATATAAGTTTAATGATCCAAAAGAAATCATTTCTTCATACCCTTTCAGAGTGTTTGGCTCTAAGCTCTAATAATATGATCATATTATGAGACACATTTCAATTTATTATTCAAGTATTGAATATTAGTTTTCCTTCGTTTAAAGAAAATGGTTGTAATAACATCTACAATCTTAATTTGAACTTCAACATAACAAAATTGTGTGAATTTCATGAAGGTACAATTAGATCAATGCTGTATAGTGCTTGGGATGGACCTAATGTTACATATTATATTGGTAAATAACATGATACAAGGTTTCATTTTTATTGGTTATGTAATCCTTAACTGATTAAGTATTCCTTGTTTACTCTTTTTTTTAATCAAATGGCGAATGTATATTGTGAAAATTATAATGGTATCCTAAAACATCTTAAGTATATCCAATGAACTATAAAATTATAGAAGAGTTTGCAAAATAGAGATCTTACTTTTGGATAATCTGAAGAACATTTGGCAAAATTTATTTTGGATAATTGTTTTCGTATTGTTTTTTTTTGGAAGTTGAATGAAATATTTTATTAATACTAACAAAAGCTATTACACTATTACAGTGAAAGACATGTTACAAACTAGCTATTCTTCAATACAATATTCCTGAAATCAAGGTTACTGATCGGGTTTTTTCGATGTGTGTAAGTTTTAATTGATCGGGTTGTTTCAATGTGTGTAAGTTTTAATGAATTAACCTTGATAATTCGCAGTTGCACGAGTTGCTCATATAATACCTAAGGTGTCAATCTTACAAAGAGGGATAAACAAATCCTAAAATATAAGGCCAAAACAATTCGCAAAATTCAAAATGTACAAAACTAAAACAAGAATTCAATTTAATCAAACAAATCAATTCAAGAATCAATCACGAAAATATTAACAATTTAGCAGTTGCAATATACACTCAAGAATCAACCTAAGGAATTACTAATTGAGAGAAAAGGAAGTTTACCTATCTTTAATGCTAACCTAATCAACTATGAATTACTGGATTATTGGTTCTAGACGATCTTAGGGTTGATTACTCTCTCTTAAGTTATAGCAATTAACCATAATTTATAAACCCTAATCAAATTATGAAAGTTGGAATTTCTTAATTAAAAACTTATCCAAAACCCTAATTAGATCTGAAGTTGTCTAATAAACTATCGGAAACTTATGCAAGATCTCTCTTTGCACAAATTACCGATTTGATTTAATTCTTATTCTATTAAATTACCTAACTTTCGTTAGCCCAATTTAATTATTTTTCACTCAATTCACCCTCTTAGTTTATTATTAAATTATGCATGTCCAGAATTAAATAACAATAAATCTAAATAACACATAAGGAATTATCTTTCATTAAATCAAAGATAAACCCCAAAGGTGAGTTTAGAACATCATCAAATCTAAAAAATCCTATCATCAACCGTTATTCCAATTCTATACAATAATAAAACTAAAAATAGCAGGAAATACAAAATTGAACGAACGATGAGAGGCAGTGATGTCAAAAAATTCCTGATTCGGGAAGTACGTCAAGTCGACTTTTTCTCCTCTTCTCTTTATCTATCTCTCGATAATTCTCTTTAGCGTTTCTCTAAAAGGGGCTGATGCCAAAGCTCCTCCTACCTCTTTGTCTTATTCTTTAAATACCTTTTGTGTTTTGGGCGATCCTAGGGTTTTTTCAAAAGGTTCGAAAAATCCCTCAAAACTTGACGTTTTTGAGTGTCTGCACGTTTGCCCAATGCAGGCAACCACGACATGGGTCACATCTCAGCCTTTCGTCACAATCGTGGTAAGCAATCCACGATCGTGGCCCATGTCCTGGGCTCCTGTCACGATCGTGGCATATGGGCCACGATCGTGGGCTAAATTTGGTGCTTTTGTCACGACTGTAGCCTGATGTGTCATGATCGTGGGCCGTTGTTTCGACCCAAGTGTCTCTGAAACTTCTCCGTTCTTCGATGTTGACCCTAAAATACTAACAAACACATCAAGGTACCTCAGAGCAAACTAACACAATTCTAACCTAAACACATACTAAACGATTGAATTAACAATTAAATACATATCAAACTAAGCCCTAAAACATGATACAATTCACACTTATCAGGTACAAAGTTTTAAAAGTTCCATCTGAGTTTCATGCCTAAAGGAAGATTGCTTTGTGATTTCCTTGTTATCATGATTTCTCTAAGTATAATCAGCTAATTCATGTTTTTTAATGGCTTCCCCTTTATATATTATATTATTTCTTTCTCTCTATGTTGAGTAGATTGTAGATATAACGGTAGTTTAGAAAAGCCCTCCATTTTTCTTAAGTTCCTTAACCTTTTTGATAACCCATGCCAAGACCCAATTCCATTCATATGTTTAAAAAATTTCCACTAGAAGATGCAACACCCTACTAAATGACTTTCGAGTAACTGTATTGAAATAAAAGATGGTTTATATCTTCCTCCTCTACTTTACATAAGACATATATAGGAGAACCAAACCATCTATCCTTATTTCTGATCATATTCTTTATAACTAGCCAACTAATCAACGATGCTTTAAGTTCATGGTTTGTTTCCATATTACTTCATAACATAGAGCCATTACTATTAGCTAGCCAAATGATACTATCTTCCCTGTGCAAATGATGGAGTTGAGCCAAACAATTTATCAATAAAGAGGAACCTCTAAAATTGCAGCACTAATCTTCATGTTGTATGAGTAAGGAAACTCTAGCATCTAAAGGAATTCTAATCCTTAAGTGTAGGAGATCATTTCTTATGATTAACAGGTTATGATCATTCTAATTGTCACGTCAGAACTAAGAGTTTTCACCATTCCCTAATTTGTGCTTGATCTAAGGGTATAAGGAATTTCTTAATTTTAATATATGTGTGAAATACCAAGAGTATTCCCTGTTTATTTCCAATTGCCAAATATTTTGGTCTTTTAAATAGAACTCGTTAATCCATTTGATTCATCAAGTTACCTTGTCAATGTGTAACCTCCAAACCCTTTTAATTAAAAGGACTTTCTGTATAAGTGAAATGGGAAAAATTCCTAACCCCCCATCTTCCTTGGAATGGATATCTCCTCCCATTTAACCTTTGCCCCTTTTGAAGTTTTTGCTTACCAGACTATAAGAAAGCTTTGACACTCCTTTCAATCTCCTTGATGACTCTCTTACGAAGTACTAGATGAGCACTCTAATGTATATTTACACTTTTTAAAACAAAATTGATAAGAGGCAGCCTAGCAACAAAGGATAAAAATCTATTTTGGTAAACATTGATTCTTGCTTTGTATGATTCAGTTAGTGGAACACAGTCAATGTATTATGGCTTAGCATTAGTAATAAGGATACTAAGATATTTGAATGGTGGATTTTGGATTTTGAAGCCATTTATCTACTCAACATTGATTGATTCCTTACATAAAAAGAAATGAACATATTTCTTGTGCTAACATTGACCTTTAGTCTAGAACATGCTACAAAAACTCCAAAATGCCTAAGATTGTTTCAGTGGATTGAATTTCATTTCCACATAACAACGTTAGATCATTAGCAAAAACCAAAGTGAGTGATCCCCAGCTCTCTACATTTATGATGGTATTGAAACCTCCCATTGCAAGAGATGAGATAGTTGAACATCTTCAAAAGAGCTTCCATAGGCCATGTAAATAAGTAAGGGGAGAGTTGACCCCTTATCGTATTAACCTATTATTTCTAAAGATTTAAGTAGGTGCTCTATTTAGTATAATGCTAAAAGAAGTTTTGTAATGCATTCCATTATCCATTTCACAAACTGAATTAGGAATTTAAGTGCTAGTAAGCAAGATTCAATAATATCCCATATGATGGTGTTAAGGGCTTTGAAGAAATCAATTTTGAATGTACAAATTTTAATAGATCTTCCTTCTGTATAGGTAATATGTTGTCTCTTATTGATCTTCCATCTATGAAAGCACCTTGAGCTATATTAATGGCATCTTTCAAAGCCATATTCAATTTATTTGTAAGAAGCTTAGAAATTATCTTATAGACTATATTACAATAAGATAAAGGTCTATAATACATCATTGATAAGGGATTTTACTTCTTTAGGATGAGGCATATATAAGATTTGTTCATCTCTTTTAGCATATTCCATGAAGTAAAGAATTCCTGTACAGTTTCAATTAGAAGGTTACCATTGATATCATAAGTATTCTAAAATAAATATGCAAAGTATCCATAAAGTTTAAGTTCTTTAAAGGGGTGCAAGCTGAAAAGAACTTCTTTAATCTCTTGTTATGTAAAAGGTAGCACCATGGATTCCCTCATCTTCTGGCATATTACTGTCTCAAAGATTCAATTGAGGTTGATTTCCTTAGGAATGTTGTTATCTCCAGATCCCATCAAATTAGTGAAAAAATTCTAAAGCTACTTCCTACATCATATTCTAATAAGTATGGAAGTTCCAATATTTATATTGGAGCTTAGTGATTTTATTTGTGTTTCTTCTTGCTAGGATCGAAGAGTGGAAGAATTCTGTGTCAACATTTCCATCCCTTAACTAATTAATTATTGATTTCTTCTTTAGTATTGAATTGTTTAAGGATAAGAGCTCTTGAAACTCCTTCATCCTTTGAATCTTTAACATTTTCATAGCATTCTTATGTGGATGCTTATAATAGCTTTCTTGGGCATATCTCATATTGTTCTTGGCTTCTATTACACCTTTAGTTTGTTCATTAGCAAAATCCTTTATCGCGGTTTTTACAAATTTGAGTTTCTTCATAAGTTGGAAACCATTATACTTTCACTTCTTTTCTCCAATTGGTGAGTACCATCTATGGAAAGCATGGTCTTTGTGTTAATCCATTGAAAATTTTGAAAGGAGCTCTTGAGATTTTGGAGGGAAAGAACCTCAAATGTACATTTAAGAGTGATTAGAACAAATATTGTCACCAAAATGAGTATAGGAATATGAGAAATGATTAAGCCAATGGTGATTTACCATCACTCTATCTAAATTCTTTCTAAATAGCAAATCTCGTTATTGTTTATTTGTCTAGGTGAAAAAGTGACTTGTAAAACTCAGATCCACTAAATTAACTTTCTACACCAAATTATTGAGCTCGTTATAGGTGCCCTTAGGATAATTTCAACCACCTCTTCTAAAGGGGATAAAATGCAATTAAAGTTGCTAGTTATCACCTAAGGATCAACCATTCTTGCATTTATAACTTTAATGTCGATATTTGTAGTTAATATTATGTTTTGGTAGTGTTTTAGTGTGTTTATAGGTGTTGATTAGATTATTATTTTATATTTAAGCTTAGAATTATGTTAAAGTGATTGTTGTTCATGTTTTTAAGTGTTATGTGGATTAGGGCATGATGTTGGACCTTAATATAGTGTCAGTGAGGTGTTTTGATATGTTTGTTAGTGTATGAACCCAGATAAATAAAGATTGAAGGAAGTTGGAGCAAACTTAGGCTAAGTCACAATCGTGATAGAAGACCCCTCCCCAAGGTCACAATCATGATTGGAGTGTCACAATCATGATAGAAGAGTTTTATACTAGGCCATGATCGTGATACCCTTGTTACGATTGTGACAAAAGATCTTTATATTATGTCACGATCGTGACACCCCTGTCATGGTCGTGACAGACACTTATCAAACATGGGATTCTCCATTTGTTTTTATGTTTGAAGGGTATTTTTGGAACAAAATGACCTACGTATGTCGTAAAATGAACCCTAAGGCATAAAAGAACATTAAAAGAATAAAAATAGCTAGCCTTCATCTTACCAAATTGAGAAAGAAGTAAGGAAGAGCAAGAAGGGATAAAGAGGAGCAGTAGCTATCTATCTAACTCCAGACCAGTCCAGGCAAGTTTTTCTCTCTTTCTTTTGTTTATTTCCTTTATCTTGATGTATGAATTGGGATTGAGAATGTTGCATATGTTGATGATGTTCTAATTTCATATACTCATTTTATGACTTAATTATTTTTTCTTTCAATGAAATGTTTTAGGTTTTACCTATAATTTGACAAGAAATCGGGAAAGTGAGTCAATAGTAATCCAATTAGGTTAGGTAATGATAATTAACATCGTAATAAATAACGAAAATATCAAATTAATAATCATACTGATAGTTATAGGTTGCATTATGTTTTAGTAGGTAATTTAGTGTGTTTAGTTGTTAATTAGATGATTTGTACTTGTTTAGGTTTAGAATTAAGTTAGTATGATTATGTGTTCGTGTTTTTGGAGTGGTATGTGGTTTAGAGCATGTTATTGGGATTTAATTTTTTATGTTTGCAGTGTTTTGATGAGCTTTTTAGTATTTGAGACTAGGTAAAGAAGACTAGAGAAGATTTAGAGAAAGCATAGTGGAGGAGCCAAGGCCATGATCATGACATGCCAGTTACGATCATGAAAAAATCAACTAGCATAGCCATGATCGTGACTCATTAGCCACTATTGTGACAGAAGCCAAACAAGACCAGGCCACGATCGTGACTCACTAACCATAATCGTGACATAAGCCAAATTTCAAGTGCCACGATCGTGACTCATTGGCTACTATCATGGTAGGTGCAATAACAGACACGTGGACTGCTTCTAAACTCAATTTTTTTAGGGTTATTTCAGACATTTGGGCCTAAGCAAAACCTAAGTTTTACCCTAAATGGAAAAAATATAAAAGGAAAAGAAAGAAGCCCTAAAGGAGAGCCTCCATTTTGTTACATTAGGAAAGAAGCTAAGGAAGAAGAGAGAAGAAGGGAGAACAGGGGAGAGGAAGAGGGAGCTGCTGCTACTGCTGTCATTCTAGTCCACTTTAGGTTAGATTTCTCTTTCCATCTTATTATTTCTTTCATTATGATGTATAAGATGGATGTGATGATAATGAATTTGGGTTTAAGGATGTTCTAAACTCTTTGGGGGATTTGTTCTTGAATGAATGTTAATTTGACTGCTTTTGGTGTTAATAAGATGGGTACTGTGATTGTTTGTTACATTTTTATGCTTCGGTACTAAATCGAGAGAATTAACTGATAGCAAAATGATTGGATTAGGTAATAAGAGTTAACCAATCTAATAGATCATGCAAGGAAACCTACACTCACTTATGTTAAGGCTTTATTCTAATGTAGTAGCTTCTATTACTCCTTTACCACACTACACAACCTTGTGCTACCCTCTAAATCAATAAACATGAACCTTATATAGTTATGTGTATGTCCTATAATAGCAGTGAAAATCTCTTTAAAAAGTTACAAATATGCCAAACACAACACGGTCTTATATTAGGGCTATTTTTAACAAATTTTTAAAAATTCGTTTATAAGCTATAAAAGGCATTAGAAGGAGACTTTACAAGGTTCCAAAAAATTTTAGTAAGAATACATCAATTTTCTAACTATTATGCTTAAGAGCTACTAGATATTAGAAGCTAAGATATTAAAGATTCCACCTTCTTCTGAGAGAGTTTCTCATATTTTTAGTTGCTTAGTGAGAAACCAAGATTTCTCTCATCCAATAATGTATCTTATGAGCTATTACATGATTTTAAATTTTCCCTTTGTTGAACAATCTTTGGTTCCTTTCCATCCATATTAAACACACTGAGTAATTCAGGCTAAGGCTTAAACAAATTTGTTCTTCCCCCAAACTTTGATATTGGTTCTCAGCCCACGCCAATACATTTTCCCAATTAGCAACTGGGCAAAAGAGATTCATTGTGTGTTGCATTCTAACCTAAATAAAGGTTATTTAGTTGCATTGGAAGTAAAGATGATCAGTAGCTTCAACTTCTAGGCAACATAAAGTACATAGTTGATAATTAGACCCTTTAATCATGTCTTTGGCTTTTAGTTTTCTTCTAGCTACTAACCATGTGATAAAGGAAGCTTTATGATTTAAAGAACCTTTACAAATAATTTTGTACTAAGGAAAAATATGAGTGTGTGTGCCCTAAGAGCTTTAAAACAGGGGGAATTAGAGAATTCTCCATTACTGTTGATGTAACAAATGAGTTTATCAGCCAAAGAGGGGTTAAGCAAGTATCTCTAATTACAATTAGCCATGTTTCTAAATTATGACCTTCTTCACTCGAGCTTGAATTGGAAATCTAGTTGTGAAGATAGGGAAATCTCCTCTTATAATTATAAGGCTTTCATTAATCCAATTGTCAAACCAAAACTAGGTATCTTAAGCATTCCCTACTTTGATTTCTATTAAACAGATACACAACCTGTCTTTTTTGAGAATTTGTATGAAAGGTAGAGAATGGTCTTTCTTTTCATTTGAATTGAAATAAATCCTAATCCACCTTTCTGTTTTCTCCATCATAATTGTCCCCATTTGATCTTAGCTCCTTTGGAGTTATCAATCTTACTAGACTAGAGACATTATTGATTCATTTCTCTATTTCATTATTAATTTTCTTAGGTAAAAGGAGATGTGTACTCCAATGGGAGAGGGTTTTGTTCAAGACTAAAATGTTGACCTAAACTCTTCTAGCTTATGAAAGAGCTCTATTTTCTAATCATTGATCATTTTCTTCTATTTCTCTAAAATCAATAAACAATCCTGAAATCTTAAATTTTTAGAAGAGATAGGAATATCAAGATTTAGATCAAATATTTGCTAAAATCTTTCAATATTTGGGATGTCTTAAGAGAAATATATTATACTCTTGTTAGAGTTGATATGTAAACCAGATAACTATAAAAAGAATGAAGATATTGATACAAAATGAAAATAGAAAGTTAGTCAGCACCATAGAACATCAAGAGGTCATTTGCAAAGCACAAATGAGTTAGATTAATCTTTACATTTATGGCTGAAGCAGAAACTAGGAAACCTTGAAATGTTAATCCTAATAATCTTGTTGAGAATTTCTATAAAAATGGCAAAAAGGTAATGAGATAAGGGATCTCTTTGCCTTATACCATTAGCTCCTCTGAATTGCTTGGTACAAGATCCGTTAATGAGGATACTTTAGAAGGGGTTTAATAGGAAAACATAGATCCATTTGATAAAGAAATTAGGGAAGCTAAGCCATTCTAAGCTATATAAAATGAATTTCCATTAAATTTTGTCAAATGCTTTAGAGAAGTTTACTTTAATGGCATAACTTTTGATAAATCTAATGGTGTTATAGTTCCTCGTTAGCTCAATGTTATCAGAGATTGATCTATTAGGAATAAAAGCTCTTTAGGAAAAATATATAATTTGGTTTAATGAATCCTTTAATTTGTTAGCAAGGAGCTTAGATATCACCTTATAAATAGTATTACAGCCAAAAATGGGTTAAAACTCATTGAGGTAGTTGGTATTGTGCACTTTAAGGATCAAGCATATCTGAGTTGCCTTGATTTCTCTCAATAATTTTACATAGTTTAAAAGTTCCAAAACAGTTTCCGCAAGCAGTCTACCAATAACGTGCCATACTTTGGAATAAATGGACATTAAACCTATTAGGACCTAGAGCTTTCCTAGGATTGAGACTAAAGAAAACACATTTGATTTCTTAGAGAGAATATGGTTATAGGTGTCTTAATAATGAATGCTATGATAAAGTAATGGGGGAATCGATTAGCTCCATAAGCTCCTACAAATTAGAAAGTTTTGCAACTTTTAGCAGGTGTTTAAAGTACTTGAAAGTCATATCTTTAATAGCAGGTTTATTAGACACTAAGTGATCATTTTCATTAAGTAAACAACTAATTTTTTGGAAGATTCTCCTTGCTAAGACATAATTATAAAAATATTTAGTATTATAGACATAATTGTGAAGATACTTAGTATTATAGTCTCCCTACTTTACCAAAGTGATCTTAGCCTTTTGCATAAGTAAAGAGTTGTGATGTTGAAGAGCCTTATTGTAAATCTTCAACTTTCTAGTTTCAGCAGCTTTCATTTTAAGACTATAAGGATTATGATACAAGCTTCTTAAGCATTTCTCAACTCACTCTTAACATCTTGTAACATAGCAACTATAAAGGATTGACCTGCTTTGAGGAATAACTTAAGTTTGTCTCTAAAGATTTTAAGTTTCCTTATAGGCTGGAAGGCTTTGTAATTTGAGATCCTATAGTTCCAAACTTCACTTACTACCTCTATGAAAACTTCTTTGTTAGTCAGGAAGATAAAGAATCTAAATGGGGAATTGAAAGTGGATGAAGAGATGAAACTTTTGATTTCCATAAAGCAATGATCAGAACAAAAAGGATAGTTAAAATGAGCAAAAGAATTAGGAAATTATCACAACAAATTTAGATTAACAAGAATTCTATCTAACTTCTTCCTGATGAAGCATCTGCCCAGCTATTTATTACTCCAAGTGAAGAAATTCCTTACATATTTTAATCAATCACCTCTAGCTTACTAAAAGTTTTTTCCAACTCCTTGCCAATATTGGAAAAATTAATCATGCCTTTTTAAGCTTTGGAAAGATTTAAAAATGAGTTTAACATCTCCTGCTAATAGTCAAGCTTGTTCATTGTGTTTTGAATAAAGAAGAGGTCCTCCCAAAGTTTAGTCCTCTAAAATTCAAAGTTGGAGGCATAGATAATTGAGGTTTCAAAACTGATCTTAGAGTCAATTAACTTATAAGATAGATGGATGTAATGATCTAAACTACTTAGGACTATTGCCTGCACTTTTTACTTGTTGAATGCATAAAAAAGTCTACCATTGTATTGGTTTTCATGATTAGATTCAAAACTCTAGTCTTTTCCTAAAAATTTCACGACGTTATGTAGCTTATGAGCTTTAATTTTATTTCTAATTAGTCCAAGAATAATAGGATTTTCCAACAAAAAGTCTTTGATAACCTATCTCTTATGGGGTTCATTCATACCTCTAATATTTTAACAAAGCATAAGGATTTAAGAGGGAATGTAGTTACCAACCCCCTTTAGGTTTTCTCCTTTTTTCCTAGATTTTATGTTAGAGAAAGGAGTAAATTGTTTAGCCTCCTCCAAATTCAAATTTGGCTCAAGAATCTCTTAAGGTGAGACCTCCTCTTCGAGCTCATTATTCATTGGATCAGTTTTTGTTCTTCCATTTACCTCATCCTCCATCAATATGACTACAAGATCACTACTTTTGTCCTATTTGGTGGACTAATCCTCTAATTCTTCTATTAAGGTTGTTTGTTTTTAAGGTGTAGTATCAGTGATGTTTACTTAATTAGTCTAAGGTGTTGATTCTTATTCAATCTCAACTTGCTCAAAGTAACCACCTGATGTAAATCATTTCCCTGCATGTTTCCACATTAGTTTTCCCAACTAAGGCTTCCAATTGTACGATAATTGTATTTGAGCTTTAACCATTTCGTTAGCAACATTTACCTTCATAATAGGCTATTTTTTAGGCTGTTAATTTTTGAGATTAATCTTAACACGTATTCTCACAAAGCAAAATTTCTTAATTCTAGTAGTGGCTGAATAATAATAATAGGTTTCCCTATGGAAACAGCAAGAAAAATTAATTAATCCAAAGTCCAGTATTAGAGTGGTATGTTATGAAAATTAAACCACAAAGGGATAGTTTCTATGCTTTTCCTATCAAATTCCAAACTTAGAGCCCATTTTTGGATGAGCATAGGTTGCCCTTCTATATGACATGGTCTAGATTCAATTATCTTGCTTATGCTATCTCCATCAGTGAATTTAAACATAAATACATGTTGCTTAGGAAGCAATATTTTGTCTAGTCCTTTATTTCCACATAGTCGTTGAGCCCGATTTTTCATTAGAGGAAATGCAGGTCTTTTATTTTTTTCATTTCTCTTGTTTATAAAAAATTCCAATTAGGGTATTGTTATAGTGTTTTACACCCTTCTAAAGAAATTCCAAATGAGCGGTTACAATGCCATTGACTAAAGTAGTTGGAAAGTGTCTTAGTTTCTCATGAGTAGTTTTATTTGTGACCATATTTCTCCATAATTTTCTTGCTCCATTCAATTCAACTATTTTTTTAGTTTCCTTGTTCTTTCAAGAGATTGACATCCATCAATTCTTACAAGGTTAGAAATTGGTTCTATTGCTCCCCTAAATGAGAAGAGCCTTCATTGAAGGCTTATATAAAGCTTCCCTAAATAAAAGGTTACTTGAAACTACCTTAAGCTTACTAGAAATGGAAGTTACCGTAGTTAAAGAGGGAAAGTTACTGTTTATTTGAGGGGGAACTAGATATCTATTCATCCTAATTCAGTACAATAACTGTACTGGGGCCATGTTATTCATTAGAGATTACAGTTTTGGATTTAAAGAAAAGATGAACTTAATAATAGAGAGCTTTTTAACCATGAGATTGTTTAAAAGATTTGGAAAGTAATTTGGAAACTATTCTACATTGGTTATTGATCAAGAATAAGTCAATCATAGGAGAAATATAAGATTTAATAAGAAACATCGATGATTCAGGATTTAAGACTCATAAAAATGATTTATTATTTTTATTTTCTATCTTGTTTTTATGTTGTTATTTCTTATCTAGTTATAAACTAATTGGCACATAGGTTTAGGTGGGAGGGACCCTAGGATTTATATGTTGAATTGTTCTTTAGTTTAATGAATTCCTAGTTTTCTTGAGATTTACCCATATTTTATAGTTGATTGAATTAAATGTGTGAAAGTAGAAGATTCATTTATTGAGATTTGAGAGATAAATTGCAAGATTAGATCATAATTTGGGTAAATATGGTTAATAATGATTTACTCGAGAGAAAAATGCAAGATCTTCTTAGGTTAGGGTAAAACCTATGAACAAAAAACAAATTAATGCAATTTTAGTTTGTATTGATTTGAAAGGTATTTCAATTGACTAATCCAATGGTAGGAGTTATATGTCTCTAATGAGAATAGAATCGTAATATAGGAATTCTTACTAGTCTACAAAAGTAAAAGTATAGTATTCATTAAAATAGAGAGAAATTGAACAAAGTAAAGTCGTAGAGAAAACCTTAACTAAATCTTGTTTATTCATAAATTAATTTATCCTTGATCATTGCTTTGTTTTAGCATTTAGATTTATTTGTTCTATTTTATTCTTCAACCAACCATAATTAGTTGGTCTAGCTAATTAAGTTTGTATAGTGGGAGTCTTTGTATGATCAACCCATACTTATTGGTGGTAACTACAATTATATTGTATGTTTGTAGTTAAAAAATTACACAGATAAGTTTTTAGTGTTGTTACTAGGGACTAAGCATTGATATTTACTAATTTACAAACTAATTAGACTAGTCGTTTGATTTATTTCGTTTTCCTTTTGTTATTGTTTACTAAGTTTGCTTTATTCTTTCTATTTTATAGCGCACTTCTATATGATAACCTAACAATCTTAGGAATCTTGTCAAACTAGATCCTAATATTGAGAGAACCTTACATATAAAAAGAAGGCTCTAGATGAGAATAAAAATTAAGGAAAAAATGTCTTCAAAGAACATAAGTTCCATCAAGGACTTTACAATACTAAATGCCTTCAGCTCCGGTATCGCAAGGCCCAATGTCGAAGTTGTCAACTTTGAGCTAAAGCCCTCTCTTTTTTTTCCATAATTTAGTTAAATCAATTTGAAGGATTACCTTATAAAGATCCCAATTTGCATTTTTTGTTAATTAATGCCCAATAGTGGCTCCCTTAACACTATTAAGCTCTTATTGTTCCCTTTCTCACTAAGAGATAAGGTAAAAGCATGGCTGTAACCCTACCGTTAAGATTCATTACCACGTAGGATCAACTGTCCCAGGCATTTTTAGCCTCATATTTCTCCTTAGGCAAGACCACAGAAATCAGGAACTAGATCACTACTTCTGTCCAAAGGGAAGGCAAATCACTATATGAGGTTGAAAGAGATATAAGGAGTTTTTAAGTTTATACTCTTATCACAAGCTAGAGAAGTGGCTTATTTTCCAAACCTTTCATAATAAGGTGACCTAAAACATAGAGGTTTTGGTGTATGTTACTATAGGTGGATCTCTTAAAAATAAAATTATAGATAAAGCATATATTTGAATAGAGGACATGACTCAGAGCAACTACTATTGGTCAATTAAAAGAGCTACTGTGAAGAAGATTCTAGGTAAGTATGACTTGATGCTTTAAATCTTCTAATTATAAAGGTAAATGCTTTATCTTAGAAAATTGATCATATCAATATTAATTCTTTTGGTATTACAAATATGTCTTGTGACACTTGTGGATCCCTATGAAATTTAGCTGTAAACTATTGATTCGGGAACTGATAAATGACCATCCATTTGAAACTCTATGATCTAGACAATTTGTTCTGAAGAAGCTGAAAAGTCGTAAGTTTTCAGACTAAACAGCAACGGTAACTTTTACTCGATAGTTTCAATCTCATAATTACCGATGGATCAGTTGTAAATTTACAAACGGTAACATTTTAAGAGTGTATATAAAAAGAGTAATCATTTCAAAATTTGCAACACCTTACACTCTAGAATTTTCGAGAAAAACTTTGAAACCGACTTGTTCAGAGTGCTCTCAACAAAGACGATCCAACGCTCTGTTCTAAAAATCAAACTCTTCTCATTTCATATCTTTCTCTTAAAATTCTTTATATACTAACCTCGTTTTTTAAAGCAAAATACATTTCTTTGTTTAGTGTTTATCTTTTACAGATTAGAAAATGTCGAAATCTCTTGTCTGTGGAAGACTCCTCGATTTAACTTCTTTCAAGAATGCTCGGATGAATATTGAACCTAAGATTGAAGTAGTTGGATGGAAGAACTTCTTCAACAATCGAGAGACAGTGTATCTGAATGAAATATATGAGTTCTGGAAGAATGCAAAGGTAGTAGACAATACCTTGGTATCAATGGTAGATGGGTTGTCGGTAATAATCACACAAGATTCCTTGGTGGAAGTTTTTGGTTGTCCAAATGAAGGAGAAGAATTGTTCAACAATATATATTGGATATCTCAAAGTTATATAAATGAAGCCAACATCAATCAACAACTATATGGATTTAGTAATCTAAGAGTCAAGAAGTCTTCAATCCTCATTCCGATGGCCAGGGTTCTTCACTCACTTCTTCTCTATTGTATCCTACCGAGAGCAGGATCAAAGGACGTGGTGACAATGAATGATGAACACTGTCTGTTTCATCTACTCACTCACCAA
>JAOTAY010000009.1:3221992-3233892 GCA_025629805.1 Erythroxylum baracoense | reverse complement strand
ACTATTTTCTATAGTAAGTAGAAATAGGATAAAATTTAACTTTATATGAGATATCATATCAAGTCGATCATATTGGATGATATTAATTAAATGAGACACATCTAAGTGAGCAATTTAAGAGATGATGAATTATTTTATAATTATTGACAGTTTCAAGCTAATAGAAGCTCCCCCCACCATTGCCTAATCTAAGATCTATTCCTCAGGAGATTCAATTGCACCACAGTATCTGTAGAATAATTACTCAACGATATTTTGACACTAAAAGGGGAGCCATTATGATACTTTCAGAAGAAGAAGAAGAGTCGAAAGATATGAATTATCTAGTCTCATGAAGGATAAATAAGTAATGGAAGAATAATTAAATTAAATGAGCTTAAACTAAGTCTAGAACTTAGTTGATCTTCCTAAAGGGATTAAAGATATGAAAAAAATGGGTTCTTAAAATTGAACAAAGGGAATATTGAAAGATGTAAGGCGCATTTAGTGGTGAAATGATATATGAAACAAGTAAAGGGTTGATTGTGAGGAGATATTCTCACACGTTATGAGGTTTGCTTCAATCTGGCTAATTGAAATTTTGGTGGCTGAAATAGATCTAAAAAATATTTTGTTGTCTTCAATTACAAATTAAAACCTCACATAATCAAATAATTTCAATTTCATGATCATAAGCATAACAAATTAAGCTTACTACAAATCTTATGAAAAAAATAAAGGTATTGCATTTTTGTTAATATTTGTCTATATCATTAGAGATTGAATTTTAACCTATTAACCTTTAATACGATGTTAAAAAATTAATAATGTCTTTAACCAACGAGAAGTATAATTTAGTTAGATTTTGTGAACCTATCTCTATATTGTGAACCTATCTCTATATATAACCTTAAATAGTATGTTCTTATCGCATTGTAAGATCCAAAATATTGCTATGTTATTATATGTTGGTGCGGCATGCCTACGCATCACATATAGGATTGTTATTTTATTTTTGTGTTGATGTAACATATCATATATTACCATAAAGTATTTGATTAGAAAATTATTAACATAAAGGAATTAGTTGAAAAGAGTAGTATAATCATTTGATTTAAATAAAAAATATAATAAAAGGATCAAAAATATCATTCTCCATTTTGAGTACTGTAATACTAGCTCATAATTCATCGTCATCGTCAATACCTAGGTGAATGCAGAGTTTGGGAGGTCTAATAGTATGCAATCTTATTCTTACATAATAAAGTGATTATTTTCAATAATATCAACTCATAAATATTATGTAAATTAAATTAATTTGAGTCAAAAAGATTATTAAGCACGGTATACATATAAAGAATTTTTCCTATGTATTATATACATGGACCTGCTTAGGCAAGTCAACGACAGAGACCATTTATATCTAGGCTATTAGGCTATCCAACAATATCATTTCCTTCCTTTCTTTACATCTTGGTCAATTATATTTGTATGGTCTCGGATAAGCATAGCAACCATCCCGAGCCTGTCTCTCCATTGCTTATTGCCATGCTGTGCATTGTCGGCATCATCAATGCTGAGCTGCTTTCTCACACATATTATGCTTACGAATTTCGTTTTGTATGCATATACTTTGTGTCTGTGTGGTTCCTATGGCTTTTGACCAAAATGATTCAACCTTTTTCTAGCCATTAAGATGAATCACTGCACTTACTGCAACTTTTCGTATGATGTTGACAACATATTGTGCGCACTCGTTAAAATGTTTTGGAATTAATTTGAAAAGAAAGTATATATATATATATATATATATATACACATATATATAGAGATATAGATATGGAAACATGGCCTAAAAGGATGTCATTTTGTTGTGTTCAGATGCATTAAACAACGTCGTTTTACAATGATTAACTATCCCTTTTTTCTCTATTACAGGTTTGTTATCTTTAATTTTTGTTTCTGGATTTAATTATTTTTATTTAATTACTTTAGTTTTTTATAATTAAAGATATAACCTTTTTGTTGTGTGTTTTAATACAGCTTCAAAACTGTTGTCTCTGCCTTACTCAATTTCAATATCTACTTTTCAGTCTCTACTCTTCACTCTCCAACAGATTATATTGATAATTTTATTTTGACTTTTTGTAAATTATGGTATTTATCATATGTATGCATAGATTGTATAACCAACAACGAGAACATTTAAAGTCCAAACTAATATTATTCATATGGGTTGATATTTGTTCCATTGTGTTAATTAAATGAATATGACATTTCTCATATACCATTTTTTTGGCTCACTTTATTTTATAATAAATTTATTTTGTACTTATTCATTTAAAAATTTTATGTACACTTAATAAATATGAATTGTTTGAAAATATATTTTTACTATACAATTATGAATTATTTTAATTAAATGAATGTGGCATGTATCATATACTATTTTTGGTTCACTTTATTTTAAATAAATTTATCTTGAACTTATTCATTTTAAAATTTTATGTTGATGTAATACATACAGCAATTATGAATTATATTAATTAAATGAATGTGACTTTTCTCATGTATCATTTTTTAGTTCACATTCTTTTAAAATAAATTTATTTTTGAACTTATTTATTTTAAAATTTTTATGTATAGTTAATATATATAATTAAAAAATATTTTATTAATTAAATGAATGTAAGTATAGTGTTTTTTGATTCATTTTTTAAATAAATTTATTTTGAACTTGTTATTTCAAAATTTTATTTATTTTTTATATATAGATTTAAAAATCATTTTTAATTTTTAAACAACTCATTTTAAAAGTTAAAAAAACAAAAACGAATCAAACCCTAGCCCAATCAAACTTTAAGTCAAACAAGCCTAATCGTGTTTGAGCACCTGTGGTTCAAAACAACCTAAATTTTATATCAAATTTTCTATTCCAATTATTTTATTTCAACCTTATTTATTTAACCTTATTTATATATTTATATGAGGTTCATATAAATATGTAAATAAAATTTAATAAAATATAATAGAAATATTGTAACTAAAAAAAAATCTGATCCCCTAAATTTAATTGAACTTAGCGCTGAATTCGGGCATAATATTATCTAACCCAAGCTAGACTTAACCGTTGCAAACTTTGAAGTTACTATCAGATAATAAAATGGCCTACATCCTGTCCACATCTAAGATCGAATCTGACAAGAAAGTTTTGATAATTGAGAATTTTCATACTTTTTTAAGAGAAAAGAAGTCGTGACAGAGAATTGAATTTTTTTGGACAATTGTTAGCATGTTTTACGGGCGTTCAAATTGAGTCCAAATCTTCTATTCAATATTAATCTACTTTATTCTATCTAATAAAATACATTATCGTTTTTACTTAAATTTTAAGAGACTTAAACGTGTCACACTCATGACACGTAAGTCACGACTGTGACTTTTTTATTTTTTACATTTTTATCATTTTAATTTTAATTATATTACTATTATTTTAATGATAAATTAAATTAAATTATAATTATAATTATGTTAATATTAATTTTATAAAAAAGTTTAAATTAAAATGATTAAAAAACAACTTTTGTGTCATGGGCGTGACACTTAGATGATATAATGAGTCATCAGCTAATCGCCTATCAACTGATTTGATTAGCAGATAATATCAACTATTTATTAAAGATGTTTGGTAAAATTAATTATTTAATATTTGTTGTTTATGTATAAAATGATTTATAAAGGCATGATTTTAAAAAAATTATAAGGACACGAGTATTATATCTTAGTATTTTTTTGAATATTTTCAAAAGAAAACAGGGCCTATTTGACAATCAACTAATTGTATTAGCGGTTAGCTGATAACTCATTATATCAACTGATTTGACCAGCTGATAACATCAGCTATTTATTAAAGATGTTTGGTAAAATTAGCTATTTATGTATAAAATTATATAATTTATAAATTAATTAAACAATTTTAGTAAATTAATCAATTAAAATAAATTGTTGAAATCAAAATAAATTATTCTACATATATAATATATTTTATAATTTATTTACATTTCACAAGCCTTCTATGTAGAAAATTTTTTTATCATAAATATACAAGATAATTAATATTGCATTAAAATGTATGCGTGCTAATATAATAATAATAATAATAACAATAATTAATTTTTTAAATTTAATTTAATATTTTTCCATATTTTGTAAATTAATTAAGCAATTTTAATAAATTAATTATTTTTTAATTTTTAATTGTTCTCTTAAAATTTTATTTAAAAAATTAAAACTAAAATAATGAGAAAAATTTTGAAAAATTTGTCACTCACAATTTTTTTTTATTTTTATCATTTTAATTTTATTTTTATTTAAAAATTGAAAAAAATTAAAATCATAAACAAAATTTTGTCAAAATTTGATTGTTTAATCATTTTATTGTAATTTTTATAAAATTAATATTAACATAATTATAATTTAGTTTAATTTAATTTTTTGTTAAAGTAATAGTAGTATAATTAAAATTAAAAAATAAAAAATTCACAGACAGTTACAAGTAAATGAGTATCTTAAAATTTAAGAAAAAATAACGACGTATTTTAATTGAATAAAATAAAACAGGGTAATATTAATGTTGAAATGAGCTTGGAGGCACTTGCTGGCCCCGGTGCATATCCAATTGTTAGCCCGGTGTAATCTTGCGAGGCACTTGTTACGCAGCCAATCCTGCCTTTTGTTTGCGTTTCCATCTTGAAGTTGTTTAAGTATATTCTCCGGAAGCGCACCTGTCAACACAGCATTTGTGCGGAGGCAATTGGAGTGAACATCGATCACACAAGTTGACCACCTCCAAAAAGTTGGAATCCACTTTCTTGTCTTCTCGAAATAACTTTGCCGAAACGTTTGAAGATCGCGACGTACGAGCCAGAACCACCACTTAAAATGGACAGAACATGACAAAAAACAACTGGTTCTGGTTGACAAGGCAGTTGTCATAGCACGTGTCATGAATTAAGACAGATGCCCGTCTGTTGCGTCTATCTATCGAGTTTAGCCTAACAAATGATGCCAGAAATCGTCATTGGATACATGCGTTCTTACGGCACATGGCATCAAATTAGATTTATGAGGCAGGATTCTAACTTTTGAGTGCAAGATTTATGAAGTGGCGATATGTGTGGGCAGAGAAAAGTTTCCTTTTTTTTTCTTTTAAGAATTATGGAAATCCACGAACAGTTTTCATTGCTTACGTGATACAAGTTTATCTTAATTTAAAAGTTAAAAAATATATAAATTTGATTATAAAGTTGAATTTTTAATAAATAATTTTATTTTAATTGACTCAGCTCAGAACATAACTCAATAATAGATATTGATTTCAATCGCCTTTTAATCAGCTCATCTTTTTAACCATTACCCAAAAAGCTTTTAACTTTTCCCGTTTCTCGTGTGTCCCAAAAAAGCTCCACGTAGTAAGTAGAACCAAATTAGGTGACGAGATCCACAAACTCAATAGAAGAAGATAATTAGAATATACAAGACAAGTCACCGAGTTTTAACGGCATTTTTACAGCTCTAACAACCTTGTTCCGTAAGTCTATGGTAAATGTCTAACCCCCAACTTTTCTCTACATGTCTCATCAATCAGTTGCAACCACCAACGAATGGGAACCGGAAAATGAGAATGATCAACCAAGGAGAACTCTTCTCTAGCCAAGAAATGACTATCTTTCACATCTGACGTCATCCAGATTTCCTCGATCCTCGCACTTCTGGGCCTACAGTTGCGTGATTCTAGAATAATTGGGTTAGCTTACCTTCTTGAGTAAATCAGTTAGTTAGCAATGATATCGTTAGTTTAATTAATAAAAATAAAATTTATCTTTATGTATTTTATTAATTACATTTGACATTTTGTATTAAAAATAAAATCTTTAGAATAAATATTGTGCTTAAAATTATGAAGAAATTATAATTATGTTCAATTTTTATTTATTTATTATTCTTAAATTGTTCCTAATTATTGTTTCAATTTGATGAGATATTAATTTTTTGAAATGAAAATAATTTATTTCCAAATCAAACAAGAAATCTGTTATGCTCTTTGTACAACTTTCAGATAACTGAGTTGTCCTAAAATAATTAGTGCCTATTGCTTAATACACATAATAAGACCACTACTATTAGTGGAGCATTCTTTATCTTAGATAGGTATCTATCCCTCTTATTGCCATTCTTCTCTCTATCTATCGACTATTCCACTCTGCCCATTTTAGCTCAGTGGATTAAAGTGACTTTAATTGCCCTCCCTTCTTATTGATTGTGAAGTTCATACTAAGCTTCTAGTAAACTCAATTATGCGCAATTATCTTGGGTGCTTGTTCAAGGTATCTCTTGCAACTTCTTTTGGGATATCTGATAGGGTATCAACCTTACCAAAGCCTCTATTGGTAAGGAGAACCATTAGGGAGAAAATGGATTTTCCTATTTGACTCATTTTGCTCCCTTAAACAATTAGGTGGCTTTTCCATTAACCAACACACTAAAAGATGAACTTGCATCGGGCAATCCAATTAACGAAATTAGAGGGGAAACTAAGAATATATAGGGTTTGGAATATGAAAGACTAGTTGAGATTGTTAAAGGCCTTATTGAAGTCAACAAGTTTTGATGTTTTTATTGGAATTGTAGTCTTTAAAGAATTCCTGAGTCAACAATAGATTATCAATGTTCCTTCTTGTAATAAAACCATATTTTGAGAAATTAATAAGATCTTCCATTATAGGTTTAAATTTTAGGGCAAGTATCTTCTAGATAATTTTGTAGAGTAGGTTATAATAAGAGATTGGCATGAAGTCCTAGAAGGATGATGGTGACAAATATTTGGTACATTTGCACCATATTTGAGCCAAATGACTCTTATTCTTTGCTGGAGAAGGAGGAATGATTGTTGATTGACCGCATGTAAAGAGATAGAGCTATTTTTTCATTGGAAAGTAGAATTGGGTCATGTGAAGAGATTGCACAAAGTTTCTGGATATCAGCAAGCTCATTTATGGACTTCATTAAAGCATGATCACTGGATTCTCTTGAAGAATTGAGAAGCTTGGGTTCCTTTTTGATACTCTTTAGCTTTTGAACACAAACAAATTGTTTAGTGCCTTTATGAATAACATCAGGTCTCTTTCTGCAAGCATCCAAGAAACTTGATTCATTAACCAAAAAGTTATTAAATCTAAAAGGAAAAAACCTTGTACCCTTCTGGAATAACACTTCAATGATGACGGGAGTGTGATCAGAGAATAAATGATTTCTGAAATATGCAATGTTGTTAGGGAAATGAGCTAACAAATTAGCATTAACAATAGCTCGATTTAATTTCTTCCTTACAAACCAAGTAGAGTTTTGGTTGTTGGATCGAGAGAATTGGTGCCTAATTTGTTTCAAATCAGTTACTGCTAGCTTTTCAACACATTCTCGGACATCATCCGAGAAGTTTCTAAGATTGCAATTACCTTGAACTTCAAACCTATATATGATTGAATTGAAATTACCATATAACATCCATGGTTTGTCATTGTTATTGCTGAAATGGATCGAGTTATTCCATAAATCCTTCCTCTGAAGCCCGAAGTTACTAGCCTATATAAACGATATTAGTAACTTTGTTTTCTCTTGCAAGAACTAAACTATGTTCATTCATTAATGGCAACTTCTGGAGACTCCATGCTCCTCTTAATCAGTTGCAACCACAATATTTCCCAAATTCATCCATTGCGGACACCTTTTATTGTACAGACCTTCCAACTTGTAAACTATCAAACAAGATTACTATAGATTTGCTAAGATTCAGGAATCCAAAAGTAAACTAGAGCAAAATTGTTTGACACAATATTCTTCCTCCAAAGGTATCTTTTCTTCTATGGCTTATTGTCAAGAATCGACTTAATACTACTCCTTGATAGCAACAGAAGCTGCTCTTTATGTTCTACACAAGATGAAACTAGAGATCATATATTCTTTATATGTTCAGTTTCTAAGTATATTTAGGAACAGGTGAAGCTAAAATGCTTATGGATTGGTTCTGATAATTCTATCTCCATCATTATTTGTTGGCTAGTCACTTAAGCTTCTATTGCTGTGATTGACAAATTGATCTACTTACTGGCTATGGGATTATGTGTGCAAAAAATCTGGAAAGAAAGGAACGCAAGAAAGTTTTTATCCAAATGCAAAACTGTAGGTGCACTTATCACTGAAGTTATAAATGGGATCCGAGAAATTATTTTACTGAGAAACCTTGCAACAGATTATAGCTCCACTCTACTACTTTCCCTGAATCTCTAAGTTGTGTGCTACCTACATATATTTTGTATTTTAGGTGTATCTAGTGTGTTCCTTTGTGTTGAGGGTTAATCCCATGAAACTCCTTTAAGGATATAAACTTCTTTATTTATTAATTCATTCCTTCTTTCCTTAAAAAAAAACAATATGATAATATAAATATGAAAGAATTGAAATACTAGATTAAATTTTTTGTATGGATTATTTGAATCGTTTAAATAAAAATTTTCAAATAAGGAAATCCTAAAGTTATTATTCAAATAGTTAAAGAATTTTTATAAATGAAATGTGTAGTTCATTAGAAAATATAAAGTAGATACTTAAATAAAATGATGGGTTATTGTTATCCAATTTAACAAAAATTATTGCTTTAATTAAATAACTAGATAAAATAGACAAATTCTACTTTTTATATCAAGTTAGATTAGTCTTTTCAATTTGAAGACCCTTTAAATGAATGATATGCATTCTTGGATTAATTTTAGTTATTTTATCATAAAACAAAGATGTCTATACGACGATTCATCTTATTTAGATATTCAAGATCAAGAAATATATAAATATCTTTCGAGTAAGTCCTATAGGTAGAAGGAAGTTTGGAGCTAACAAATGTCTACTATTAAAATTCATTCAAATTTTTCAATGGGTAACTTGATAATTCATCAAACAAATTATGTAATGAATATCATTTATTAAGATATAAGGAGAATCTTATTAAAGATATCTATTGTATTAACTTAAGCTCGTACAATTATGGTGGAGCATATATTTAGGGATGATTGTAGCACAAAGATTTTAAAAGTAACTTTCAATTTATTAGATAGAAAATATCATTCTTAATAGTATTACATTAACATGATTTGAACCTCCATACTTATTCAAATATCTAGTGTTTACCATTTCTCTAACAATATATCTTGAAATTGAAATCTTATTCCATGAAGATAGTAACTATCTAATGTCATGTATAAAATGTATGACAAAAGTGGAGGTTTAGAATCTTGATTGGGCCTCTCAAATAAGCATAATTCCAATTCCAATTCCAATTCCAACTATTTTAATTTGATTTGTCTAAACATTTATTATATGTTACAATACAAAATCATATAAAAATTATTATTATATATTGATCAAACCCATTTCTTGATTAAATAGAAACTCATTGAAGTTAAAAAAATAGGATCGAAAATAAGGAGTTATAAAAATAAAAATAATTATATTTATACTTATTCCTGAAAGAAATAGAATGATTAAAAGATTCTTATATATAATTATAATTTTTATTTAAATATGTTAGAATAACTCTTTTTATTTTTGTACTGATAATATTAATATATATAATAAATATACATATAAATAAGCTTTTTCTAATTTAATTTGATATAAAATAAATAGTGTGGCAGGAATAAAGATGTTAATTTTAACCCAAACCTTAATTTTGATCCGAATTGATCGGATCACAGGTCAAGTTTTTGACAAAACGACGTCAATTTAATTTTTTTGTAAAATATAAGATAGGTCGAATTAATTTGTAGCTAGGTCGAACCGGGCTATCCCTAGCTAGGATGTATGTCCAAATACGGTGATTTAAAACAATATTTGGGCTTTAGACTCGGTGAATCTAAGGTAAAAATCTTTTAAGAATATGATTTACGGTAAAAGAGATAAACACTGTTTTGAATAAAATAGTTAGTATTCATGCTTTTTTTAATGAAATAAGTAAAAATAAACAAAATAATCCATGTGGAATAGGAGGAATTCGCGTGGTACCATCTGATCCATACACGTGTAAAATAACAATTGACAGTCACTTAAAAATATCGGCCAATCAGGAGGACTAACTGGTAACTACCGATCAAGGCATCCCGAAACATCATCATCGACGTGCCGCGAAAATATCATTTCCTAAAGCTGATATCTTTTCTTAATGCCGCTATTAGCTCTTCCATCTTTATTTAATGCTTTTGTGATTCTAGAAGCAAACTCCTTCTTTTCCCATATCGCCCTTCTCCTTTTATTCCATAAAATGGAATGATCGAACATAAAATTCCCAATTATATTTTATTAACTGTTTTTTCAATCAAATAGAGAATTTTATATTTATAAATATGAAATTCAAAGCCTAAGACCGTAATTTGAAGAGGGAAGCATGGGAATAGTTGCCGCATAAATGAGGTAAGCTGTTCCGACCAATAATATCAAAGATCCTCTCTCTCTTTCTCCTTACTCCTACCATTTATATATATCATCCTCTCCCTCTCAGCCTGAGTCACAGGCTGAACCTTTCCCATATTATTCAACAAAAGCCTACGCTCTCTCTCTTCCCCCCCTCTCTCTTTGTCATTTTGGTTTGTCTGCAAGAGAACACGCGATAGTTGAGGCTCATCTGACTTCTTTTACAAGATTCTTGGAACTTTTGCATCTCCCATATCATCACGATTATGAAGAAATCTGGCGCTTTTGCTGCTTCCGTTGCTGCTGCTTCATTCACTGCCATCTCTGTTTCTTCTTCTTCTTTGTCTTCGAACAACACCAGCTTAATGGCTAATTCAAGTCTCCAGCTTTCTCGCGAGGTAGCCCTTGAACAACTCTCTTGTGGGTCTCTCTCAAATATTTTGAAACCAGTTTTTGTTACGATTTACTTGTACTTTTATTTTCTGGTTGTTATCTTGGTCTTCACTGTTTATGAGTCTCAACTTAAATCCCACTTTCCTAACTCTCACAACTCTTTACTAGTTCTCGCTTCATCTTTGAATTTTACAAGCTTTGCGTAGCCCATGTTTTGGTTTTATTACCCGCAATCTTTTTGCTACAATTTTTTAGTCTTGGTGATTGATTACTAATTGTGTAACCCAACACATGTACATTTCATTCTTGTAGGACTCAAACATAGACCATAAGACGTCATCTTCTGCAGATAAATTTGCTCCTAAATTTGATGGGTTGAGGTTTATTGAAACTCTGATTACGGCTCACAGATGATCATCCTCATGTCTTCGGAGGCGCTAATTCATCCTCATCTCTGATTTGGATTGCTACGACAATATACTAGGGAGTTTTTTTCTTTTTGTGGGGTCTCTTATAGTTATAATAGAAGTTAATGAAGGGTTACGACTTTATGTAAGCTAAAAAATGCAACGGTTGGGTCAAGTTTTGTACTGGAGTTGATAGCCAAAGGCTTGGACTTGCGGTGGTGGTTATTCTGTTTTTTAATGTTTGTTATTAAACGGAAGCCATGAGTGCGATATTTCGTGTTCTAGCATTGAGAAATACTTGGTAGTAAAGTAAGATTCACAGGTCATCATACTACTCAGCTATTATTGGACTATCATTTATTTGATTACGTAGCTGTCCTCGGAATATTATTTTGGTGATAAAAATTGACCAAATGGGACCATCAAAATAATGGCCCTGTTTGGCAAACAGCTGATTGTATTAGCTGTTAGCTAATTCTATCAGCTGTTAGCTGTTAGCTGATTCTATCAGCTGATTTGACCAGCTGATTGCATTAGCTGCTTGTTAGAGATGTTTGGTAAAATTAGCTGTTTAGTATTAGCTGTTTATATGTAAAATGACTT
>JAOTAY010000009.1:3196233-3217365 GCA_025629805.1 Erythroxylum baracoense | reverse complement strand
GAACAAGCATACCCATGCTTTTCCCTAAGCCATTTGAACCTAAACCCTCAAGAAATCCGAAAATTTACTCACCTTAAACTTCACCCACGAATTTTGCTTCTTGCCCCTAATGGAAGAGTAAACCTTCCTTTCCCTTTTTCCTTCTTGATAAAACACTCCAAAAACACCTTTCTATAGCAAAGAAAGGTGAACCCTAACTTTTCTTCTTCTTCTCTTCTTCTCCTTACTCTCAACCGAAACTCACTTTTCTTTGTTATGTAAAAACTTGTTCTTCTTTCCTTCATTCACGACAATCACCCTAGCCTTCTTCCTTTCTTTCATTTACAAGAAGTTAAAAAGACTCAATTGCCCCTCCTTGTAAGACTTAACTTCTAAGAACTTAAGTGTTCTTCCTAACATGCCCCTACAAGATCATGTTCTTTCAATTCTAACTAACTCCATAAGCTTTTCTAACTTAATCTAAATTTCTCCTTTTTATACCATCAATCTTTAAAAAAAAATTTCCACCCCCAAAGACATTATAATTAATACCTAACCACAACAAAATAATCAAATTAAACCTCAAAATAAACTAAACACATGCTTATAAGTAGGAAAAGAATCGGGGTCCAACATTAAATCCATTGGAGTGTATTTATTTATACTCACTTATCACATATTTTTGTTTTTATTTATTAATATATTATTTTTAAATAGGATACTAAAATATTTTGAAAGAACTCATTTCTAACTGGATGATATGCTAAATTATAAAAAATCTTATAATACAAATTAAGTATCCATTGCCACAATTATTTGAGTAAATTAGCTATCAATGCTCTTGACTATTGGAATAAACTAATTAAATCATAAAACAACTAAATGTATGATGTGTCATTATAATTAATCTTTTTCATTAATAAAATGTTTCTAGAATTATTCCATTTTAAACTAATTGCAATAAAATTGATAAGCAAAACAAATAGGGCTTATAAATTATTTATTCCCTCCTTATATTTGAGTTATATATTGTCCTCAATTTATAATATGTAAAAAATAAAAAAATAAATATTAAAGACAATAAATAGAAAGGGAAAAAATAAAAAGGTATATGAAACTTCTTTGATCTCTATTTGTTTTTGGCTTTCTAAGGTCCTTATGGTCAATATCTATAATTTATTTATACCTTACAAACAATCATAACTAAAGAAAATACAACCATAATAAAAAGGAAAAAAGAAACTTCTTTTTTGAAAAATGAATAGTAATTAATTGATAGGTGAAACTAAAACAACATTACAATGAGTTATGGTCTATCCGCTTATCCCCTTAATGAGAACTAATTAAAAGTAGCAGAGCTAAAGAAATGAACAAAAGAAAATGCATATGTTTTAGTGAAATTGCTTATGAAATTACAAGCTCCACATTCTCTTCAAGTCCATTGACAGAGATTGCTTCATATTTTAAACATATTTGCATGCTCTAATGAGGTTGACAACTCCATCTATAGGTTGGCATTTCTTTGTCTTCTTATCTGTAAATTTGCGACTATTCCGCTCTCTCTATATAGTATATATGGTAATTGTGAAAGTTGCTTTGTAGATAGAACCATTGAGTTTCCTCTGCTCTGAGTTAAAAATGATCCAATTTAATGTTTGCTCACAATTGGGTTACAAAAATTATATGGTAACATGTGTAAGATACTACTCTAGATAGCTTTAGAATAAGGACATTGGAAGAACAAATGATCCCTGTCTTCAACATCAATGTTACAAAATAAACTAGTAGTATCAGTGTTTCAATACCATTGACTCTTGGTTTGGATTCAATTTTTGATTAGAAGCCATAAGATGAAAGAAGCCTTAGGGCTAACAGTATTTCTCCATACGAGATTGAACCAAGGCACATAATCCATTTCAGCAGTAAACAGTTGATAACAAGAGTGGTTTGAGAAAGTATGATTCCTGTTTAAAGACTAGGAAATGACATCAACATTGCGTGGATCATTAAGTCGTAGAAGGTAACTCAAAAAAGTCTAGAATCCACTAAAATCTCTATGCCATTCACCATTTATAATCAAAGAAGAAACTTTAAAGTTCAAAGGCAGTCTATTCCTTATGTGTTGTAATTCAGGTATGAGGATTACAGGGTTAATGTCAAGCCATTTTTCATACCAAATCCAAGTCCTGTCCCCATTTCCAATGCTACGTTCAATGTGAGGATAAATGAGCCCCCTTAAAGCCATCAGTTGCTTAAGAACAGGAGATCCAGCTCCGGAGTAGTCCAGCTGCCAAAAATTGGTTTGTTTCAAGTAGTGTTCATGGTTCCATTTGATCTTTAGTTCATATTTGTTCAGTTTATAATCTCCATAATCTCTTGCACATAAAAACCTTTTCCATTTAACTCTAGCTTTCTTCAAGTTATCAATGGTACCAGAATATAAGAAGGTCTTCATAATTATATCCATCTCCTTAATAACTTTCCTAGGTAAAGCTATATGTGCAGTCCAATGGATATGTAAACTGCAAAGAACTGAAATGATGAGAGTTAATCTAGCAGAATAAGATAAGAATCTGTTTTGCTAAGCCAGAACTCTATATTTCAATCTTTCAATTATGGGAATACAGTCAAGATACTTAGGTTTGGAAGTTGTAATAGGTACTCCCAAATAGCTAAAGGTATAAGAGACTGAAGTAAATCCATTGAGTCTTCTTATCTCATTTGAACCCCTTACATCTACAGAGAGAAGGAGGTTACTTTTGCTAGGGTTATACTTGAGGTTAAACTATTGAGCAAATAAGCTAAGAGCATACATCATAATATTGATAGAAAAAACATTTGCTTCATATAAAAGTAGATCGTTTGTATAAATAAGATGAGTGAGATTGATTTCTTTATAGTGATGATAATATTTGAATCCACCACTGAAAGCTATGAGCTTAGTTAATAGCTGAGAAAAGCCTTCCATAACCAGATTAAACAAGTATGGGGATAAAGGTCTCCTTGTCAAATGTCTCTGGTTAGTTTGAAAGGTTTGGAAGGACTGCCATTGACAAGGACACTTAAAGATGAGGTTTGTATTCAAGTCATGATTAATTACACTAGTTGACAAGGGAGTTTGATAGCTTCAAGACAAATTCTTATGAAATGTCAGCTAATAATATCAAATGTTTTGAAGAAATCAATTTTTATTAAGCAAATTTTGAGTTTTTTTACTTGAATTATAGTCTTTCAATAGTTCTTGAACGAGTAGTATATGATCACCAATATTTCTGTCAGGCATAAAGGCATTTTGAGTTGGGTTAATATGTCATATAGGGCTAGTTTAAGTCTTTTAGCTAGAATATTTGATATCGCCTTGTAAATAGTATTACAACATGAGATTGATTGAAAGTCACTCATGATTGAAGGTTTTTGCTTCTTAGGGATTAAACATATGTAAATATGATTGATTTCTTGTAAGAGTTTGGCTGAATTTAAGAACTCCTCCACTGTTGCTATGAATAACTCACTAGTAATGTCCTATGTATATTGAAAGAACAATGTAGTGAAGCCATCAAGTCCCAGGGATTTAGAGGGATGCAAACTAAATAATACCTTTTTAATACCATGAGCAGTAACAGGTGAAGTGAGAGTATTAATGGTATCCTGCTTAAGGCTATCTTCAAACAAGTTACGAGTGTTGCAACTTGGTGAAATAAAATTAGTTGTCCCTTTAATTCCATGAAATATTGTCCAGTTAGCTCCATGAGACTATTTTGATTAGTTTGTTCTCTCCCACTACTGTCAAGAAGTGTAGGAATTATATTGACATTCCTACGAGCAAGTAATGAGGAGTGAAAGTATATAGTATTAGAATCTTTATCCTTTAACTAGTGTAATCGAGCCTTCTGCATAAGGACTGAATTATGAAACTTGAGAGCTTTTTGGTATGACTACAACGAAAGTACTTCATTATGTCTATACTTAAGATTATGAAGATTCATGTACTAGGTTTGTTGAGTAAGGATAAGCTTTTCTTTCAGGGTATGCAAACTAGGTTGTCTGCCTAGCATAAAATTTTTAATAGCAACCTTCACACATCTTAACTTGTACATGAACTAATAGGATTTGTAACTAGTGACAGGAGTGTGTCAATAAGTATAAACAAGATTAGAGAAGCCCACCATACTAGTTAAAGCATTGAAGAATCTAAATGAAGCTCCGATAGACTTGAAAGTAGTGAGTTTTTGAATCAGCATATAAGAGTGGTCAGACATTAAGTTTTCTCCAAAGTGCACAAATGAAGTGGGGAATTGATTTAACCAGAGAGTGTTCATAAGGGCTCTGTCAAGTTTGTTTCTCATAAGTAACTAGATCCATATGTAACAAAAAGCTTGAAAGCTCCTGAGTAAGTCCTGTATGAAATCTCCTACTATTCTCCACTTCAACTGAATTAAGTGAAAATTAAAATTTCCACCCACAAGCCACAGATTAAGTATACTTTTTTGTTGTAAAAGTTGTAACTCATTCCATAATTTTGTTATTTGAAAGCTAAAATTTGAGGCCTACACAAGAGTAAGATCAAACCCCTTATTTAGTTGTCTCATGTGACGGTGGAAATGCACCAACTAGTAGAAATCTTCAATAACAGTTACTCTAATCAGATCTGCATTAAATAGGCATGGGCATATGATTATATTGTAATGTGAGTTGTGGTTTGAAAAAGGCTCTCAATTAGCACCCAAAAACTGTGAACCAAAAAGTGTAAGAGGGTCTTTTATTTTAGTTTCATGAAGGCTAAGAGAAAATGGTTTTTTCTCCCTCACTACCTCCTTCACCATAGATTTTTTAAAAGGGTAATTCAACCCTCTTGTATTCCAAACTAAGATGGACATAGATTGGAGGAGTAATCCCTTATAGACCCCTTTTTACGAGCAGACCTTCTCCTTGCATTCTTAGACTGCACTATATGTTGCTTAGTATAGGTTTTAATAGATATAGTTTAGTTAAATAGTGGACTGCTTGACCACCTTCAATGACTTGCTCACTGATCTCCTCTTGGATGTGAGTACTAGGATCATTGACTTGTACATATAAGCAATTGGAATCCAAATTAGTTTCAAATCTACCACTCTCAGCTAAAGGATTACTCGTAGGATGAAGTTGTGGTTTAGTAACATTCACAGTTAAATCTTGCTTAATTACAACTTGAGGAGAGCTTGACAGACCATAATTGCTCATGGTTTCAATAGACTAAGCTGCTAGCCCTTTGGAAGAGCTGCCTAAATCATCCCCTAGAAGCTCATCACTCCAACCAATTTTAAAAAACTTACTAGAGGGAACCCATTTCTTGATTGAATTAGTAGGCTTCCAAGGGTATGCGACATCTGTTTTAACCAACTCTGTATTCTCCCCTAAACCAAGAATTGATAGACTATTAGGTAATAAAGCACATTTTGAAATCTCAATACATAGTTTAGTGTGCCCTATTCTCTACATTAGAGGTAGTTTGGGAATCCATGGAAATTTTTTTTCCAAGTAAACTAACAATGAAGCTCAAACCTTCTATAGTCCACATCTCCATCGATAAATTTTGAAAGTGTACCCACGGTGGCAACATTTCAATCTTACTTCGGTCTACCTCCATTCGAGGCTTCCAATGTTGAACAAAAAGTCATTGATCTCTAATGTACCATAGACCCTGCTCAACAATGTACCATGATCTCCAAAGTACTAATCCAAATTAAATAATAAAACAAAAATAATAACAAAACATGTGATTTAGGAATATAAAAAGGAAGTATTATAAAGATGTACATGTTAAAAAAAAGAAAAAACTAATTACAATAAAATTGATAAGAAAAAAAGGGTTTATCAATTGTTGATTCCCTCCTTATATTTAAGTTATACATTGTCCTCAATTTAGAATATATACAAAAAAATAAATATTAATGATAGTAAATAGAAAGGGAATAAATAAAAGGTATAAGAAACTTCTTTGATCCTTGCTTGTTTTTTGCTTTCTAGGGTACTTATAGTCAATATTTATAATTTATTTATACCTTACAAACAATCACAACTAAAGAAAACACAAGGAAAATAAAAAGGAAAAAAGAAACTTGGCGTTAAATTAAGTTAAAACAAAGTACTAATCCAAATTAAATAATAGAAAAAAATAGAAACAAAACATATGATTTAGGAATTTAAAAGGGAAGTATTATGAAGATGTACATGCCAAAAAAAAAGCCTCAATCTAAAGTAAGTCATCATTAGGAGGCTAAAATTACCCATATACTGAAAGTAAATCGATAGCTACTACTTAAGGGTACCTTGTATAATGAAAATAGGGAGGTTACTCGAAGTTCCTCTTATATTAAGAGTAATAAGATCATCATTGTTCCATACATCGTAACTTTTGTCCTTGCTTCTTCAATTTCCTTTATATTCTCTATAGCATGGAGCTTTGTCCTTATTGGCCATTCTTGAGATTAAGAACATTCTTATTAGTCTACTCCTACAACAACTATTTCACTATAGGTTGGACCTCTTTGTGCTCCTTTAATATCTTCTTTATCGTAGATGCATATGTTTTTAGATAATGCTTTATGCCCTCCTGCTCCTTGGCTCTATCCTTTCACTTTCTCTAACCAAAACATAGGCTCTACTGACCTTCTTAACTAATCTCATATACTGCACCATCTCTAGGTCAACGGAAGCCATATGACAACCAATGATCAACCCTGGAAAAGTGTTTAAACTACCCAGATTCTTCACAAACCTAGTCAAATAAATGCTGCCATAAAAGATCTTCTTCTTAGCTCCTATATGCTGTAAGTGCTTAGTAAAACAATAGCCTAAATACATGGTCATCAATCGAGTAAAACCATACATAAAATATATTGGTTAGGGTTAACAAATTATTTTTCTCACTCCTTCCAACAATGATATATGTAATGATAGTATACAAACATCAAAAGGATGGGATAAGGCATGAGTGCTCTTACTTTTAGATAGATCATATATGCTTATTTCTTTTGAAATAGATTATATATGCTTATTTCTCTTGAAATTGATTTACAAAATTCTTAATAGATATGATTACTAAGACTCATTAGGAAATTCTAAGAAGCACTCCTATGCTCTTCTAACTCCACATAGTATGGAGTACAAAGCTTGTATTGTACTATATAAATCACTAAAATGATATATCTATCATATTCCTACCTAACTTAAACTTGATTTCATTTTACCTATTCAATCTGGTATCCATATTCACCTTAAATGTGGTAAAAGTCTCAATGGTAAGACCTTATGTAAGTATTTAGCAATGTTTAAAAATCATATTCCACCTTATGTACTGTATCAACCTCCTTACTTATGATGCCAAACTTATTATCTCCAAACCAACCTAATCCACACTCCTAACACACCTATTAGATTTAAAAGGATGAGTTGAAGAAATGTATACCTTTCCTAAAAATGGGGCTCCTTCAAAGTAAGCAATAAGTGCTCATTTTGGACCATATCTTATAGTTGAGTTCAACTACTTGATGCATCCCAAATGGCTCTAATCTTCACCCTTTACTTACAAATGGTTGTGATCTTATCATTAAGGTTGGATTTAATGTTTAAGAGCGCAAATAATCAATAAAAATGTAGAAACATAAAAATTCTTAAAAGTTTATAGCCTTAAGTAATGAGAAAGTTGGGGTTTAAAGTGAAAAATAGATGAATCTTGATGGAAAATATATAAAATATAGTGGGAATGGTTTGGGAATGCAATTTTTATAGCGTGTGTTTATATAAGTTCAAAGAGGGAAATATGAAGGGAGTCGCAAAAATAGGGGACTTGTGCAACCTCTAGACTTTTTTACAATTTTAGTAACATGGTCTACAACATGACAATAGTGTAGATTACAAAGAGTTAAGGGTTTGAAAATTTAAGGAGAAAGTTTGGGACACGAGCATGGATAAGACTATGAAGCTTTTTAAATTTTTTTATAAATTTACGTTAGAGGAAGCTTTTTAAAATTTTTTTTATAAATTTACGTTAGAGGCACATTATTTATCCTATTTTCATCAACTTCTCAAAGACATAGCTTAGAGCACGGGTGTGCCCTAAGCTATAGATTCTCTTAGAAAACTCATAAATCAATAGAGTATGTGACGTGAGTATAATCAAGGCTATGTTCAATAATATAATTCAATTTATACCATATTTGAGCTTTTTATTGGTCTATTTCATAGATCTTTCAGCTCATGTTCTTCAAAGGTCCTCTTTAAGCTCACAAGTGGCTTCTTTTATATTCTTAACAACAATAACAATATCCTAGTAAAAATATGGCTGAAATGTATGATCTGAGAAGGTCCAGATGTACACAACCTTACTCTTAATTAGTAGATAGGTTGTTTTCGATAGATGCACAGAAAAGGGATAAAAGAAAGAGTTTTTAAGAACTATTTGAAGACAAAATAATAATAATAAAATAAAAGTCAATGAATAACTACCTAAAAGTGTCAATATCCTAAATATAAAGAAATAAAAATAAAAACACAAAATACTAAGCACAAGAAAACTAAAGAAAAATATAACCTTATTCATCAATCTAAAAAATCAAAATCAAATACTAACTAAACATCTAAATTATTAATCTATAATGCCAAAAATAATCTACATAAACTTAAATTAAATTTATAGTTAAGTTGCCTCCAATAATTGCTTCATTATGAGTCGTTTAGCTGGACTTTCCCTTTAAACTCAATTAGTTATCTGAGTAATATGGTTGATCCCTTATTCATCACTACAAAAAGTGTCAATTAAAGGATCTTCATCTCTCATTTGTATCCTCTTCTTAAATTTTTCCTTCATTCTTATTTGTGTTGGAACTTTGACTTCTTTCTTAATGATTCTTTATAAAATATTAGAACAATGAGCTTGTCATTAGTCTTTAATAGGTGCTTTAAGTATCAATTCAACTTCCCTAACATTCATTACGTCACCTACTGTAGCTAGGATGAGTCTATCAAATATTAGATATTTTCTCTTTATCAATAATATTTAGAATATAGAAATCTAATAGGAAAATGAACTTATCAATGTTCACTATTATGACCTCCTTAACTCCTCTAAGACTTTTTATTAAATTATTGGTCAAATATAGAGATAGCAATAAGGCTTAAATTGACCTGAACTGACTTAGTCTAAAGTCAATAAGTTTAGCTTGAGTTTACTAGGCTTTAGGCTTAGCTCTTTTTTTTCATTTTCTAGGTTTTAAGCTAAACTTAGGCTCTATCCTAGATCCTAAATTATATATAATAATCAGCTTTAACACTAGTTCAACTCCTTCAGTCCTTCCTGCTTACTTCTTCTCTCTTATGCTATCCTTGATCATTGTTCTTGTCTCTATTTAGCAAATATTAGCATTTAGGCCATTACAAGGAAATGGATGGTCCTAAAACTCTTTGATCACATCATAACAAACCAAAAGTACTCTAACTTTTCTTATTTCATCTTATAAATGGGCTTTTACTGGATTTGGAATAAGTAGTAAACAGATTTTTTCATTTCATCTATATCTTTTCAAATCTCCTTTATATCACAAATATGTTTTATCTATATTTTGTTGAATTTTCCATTTATGGTTATTGATATCTATTGGTAATAGAGAAGATTCAAAGCATTAATTTAAACTTTAACAAGGCATACTGATTATTAAGATGGGAGCTATGCAATTTGGGGTTTGAGCTACATGAAACTTCATCAAGTTCAAGCTCAAGTGGTATAAGCCATGCCTAATTGGGCTTTAGATTACATTCGAGCCTTCTGTTAAAACTTCATAAGATGCCCATCTTTGGCAGTATGATATCTTAGATGACTTTTTATTGCTCTTAGTTAATTTTAACTCAACAATTTCCCACTCAGGGTTTTCCTCTTCATGATTTTCTTCTTTAGAATCTTCTTTATACTACTCCCAAGTAATAATCTCTTCATTATTGACTATCTGAAATGATTTAGTAAGGTAAGGAATTCTTGGTTTATGGTCCCTCAGTTGTTTCTTTGCCTTGTCCTCTTCTTCCTTCTTAGTATTACTATTGGTCAACTCCTTACCTTTTAAGGCCAACTCCTTTACATATTTTATAGGGTTGCAGATTGTGTCACTAGGCAACGGGTTTTATAATCTCTTTGTAATTTAGTTAACCTATTTAAACTTCCTCATCAAAGCTTCATGATTATAAAATTGAGAAATAATTGCTTAAATGAAATGTTTCACCATATCCTTCAGATTCTATTGTTGCTCTTTCTACACAGGCTACTAAAAACCTGCTAAAGGCTGTTTTGGAGCTTAATAATTGATTTAGAAGAAATTTGAATGATTTCTTCATAGAAATTTAGATGATTTCTCCATCTTAAATCACAACTCTTAATGTACAAGTTGTTTTTCCTTTAGAAACTTCCAATGAAATCCATTGCTATATTGATTCCTCCATGGGATTCCCAGCCTTTCTTTTAGAATTTATAGCTTATAACTTAAGTTGTTCTTGATGGAGTTGAGGATGTCTAATTTTCTCTTTATCACCTCTATCTAAGCTATCTGTGTAGTCATAATGTCTATATTATAAATTTTAGTAGATTTATTTGCTCTTACCCTTTTTTATTGCCAATTGTAGTTATTCATGGTTAATTATTCTATTAACTCTAGAACATCCTTTAAAGTCTTATTGTTTAATGTTTCACCCATTGTAGCATCTATCATCTATCTTTTAGAGTTCAAAATAACATTATAGAATGTTTGAACTTGCATCTATATAGGAAGGAAATGGGGCTGAGACTTCCTTAACAGATCCTTATATCTTTCCCATGTTTCATGTAAGGTATCATTGTTGAACTATTGAAACTATCATTCCTTGTCTCTACTTTAACTAATCCCTTAATATCAAAGGAAAAACTTTTGTCCTAATGGCGTCTTCAATTGCCTCATTGATATTAAATGAGTCACACATATATAAGAAGTTAGTGATGTGTGCATTGGGATCCCTGTCAGGTAACCCATCAAATTATATGTTCTATTTAATTATGTAAATTAAATTAAGATTAATCTCAAAATCGTTATTATTTATCTCCAACTTTATAATGCTCAATTGTGTTCTATAAGAGATGGTTTAACATAATCCATCATTGTTCTCCTTTTGATAAATAAATAAATAAATATTTATTTATTACCTACTAATTAATAATTAATTTTTATTTTGTGTCTAAGATACTTATTTTAGTTTATACTTTGGTTTAGGTACAAGTTAGAGGAAAAAGAAGCAAAACAAGCTAATATATCATTACTAGATGTGATCAAGCAGGTGCCAAGTTACGTGAAATTCCATAGGGATTTATATACCAATAAGAAAAGTTAAGAGGTGATGAAAACATCATGATTGGTGACAATGTTTATATGGTTTTCTAAAAGAAAACATTTCATAAGTATAAGGACCCAGGTATATTTCTTATTATTTATAAGATTGGTAACACTATGATTAAGCTAGCTATGATAGATTTAAGAGCATAAATTAAAGTTATGTCTTATTCAATTTATGCTTTTTTAAATAGGACCTTTGAAAGAAACTAGCATTATCATACAATGGACTGATCACAATAATGATTATCCAAATGGAGTGATTAAACATATTCCTGTGAACGTGAATGAATTAGTATTTCCTGCTAATTTTTATGTGATAGATATGGATGACGATATTTCTCCTAGGCGGACACCTATGTTATTCGGGAGATCATTCCTTAATATTTCCCAAATTAAGATAGATGTTCGTGAGGGTACTCTCATAATCAAATTTGATAGGGAAGTGATTCATTTTAATATTTTTGATGTCATGTTGATTTAGGAAAAGCACTAATTGAGATAGTAGCTACTTTGCATTATTTAAAACTAGTCCTAAGAGATATGAGCCTGCTTTCGTATAACTACTTGATTCTTACTAGAAGTTGTTACCTTTTAATATGCAGGCACTTAATTTGGAGTTAAAACCATCACCCTCTCAGTTGAAATATATGTACTTAGGGGACAATCAGACTTTTCTAGTGATTATTTTAGTGAAGTTGACTCCTAATCAGGGAGGTAAGTTAGTTTGTGTGTTGAGGAAGAACAAGAAGGATATTGGGTAAATAATTGTTGATATTAGAGGAATAAGCCCTTCTTTGTGCATGCATCAAATTTTGCTTAAGGAAGATGCCAGACTAAGTAAGAAGGCACAACGTAGGCTAAATCCTCCAATGAAATAAGTTGTGAAAAACGAAGTTTTTAAACTTCTTAATGCTAGAGTAATTTATCCTACTTTGGATAGTAAGAGGGTAAGTCCAATGTAAATGGTTTCAAAGAAATTTAGAATTAAAGTAGTAACAAATCAGGATGTGAGTTAGCTCCCATTCGTATGCAAACCAAGTGGCAAGTTTTATTGATTATAGTAAATTGAATTATGTGACTTGTAAATACTACTTTCGCCTTCCATTTGTTGATCTGATTCTTGAGAGACTAGTTGGAAATGATTATTACTATTTTCTAGATGGTTTTTCAAGCTATTTTTAGATTCTTATTGCACCAGAGGATTAAGAAAAGACAACTTTCACATGTCTATTTAGTACATTTTCTTATCGAAGGATGCCTTTTGTTTTATGCAATATTCTTACCACTTTCTAAAAGTGTATAGTGCATAATATTTGAGTACATTGAGAAAATTATAAAGGTGTTTATGGATGATTTTAATGTCTATGGTTCTTTTGATAATTGCTTAGGGAATATTGCATTTATTTTAGAAAGATGCATTAAAACTAACCTTGTGCTTAATTGAAAAAAAAAGTCCTTTATAGTTTATCAACGTTTAGTTTTAGGATATGTTGTGTCTTCTAAGGGTATAAAGGTTGATAAGTCTAAGATTGACCTTATTTCTACTTTGCCTTACATAACAAATATACGGGAAGTTCATTCTTTCATTTTCCATGCAGGTTTCTATCGCATGTTTGTCAAGAATTTCTCGAAGGATGTTGTTGCTAATCACCTTAGCTATTTAGTTCGAGAGGAAGCTGATGTGCTTTTAAAAGAAACATTTCTAGATGACCAATTGTGCTCTACTAGCTTGAAACCTCCATATTATCCAGATATTGTGAATTTTTTAGTTATTAATAAGTTGCCTATAAGTTTGTCAAAGGCTCAAAGGGACAAGCTTAAGAGTGAAGCCAAGTACTATTTTTAGATGATTTATATCTTTAGAGGCATTATGCAGACCAAGTGATAAAAAGGTGGTTCCTGAGACTCTTATGCTTGTGTAGCGCACTTTGGATAAAAAGCGATCGCCAATAAGGTACTTGAAAGTGGTTTTTATTTATTAGCTTTTATTGTTTAAGGATGCATATCTCTTTTGCAAGTCATATGATAAGAGTCAAAGGATAGCTAACTTATCTCATAGAAATCAAATGCCACAAACTCCCATTCTTGCTTATGATTTTCTATATTTAGGGTTCCACAAATTCCCATTCTTGCTTATGATTTTTGATAGTTAGGGTGTTGATTTCATGGGATCATACCCTCCATCTTTTGGTTTTCATTTTATTTTACTTACAATTGATTATATTTCCAAGTGGTGGAAACAAAATCCACTAATACTAAAGTTGTTGCATCTTTTGTCAAGTCTAGCATCTTTTTTAGGTTTAGGATATTAAGGGCCATTATAAGTGATAGGGGAACACATTTTTTTAAATAAGGTGATGGAAGCTTTATTTAGGAAATACTATATCCTACATAAGGTTTCCAATTCTTATCATTCCCAAACAAGAGTTTACATGGAGGTGTTCAATAGAGAAATCAAGTTAATCTTATAGAAAATAGTTCAACTTAATAGGAAGAATTGGAGCTTGATAATAGAAAATGCACTTTGGGCTTACAGGATGGCTTATAAAACACCAATTAGTGTGTCCCCATATACATTAATGTTTAGAAAGATTTTTCATATTCCTGTAGAGGTGCAACCCAAGGCATATTAGGCTATCAAGCAGTGTAACATGAATCTTGATGAAGTAAGAGTGCATAGAAAGTTGTAATTGTAAGAGCTTAAAGAGATAAGGAATGATTCTTACAAAAACATAATGATCTACAAGGACAAGACTAAAGCTTTCCATAATAAGATGATCTCTAAGAAAAGCTTTATTGTTAGTCAAAATTTTCTTCTTTATCATTATAAACTTAAACTACCTCTATATAAGTCGCGTTCTTATTCGTTCGGTCCTTTTGTGATTTCTAATGTCTTTCACTATGGTGTATTATAGATTTTGAGTTTGAAAACATGTAAGATAGTTAAGGTGAATGAGTATCGCCTCAATCCTTCTTAAAAATAATTTTGACTGGTGAATGTAGAAATGGTGGTAATTAAAGACCCAGTTTATAAAATTTGTTGAACAACGTATGAGTTGAGCCAACGATAGTAAAAAAAAAAGGTGCTGCTTAGAAGGCAATCTAAGGGGGGTTTATTCCTTTTCTTTTGCATTAATTTTAATTTTTTATTTTTGTTGAATACTCTCTCTCTTACATTAGGGAAAACGTAAGTTTTAATTATAGGGGTGGGGAACTTGGTTCTTATGATTGTTTTTTTAGTGTCTTTTGCATGTTTTAATAAAAAAATTCTCTCTTTTTCCATTGCTTCTAGGATTGTAAAATTATAATTAAAGAGTCAAATTAACTAGAGAAATTCATGGTAACTTGGACATGTACTATTACTTTTGTAGTTGTTCAATGAACTTTTCCTTTAGAAGAGTATTGATTAGTGGGTAAATATAAGCTGGTGAGTTTTTAACTAGAGAAATTCATAGTAACTTATACATCTACTATTACTTTTGTAGTTGTTTAATGAACTTTTCCTTTAGAAGAGTATTGATTAGTGGGTAAATATAAGCTGGTGAGTTTTTAAGTCTCTTAGATTGACACACCCATATTAGTCTTGCTGCCTTTCTTTCATATTTGATCATCATAATATGTACCTCCAGACTTTGCCTTAGTTTTCTATTCAAGACCCCACTTTTATATGCATGAACATGAAAATGATATAAAGGCATTCTTGGTTTTGCAAGCTACATTAGCAAATAGCTTATCTGATGACAAGTTTGTTTTCCTATTGATTAAACCCCTTTAAGCTTTATTAGGTTACCTAAATTAAAAAATATTTTACTCAAGTCTTAGAGCTAATGGAGAATGGTTGATCATTGATGCTCGTGGATGCACAAGAGAATAAGTGTAGGGGTGTTCATATATATGGGTTGGCTATAGCTGATGGAACATGATGTTCATTTCCTATTAACAAGTTCCATTGTTGATGTAGTTCTTTGTTTCTTTGTTTTTTTTTCTTGCTTTCCAAATTTCAATAGAAAAAGGTGTCTAGAAGCAAGATCATTCATTTTTCAAGTAATTCATATTAATCTTTCCTCTATAGTTTTAAGCAAGACGTGACTTGATTGTGATGTAAATAAGGGAGAAGTTGCTACAAAAGGTCACTCTTTATACTTATAATGGATTGTTCATCACTATTCTTTTAGGTGATTTCTTCTATTTTTTGTGCTTCATATGGTTCATGATTTGAAGGCTCGAATCTAAAATGTGGAATAGAGTTTTTACATTCATCATAGTTGATGGTACATTTATTTTATTGGATGATAATTTTACACTTGATGCTCTATTGAGTATTTTTCTTGCTCGATTAGTTTCGACAGCTTTTGAACTACATGACCCAAATATTTTTCACCTTAACTTTTTGCCTATGACTACTTTGAAAATTTCTTTGATTAATGCTATGTATGTGAATCTTTAATGGTAGAGAACTGAGAAGAAATGCAAAGTCATTGACTGTTTTGATCATGAAAGGTGCTTGAGCGTAACTATAGATTTTTTCTTTTTAAACACAACTTGTGAGAATCTACCCTTAAATCGCTCAATTTTTGAAGGGAATTTTTATTGATTGATCATAAGGAAAACCTTGAATGTTTGATTTTTGCTATATGTTTTGAAAGTTACTCCTCCTTTCTTATGACTGTATGTTCATAGGAAATATGGTTAAAAAGGAAGTATTTTGATTTTAATCTTTAGTTTTGGCTGAGGATAGTCAAAACCTAATTGTGGTAGAACTTGGTAGGTGCTTAATTAATTATTTGTTTATTCTCAAATGCTTAATGCTTAATTTTTATTTTTCATTTAAGATAGTTATTCTGGTTTACATTTTAGTTTAGGTACAAGTTAGAGGAAAAAAAGCAAAATAAGTTAAATTCACAATTTTTGGTAGTTTTACTACTATTTAGTCCTATTTGCCTTCATGGATCAAAAGTAGATTAATTAGGAAAAAATTAGGACAAAAAAATAAAAGAATTAGAGTTATTTTGGAGGAACACGCTCATGTTGATAAAGGGCATGCTCGTATAAGTCATGTACATTGCCATGTGAGGGACCATATAAGTCTATGTGAGTGGGTACGACTTTGAGGATGTTATTTTTCTTGTGTAAGAATGCATATGTGATAGGTGTAAATTATACTATGTTTTGATAGATGTTTAAATGTGCTTTTAAGTATTTCTTAGATATTATCATATATATAGGCTTAAAATTACGTTATTATTAGTGTTTGTTTATATTGAGCATGATTTGGATCTTAATTTTATATTTCAAGAGGTGTTTGATATGTGTTTGAGTGTATGGAAGCAAGAAATTGAAGAAAGGAGAAGATTTGGAGAAAGCTTGGAGGATCAGCCAAGGTCATGATCATGACATACCAGTCATGATCGTGACAAAAGCAACCCAGCATAGGCCATGATCGTCACTCATTGGCCAAAAAAATGACAGAAGCCAAATTTTAAATGTCACGATCGTGATTCATTGGTCATGATCGTGACAGGTGCGATGACAGACACGAGAATTGCTTATGAACTCAACTTTTTTAGGGTTATGTCAGACATTTGGGCCCAAGTAAAACCTAGTTTTTACCTTAAAAAGCCCTAGGACTATAAAAGATAAAAGAATGACCTAAACTAGGAGAGCCTCCATTTGCTACATTTTGAAAGAAGCTAACGAAGAGAGAGAAGAGGAGAGAGGAAGAAGGAGGTATTGCTGCTGCCACGACTCCTAGTCCGCTCCAAGTGAACTTCTTCATTTCATCTTGTTATTTCTTTCATTTGATGTATAAGATGGATATGATGATGCTGAATTTGTGTTTAAGTATTTTATAAACTCTTTTAGGGATTTGTTATTGAATCAATGTTAATTTGATTGCTTTTCATATTAATGATTTGGGTTTTGTGATTGCTTTTCGTATTTCCATTCGGTAATAAATTGAGAGAGTGAACCAATAGCAAAATGATTAGAATGCATAATGAGAGTTAAACAATCTAATAGATCACATAAACAATTAAATCAATTATTTATATGAAGAGAGATCTCGTGTGGGGACCCGATTGTCTATTAGATTACTCAAGATATCATTGAGTTATGGGCTATTTTTGTTAATTGAGATATTGCAATTTCAATAATTCAATTCAACTAAGGTTTATGATTTAGGTTTTAATGATTATAATTTATAACCCGAGAGAGAGTAACCCACCCTTCGAAAGACTAGGACTAAGTCCGAATTAACTCAAAAGTGATTAAGTTAGCATTAGATGATAGGATAAATCCCCTTCTCTCATAATTGGTTAATTTTCCTTGTGTGAATTTTCAATTATTAATTGGTTATGCTCAATTTTGATTTCTTTGTGTTAATTTTACAATTTCTCTTTCAGTCTTTCTATATTCAATTGCTTAATTTTTTGCTCATTTTTATTTCCATTTTAGTTACACTTTTAGGCCTTAGACAAATTAGGATTAGAATAGTTCACTAATTCCTTGTGGGATCAAAACCTTATATACTACACTTACAACTCATGCTCTTGCAGAATATTGAGGGTTTTATAAGATTAAAACTTGCTCAATAAGTTTTTGGTGTCGCTGTCGGGGAACTAGTTTAGGACTTTTTTAATCCCTTTTTTAAAGGGATTATTACCCTTTCCTATGAATGTGATACCCAACCATTTGAAATAAAAAGAAAGAAAAAGTGAGTTTGATCGTAAAGTAGAGACACATCAATTTGAACATCACGAGGCAACAATAAGGAACCCAATAAGTTAAACGCCATAAAGAAATAGGAAGAACAATGGTGGATGAAATACATCATAGTAAGTGAAGGACCCTTATGGACTTTATGAGGCAAAGGTTTAATGCCTATCATCAAGGAATTTTATGATCACCAGTGCAAGTGACACATGATTTGTTTGGAGAGATGGTGAATAATAACTATTTTTGTAGATTGGAAGGAAGTAGATAGCATCAAACTTCTAGGATCCAAAAGGAATGATTGCTATAGATTTAGTGACAACATTGCAGGCTAAAATTTTCAACCACACTAAGAAAATAAATAGCCTAAAAGCCACCTCTTTCTCTCCATTCAAAGTAATTCAGCATGGGTATGAGCTATGCAGACAAAAGAGTCATATCATAGTTGATTGCTTCCTAATGGAAAAAAAACCAATGCAGAGCAATTGAACTTTAATGAAGCATAATTTAGTCGGGGAAGTAATCATCCTTGTTTAAACACTTACAATCTAGGGTGGCAGAACCACCTAGATTTCTGTTGGTCAAATAATGTAAGGACTCACATGGGATATCAAGACCTGTTAAGATTTTAGTAAGATAAGTTTATTTCATGGGATTTTAAATTGGACAAGATCATGGATAAGTTCATGAACATTGAAGAGGCTCAGAGAGACTAAAAAGGAAGTTTGAGCAAGTAATAGAAGATCATTCATCTTCTATTCACAACCTAGAGGTTCAAATGTGCCAGCTTTCTGGTGAATTTTGTAAGAGAAAATTGGAAAAATTTCTAAGCAATATGGTAGTAAATCTAAGAGAGCAATGTGAAGCTATCATACTTAGTAGCAGGAAAGAGCTAGAAGAACCAGCAAAAAATCAAGTTGAAAACCACCTTATTGAAGACCGAGAGAAGAAAAAAGTTAATGAAGAACAGAATGAAGTGTAACACCCCATTATCCTATGATTAGGCTTAGGACCCTAGGATTCTTTTCACGAGAATTTATTGAGAATTTAGAAGAACATTTCATGTATCATCTGGCATAATCATACACGCGAATAATGTTAATACTCATTAAATTAATTGTACATGCATTCTTTGACATTTTTTAGGTATAATGGATTTATAAAAGTGATTTTGGTGTGAATTGTGGATTATATGTCTTGAAAATTGATTTGATGAGTACAATTATTAATTTAGAATTTTTGGGTATTTTTGGACTAGGAAAAATTTTAAGTGGCAAGATAATTGAATTATAGTAGTAGAAATAAGTGTCAAATGACAGTGTAAAAAATCGGCACATGACCTTAGGATTTAATGACAAAGGTCATGGAAAAATGAGAGACAATTGGATTAGAAATTGGAGATAAATGGACTGGAGATTAGTTTATATGGGGTACAATATTAGAAGATATTATTTTGGTTAGCATTATTAATTAAGAGGTAACTGTCATGACACTTACCAAGCTTTTTGGTATTGCTATTTTAACCTACACGAAACTCACTTGTTGAAAGACCATTGGTAAATACTCTCATCTTTTCATTTTCTTCTTATGCTACAAGATGTTTTCATTTTTATATCTCCATCTCACGAAATTCAACCCAACTCTCTTCATGTTGAGATTTTTGACATATCTTACACTACCACTTTAAGATCTTTGTCTTCTTCTTCTAGTCACTTAAAGAACCCAACTAGCCTAACCCATCCAAGAAATAAGATGATCGTAGGATGCTTGGAAGTTAGGGTTAAGTTGTGACTTGAAAATCTTAAAGTTAAACAAGTAAGTATAAAGCATTGTTCTTCATGGTTTGCTAAATAACAACTTATATGATGATAGCTAGAGGTTAAATGATCATAATGGTGATGAATATATGTTGCAACATGAATGAAGAAATGAGCCTACAGATGTCTTGTTTTTTTGTATATTGTGAATGATAATTCATAAATTGTTAGAGAGATGATTTTTAGTTATAATGATCACTTAAATGTTGTAGAGAGAATGCAGAAATTTATTAAGAGATGATAAATGTTCATGCTTTGTTTTTAGTGTATAATCACATAAATTTTTGGAAACTGTTATAGTGATAAACAAATTGAGTTTAGAGTTAAACAAAGGGAGCAATGTGACGTGTGGAAATGAGGGGAATTAAAAGGACAAATTAAAAGAGAAAGAAAATAAAGTTGAACATAAATCGATATTTTGGCAATATATTGATCTGTAGATATCTAAATTAGATGGATTTTAGTTTAGAGTAAACTAGAGACATATGGATAGAATTTTCATGAGGAATTGAATTTGAATTCTATCCTTACAGGTCTTCAAATTTAGCTTGAAGTTGAGTTCTGGCATAGGCTACAGCACTACCCTTGACAAAAATCGTGTCCTATTTTTATCAAATAAACTGTATTGATGTAGACCGAATTAGATAAAGTTGTCTTCATAAAAATTGTATCTTATTTTCTTATCTTTCTATTGGTATAAAGTTTGTAATTTTTGGATATCAGAATTGAGAGATATTAGTTTTAAAAGTGGGAGTGCATGATCAGGCACGAGCCAAAATTTCGAACATGCACAGTCTGTGGTATTTTGAGCATAACTCATGGAATACTGAACCAAATTGAATAATTTTTGTTTCTTTTGAAACTTAAGACATAAGGAAACATTTTATTCAAAACGACAGTGTTTAGGTGAAAATGGCCATACAAATATGACCTAAAATTTGCCTGAGAAAATCTTGGAAAAGGTGGTTAAATGTGTGATAAGATTGTTTGATGCATTATGAATGAGGAATTATAGAAAAAGAATAGGATCTTATGAATGAAGAGACTAGGTAGGAAATGTTGAATTAAATGAGTAAAGGTTTGAGAGTTTACTGCAATCGATTTGGTCATTGAATTTAGATGATGTTGAATGAAAGGGTTAAGGTGAGTAAAGTGTATTTTGGAGTAAAGAATGCTTGGAAGGTGTTGTAAATTGCTTATAAAGTGTATTAAAGAAACATACCCGAGAATTTGTC
>JAOTAY010000009.1:3171186-3192674 GCA_025629805.1 Erythroxylum baracoense | reverse complement strand
CGAAAACTTATTATGTACAATTTAATGTTTTTATTATCAATTAAGATATTTTCAACTTTATATCATCAATCAAATTTGTGTTTAAAAACTTAAATTTATACTATTAGATTAATAGCTGCTTAAATTATGCAAAATAAAATTTATTGACGGTATAATTTTTAAAAAAAGTTTTCTAATTCATTTACCGACGAATATATGAAAATCCAACACTAAAACTAAAACATTTACCGACGGAATAAACATTACCGTCAGTAATCACAGACGGAACAACAACTTTCGTCAGTAAATTTGAAACAATTTCCCGCACGCTTTGCACAAAAGTACCAATGAAAAGACGGCAACTGTCGGTAATCACAGATAGAGCAACCAACCACATGACGTCAGTAATCGCAGACAGAATAACAACTTCCGTGGGTAAATTTGGAACAACTTCCCACATGCTTTGCACAAAAGTACTGACGGAAAGACGGAAACTGTCTGTAATCACAGACCGAGTATCCAACTATATGCCGTCGGTAATCATAGATGAAGTGCATGCCGTCGGTAATTACAGACAGAATAACTAAGGGCTTATCGTTGATAATTACAGATGGAATAACCGTCGGTTATTTTGTAACAATTTACCAACGAAAGTATTCCAACTGATGGTAAATATACCGATAAAAAACAAAATTTCATTTGTAAATATACCGACGGTAAAAAATATTCCGTCGGTAAATTTACCAACGGTAAATTATTTTCCGTCGGTATTTATTAGCTGCGGCTGTTTTTACGACACTTTTGTTCGTCAGTAATGTCCGTCACTAATCTTACATACAGACAGAAAGTCTACGTTTTCTATCGGTAAAAACCGTCACAAAAGCATATTTTTCTTGTAGTGTGTTGTGTTTTTGAAATCTTAAAGATTAAATCTAGTTAATGGTCTATCGGACACACTAAGGGACAAGGAAGGAAGAGTAATGGCAAGCTCTATCAATTAAGGCAATATCTCGATAGTTGCTCATAATCATCATGTAAATCAGGGACCCCTCAAACTTGCATTTTACAAATTACATGAGCCTTATTGACCTTATTTAACCTTTAAGAAATGAAACGCCCTTTACTACTGTCTAATTGACTTAATTGTATTCATTGTATTGTTTTCCCTAAACACTAAATTGTACTAGCTATCTTAGACCAATTCATGTCGCTATTTCTTTATACCTCCTTCAGGAATTCTATTCATCAATTTATTTTTATTTCTAAAAAAACTTCAATTTTTAATATAACTAAACTCCTATAAAAAGTCATAGTTATGTTATCATTATTGTGTTTCATTAAATTAAGGTTCTTTCACGATCAAACATTAATTTTAAGGATTAAATTATACACTTTAGAACATTAATCACTTAATTGAGATTTTATGGAAACTTTAAGAATGGATATGTACCCTTATGGATTAGGATGATGATATCAAGATAAATTAAACAGGGGCATTAAAAGTTGTATAAATTTAATAAAATTCAGATCAAATAATTTTTTTTATAAATTAGTAAAATATTATTTCCACAAAGTTAAAAATTTACAAGTACTTACATCAACTTTAATCATTGTTCTGAGACGAATTGTAATGGATAGATTTTTGGACACATTTAATTAAGTACTTGTTTAATGTCCTAGAAAGCGATACGACTGGTGACTCACACGGCCGATTCGTTTGAACAAGATGGTACTACCGGGATAGTACCAGTGACAGGCAAGTAGCAGCCTTTTATCTTTGATTAAAGGATAGGGTTAGATAAAACCGAGTAGAACACGTGGTCCATCGTGGGACGAGACATACCCATTTCCAACCAAAAAGCGGTCAATAATTTATCTGCTAGCGTATGGAAATACCTGTTTATGTCATATAGAGTTTAATTGAGGCCAAGCAAACAAAAAAGTACTAACAAGTAGTACATTTCTCTTCAGTGGACCTTCTTAATCCACAGGTTATTAGCCCTGAGATTATCAATAAACTCGTGCAATATTATTTCCACAGGTTATTTGACTATATTGTGTATTCACTTAAAAAAGCTACTGAATATGTGTTTTTATTATATGTAATATTAACAAAAAAAGAGTTCTTACTGTCTTAATATTGTAAGTGACGATGACAATTGACAAATAATATTAGCCTTGTTGAACATAATCTTTCGATGTCAAAACTTGCTTTAGGGTTACTTGTTTTCAACGGGGTTTTTACATTTTCTTGTCATTCTAGAGAATATGCCAAACATTTGCATTAATGCTTGTCCTCATCAAAGAAAGAGTAAGCAGCTTATTATCAAATAGTGTAATTTGGAAGGATAAGCAAAGGAAAGAAGTACGGGAAACAAGAGGATTTATTTCATTCTTTTCTTTTCCTTTTTCATAATTGAGTTTTATTCGCATAGGATATGTAATATATGCGACATACATCTTATATATACACCTGATCCAACTGATCATGTCGTAAGATCGACCCATCTACAAGGTAATCTTTCGTTTTTGAATATAAACATCTAAACACAGTATGATTTCAAAAGAGTAGTAAACACAGAAACGCACAACAAAACAGAAAAAAGCTTATTCTGTTGAGAGACCTATCGGCCTGCTGCACAAGCCTTCTCGTTCTTGAAGTTTCTCGGGCTAGAGGAGACGCATTCGTAGACGCGTATAGATTGGTCGCAGAGTTACAAAATACCCTTGAATATAGCATTTCACCTAACATCCCAATCGATGGACTGAGCATGCCTGACCTGAGCACTTCTGACGAACCACGATAACTGCCGGCTGACGAGTGGTACATTTGTGAATGATGTCGAGTTTGATGTGTTAAGCGCGGACTGATAGTACCTGAAAAAGGTAATCTTGGAAGATTGAGTTGAGAAACGGGACCAGGAGGTCTTCTTGGAATCTCTAGACCCAGATCAGGAGTTGTGTTTTTGGAGGGTTTTGTGGTTTGGCCACAGCCAAATATTGGAACTAGGGATGCTTGAGAAATCTCTGCTTTGCACACGGGGCATTGTTGCTGTCGCTTGTAATTATCTAGGTTTTGGATTGAAGAGGAAGTGTGGAAATGAAGCCATTTGTAGATGCAGGACCAACAATAGAGATGACCACAGAGTGTGACTACTGGGTCCTGAACCCAGTCCAAGCAAATATTGCAGTCGAAACCATTGGAGGAACTTTTATTAGAATGTCCAAGTGACTGAGACGAGGAGCTCCACATCTCTGGTGAAACTTTGTCTTCTCGCTCATGCTAATGAAGTGTAGTTTCTAGATATTGCTCTATAGCCATCGTGCGTCCTTCTCCAGAGGCCGTATTTATAGACCTGAAACCACATGCCAAACCAGATTGTTTCATTTTAACTAACAAGCTAGTTAAAGTTTTAAATATATAGCTTCCACTATCATAAAAGACAACTGAAAGAGTGCAACTTGGCTCGGCTATAAGTGGCATAGCCAAGGTGCATCACCATTCACCAATGGATAAGGTAAATTTAATAGCCTTACACCAACGACAAATTACAAGTTGCATTATTTGTAATGACTGTTTTGGTTCAAGGTATCCAACAACCCATGCCATGAAAGCAGGATAATCATAATAAAAAGAAAAGCTCGAGATGTTTGAAATATAATAAATTAACTACCAGATTGACATTTCTTTTACGTATTAGCATTGGCTTAGGTTAAAGTAAAGACTCTTCTTTGTAGCACACTACCAGACCAGACCAGCCACCCTCTTGTGGAAAAGAATGTGTCGTTGGCTTTTGGTCAAATTTGTGCAACTCTCCAATAAAAACCATCAAGATCAAGCTCATGAGATATATAGTCCATATCTATCAGCTACCTAAGGCACGACTTGGTGCTAAAAATACCACAAGCTTTAGTCAACATGAATTATAAGAACGTTTAACCAAATGGCGACAACTTCTGTATTTGTTAACTTATTATTATTATTATTATAAGAAAAATGAAAAAGTCAAAACAGGGATCCGGTAACAAACACAAAAGAAAAGAGATTATAACAATAAGGTAAAAGCTTATGGCAATGTAATCAAGTGTCATGTTCTATGAATCAATGTAAAAAGGCATGATTCTCAACATTGCATGTCATCTCATGGCAGTACAGGCGCAACTTACTACCATACTACCTATGTCACAGAATAGAAACCCGACCTAAAGACAACTTTAGTTAACTGAAAGCCATTCGAAGACAAAATACACTTCCTAACCCGCCGACAACTTGGACATATGCCTTAGCTAAACGGACTCAATGGATTAACCAACTTTCCGGTAAAGACCAAAAAAAGATGAAACTGGACTTGGTATCAAAATTCATCAGCTTTTCTAGCATGAAAAGCCTCTCCTTCTCCAAATAAAACAAGCAACAAGTCGATATCCGTCATGTCCTCGAAGGAAGAAGAAAGACGGGTGAAAGAGACGTAGCAGGAAAATATATCATACAAGTATACTGGCTGTCATAAAAAGAAACTTGAAGCCCAGCAAGACCATCCCTCCTGATATATCGGGAAGAGAAACAAGATAAGAAACAATTAATCAAAGTCGGGAGAATCTTCAATCGAATATCGACAGCACAAACCGTTGTCACCCATGTAAGTTAATTGTGTCTTTAAAGACCAAGACAGTCATGTAATTCTTCATTCTAATTTAAAACCCAGGTCGTAATCCGACTTCAAAACATGGATAAACGGGTCTGTATAATGACAGAAATCCAAAACAACGGAAGAAGTGCAATCAACAAAATTCTACTTAGTTTCATAGGAAAGAGGGAGTGAGAAAGAGAGTACCAGAAATCGAGGGTTTTGATTGTGAAGTTTATCGAAGAATCAGAAGCTGAGGGCAAACTGTGGGAGAAGGGGAAGGAAATCCGCATAGATAAAGAAAGAGAAGCAGAGGAGAGGAGGAACGAAAGCATATATTAAAGAACGGGAAGAAAAAAGAGGAGGAAGGATAAACATTCTTCTTCTTTGCAGCGTGCGTCCAGTCTTTATCCTTGACATTCTTTAGAAGATATGACCAACATTATGTAACATCAAATTTACAGTTTTTATTTTATGTCTTACATCGTTTAGATTTTATAAATACGACACAGCCTTCAATTTTCATCTTCACAACATTTGAGGGAAGGGCTTATAATTTCACTTTCTATGTGTCTTTTAACTCTTGGAACAAATTTTTATTGGAGCGTTAGAATGAATGAAACCTATTTATACCTTTTATTTTCACAAATAAATTGAAACCTCACAATCACGTCGAATAGATGCATTTATGTTAGGGTAAAAGTAAGCTCAATCGTGTTGGCTTGGGTGACAATTAAGTTAGGGCTAAAGATTGATTGTTTAGAAATTAAAAACAAATGTTTTAAAAATTATACCTGAAGTTAAATCGGTAAGATAAAAATTTTAAGATTCAAAAAGTTTAATTGGTATTAGAACGTCATAAAATTGATCAAAGATTAAATAAATTTGAAGAATCTGAAATATGATTAAAAGACACTATCTTTACTTATCAACGAAGTTAAAGTTTAGTTAAAAAAATTGCTAAATGAAACTTACTTTATTTATTTTAACTTATAAGAACTTATTAATTTATAAAAATTGATCGATTAATTAATTAAATTAATCCTTTTCTAACAAAAAAAGTTATTAAAATAAAATAAATTAAAAAGTTGAAAACAAAAGTTAACCAGTTCAAGATTTTTATAATTCAACCGATCAAACTAGTTAGATTGTTTAATAGTTGTTAAAAATTCTTTTTTATTTCTTAGACTTATCTCTTTGTCTAAAGCAAGAGAACTAACGTTTGAAATAAAAATAAGTGAACGGGTTCTTATGTATTATTAAGAATGTTATAAACTGTTGTTGTCTTTAGTTACTAGAGATGACAATTATGGCTCGGCCCAGCCCATTTTTATCCTAAAACTAACTTTCCAAGCAATATTTATTAATAGTAATCACATCAATAATCGCATTGAAATCAAAAGCATAAACCTTTAAACCCTCACCAAGATTTCACTCAATACATTCAAGTGTTTAGGGTGAAAAGTATTAAAACTCTCAATCAATGCTTAGTAAAACTCTTACCATATGTTTGCAATATTATCACATGACCACCTCATGCTTGGAAGAACATAAAATCTCACAACTCTCAAGGAGAAATTAATTCAAATTAAAGAAGACTTTTACAACTCACCTCATAATGCAAGCTTTAGATTGAGAGAGGTGCAAAGCTTAAAAGAGTATCAAAAGGCTCTCAAACTCAACAATTCAATTCTCAAATAAAAAGCTAGACTAAATTGGATGAAGGATGGAGACTCCAATATGAGATTCTTTCTAATAATTTTTCTAAAATAGTTTTTAGCCCAGCCTGGTTTTTCCGAAACGATGTCATTTTGTCCAAAATAAAAAGAGAATGGTAATGATTCTTATAGACAAATTTTGGTATTAGATGGGGAAAGCCATCACAAAGTGAAACCGTAAAATTAATTAAATTTACCTCCTTGTATAACTATTTTGAAGCTTTTGTTATTTTTTAGTTACTATTAGCTGAAAAAGGGTGAAGAATACAATGGACTTTGAGTAGAACTATAACCCCATTGTAAATACCATTCATAGCTAAGACAATGGTAATTTTTTATAGTTTATATATAGGTCTCCTTATTTAGCATATTTTAAAGGAAAACACGTTCTAGTCTGGGGGTGTATTGGTTAAAATAAAATTAAGAAGTTTTGTTAATCAAAAGGTAATTTAAGATTTTTAATATAGAGATTAAATTGCGAAAATGGTAAGATTTTTAATATAGAGATTAAATTGTGAAAATGGTAAAGGAATGAGTAGAAATCAAAGAAAAAATGAATTGATAGAAAATCAATAAAATAAATATAAGTTAGTAAAATAGATAAGATAAAAAAAGAGATTAATATGAAATTAATAATATTTTAATTTAATTTAACATATCTATTTAAAAATTAACTAATTTCAACTATGGCAGATTTATTTGTTAAACTAAACCAAAATATTGTTAATTGTATATAAAATTGAATTAAGTCTAATTACTGTCGTATCTAATTTATATAATATTTTTTAAAATTAAATTTAACTTTCTAATATGATTTTTTAAAAAATGAATAAATTGCATTAACTATAGGCGAAGCTAATACAACATTACAATGAGTTCTGAGCTATTAAGCTTAAATTCAATTACAACATTGTTGGAAGTTCATAAGAATTAAAACATTACAAAACATGACATTTATAGACCAATATTACAAGAAAATTAAAGTTTCCAACTTTCCTTCAAGTCCAAAGAGAGTGCATCCTATGCAATGTTAGCCAAAATAGCTAATCTAATCCAGTTGATTACTTGGTCAGCTAGCTGATATTTTCCCACTTCAATGTTCTTGAACGTTCTGCTATTTCTTTCCTTCCAAAGAGTGTTAATGGGTGTGGTGAAGGCTGTTTTGATTAGTATTCCGTATTTTATGGACCAGCTCAGCGTTTGCTCCCATTCATATGTGAGTGAGATTGTCTCTTGCAATCATGTGAAGGATCTTGCTCCAAACAACTTTAGAAAAACTGCATAGAAAAATATAGATGGTTCCGATCTTCCACTGTCATCTGACATAATACATTAGTAGAATCAATGTTTCCATACCACTGAATTTTAGTCCTAAGCTTGTTTCTAATCACTAGCTAAGTGATTAGAGAGGCTTTAGGAATTAAAACATTTCTCCACTATACTAAGGGGTTGCCAAAAGATCTGTTGATAAGCATTCTATAGCAGGATTGATTTGAGAATACCCCAGTCGGTTTAAGGGTCCAGGTGATTTCATCTTCTTGTTCTACATCATTTAGTTGAGGAAAGTGTTCTAATACAGTGGAGGACAGTCATTGAATTTTGGCTTTAAAGTTGTGATTGGTACTCCAAGATATCTGAATGGAGTCGAATGTATATTTAGCCCAATAATCTCAATTATTTCTGTTTGATTCCTTATATCTGAAGCTATAAAAAGGTTGCTTTTTTCAGTGTTATGCTTTAATCTAAACCACTTAGCAACATTCTCAGAACTTATAATAATATGCTTATGGAGAGGGGATCCAATCGATAGTTGAATTACTTCAAGACATAATCTAATAACCCAACTAATTGTATCAAATGCTTTGTAAAAATCAACTTTCAATAGGCAGCTTTTTTTTACCTGAATTATACTCCTTCACAGTTCTTGTAAAAGCAATATGTTGTCTCTAATATTGTTGTTTGGAATCAAAGCACCTTAGGCTGATTTGATGATTCCACTGATAACATTTCTCAATCTTTCAGCTAGGAACTTCACAATCACTTTATATATAATGTTGCAGCATGATATTGGTCTAAAATCTTCCATTCTTTGAGGGTTATGCTTCATGGAGACTAAATAGATATACATGTGGTTAAATTCCTAAAGCATTTTGTAAGATGCAAAAAATTCAGGTTGTTTCAGTAAAGAGCTTACCTATTATATCCCATGTCATTTAGAAGACCTATGCAAAGAAGCCATCTAACCCTGGCGACTTTGAAGGATGCAAACTAAAAAGGATTCTTATGACATCTTGTGTTGTTATTGGGGAAATCACAGCTTCTTTAATTCTTTGATCTATAGAACAGTTGAATAATCTTTGAAAATGGCAGCTTAGTGGAGTAGTATCATTAGACCCCATCAGTTGTATGTAATAGCTTCTTACTAGCTATCTTGATTCGAGTATTCCAATTCATTATTATCTTACAATGCTAATATTTTGTTCACATTTTGTCTAGCCAATAATGTGGAATGAAAGAATCTTATATTGGAGTCTCCATCTTTCATCCAATTTAGTCTAGCTTTTTGTTTAAGAATTGAATTGTTGAGTTTGAGAGCCTTTTGATACTCTTTTAAGCTTTGCACTTCTCTCAATCTAAAGCTTGCATTATGAGGTGAGTTGTAGAAGTATTCTTGAGTTTGAGAATTAATTTCTCCTTGAGAGCTATGAGATTTTGTGTTCTTCCAAGCATGAGGTGGTGATGTGATACTGCAAACATATAGTAAGAGTTTTATTAAGCATTGATTGAGAGTTTTAATACTTTTCACCCTAAACACTTGAATGTATTGAGTGAAATCTTGGTGATGGTTTAAAGGTTTATTCTTTTGATTTCAATGAGATTATTGATGTGATTACTATTAATATTGTTTAGAAAGTTAGTTTTAGGATAATTTGATTCTAATTGTATATTAACTTGATTTAGTATGACATGATGACTTATAGTGTGAATGGATAGGAAAAAATTAATGAAGGGTAAATGTTGTAAGATTTATAATTTTGATTATGGTTTGCTTAAGGATAAGAAAAAGCTTAAGTGTGGGGATGTTTAATAAATGTATAATTGATCATATTTATACCATAAAAAAGCTTACGTATTTTTGCTTGATATTTTATACTTTTATTGTATATTTGGTACTTAATATGCTCCAAGTGCATTTATAGGTTATAAGTGCCTTTATGAACCAAATGGAGAATATTTCAGATGAAAATACAACATAAAATGAAGATTTGAAGCAAAAAAGGGATACACAACTGTGTATTTGGTTGTGTAATTTCCTTAAGCTGTATAAAATCGCGGTCTAGTACATAGCCGTGTTTCTCCCAAAACCCTAAAAATTACTATAAAAAATATGATTGGAGCAAAAATGAAAGAGGAGACTTATGGAGATCATTCTAGATGTGGAGAAAATTAGAACGGATGATATTAATCCAAAAACGCGAAGAACATAAAGAAATCATCAAAATATCCAAGAAAATACAAGATCAAATCTCTACCTTGCAAAAACATTTGATAGGAGATAAAAGGGAGATTTAGAATTATGAAAACTTCGTTTACTATTCGTTTTTCTTAATGTTTATGTTTGACTTCATTTTCTATCATGTGTAACTAAACATATTTAGTGCTTAGGTAAGATGAACCCAAGTTTGGGCTATAATATGTTTTGATTCTTTTATCCAATGCACTTGTTTTAATTGATCTATTATGATTTAATTATGTGTTTAATATATGTTCTAATAAATCCATAATATTATTTCATAATCTAATTTCATAACATATAGATTGAGAAACCTTGTGTATAAATAGATCTACCGTAATTGAAAGGAGTTGATTGCAAACCTAGAGATAGGTTGACATAAATCCTCTAGATTAGGTCAAATCTAAAAGTTGAATTCACAAATCAGTAAAGCAATCTTAGTACCTTTAACCTGAATAATATCGGTTGATAATTCTAAGATCAGTTATTAATAATCTCAAGTGAGTTATCAGCATATGACAGGAATTTCCACGGTCTAATAGTCAATAAAACAATTGCAGAATAAAAGATTAATTATTTAAGGGTTTTAGGGGACTCATAATCTAGACACTAATTCTTGATAGTAATTCTTTTCTAAGTGACTTCTTTCATCTCTATGTGCAATATTGTTGCCTAATTTATTTTAATTGTTTAAATTTTAATTTTTTATTAAAATCCAAAATTAGTCCTTAGCCTAGATAATAGGAGAACGGTAATTACTAGTAATATTGACCTGTAGAACGATAATTACTAGTAATATTGACCTGTACTTACTGGTACTACCTATGACTACGTTGTGTACTTACGGTAAAATTAATATTGTTATAGAAATAAAACAATCGATATATGTAATGGATTTGAAAATAGAGGGTTATTTTTGCTCTTGGAATTTGTTTTGAATAATGAGGGAGATTCTTGCACTATCCATCTTGCTTCTTCCACTATTAATCATATTTTTTCGATCACTATAGCTGCTCTTTTGAATCATCTTACATTTCATCTCAAAAATGTCGTCTCCCCCTCAGACTCCTTATTGTTGGCTCTCTCAAATTCTTTACTTTTGTTGCTCTCATCTTATTCTATCCCTACTTACACACTGCTTTTTATCTCATTTCTTGCTTAATCACACTTGATTCACACTACAATGTGCATATTCTTCATGCAACACCTTCCATTATACCATTAACCACCCCTTCCCAACTCCTAAGTTGTTATTGAACAGCCTGTTTTTAATTACTTTATGTTTTATCCATCAGTATTTAACCTTTCCCTATGGATTCTAACATTTTCCTACCTCTGAACTCAAACTCTTAATCAGTTTAGTAAGATCTTTCCTCTTCTAAGATGCCACCTTGTTGCCTTTAGCTCTTTCCATCTTGCTGACAACCTTGAACACCCCATGAGGAAATTTTGAGTTCAAGTCGCAAAAGATTTCAACCATGAGCTAAAGCTAAACTATTGTGCCACCCCCCCCCCCCTGAATCCTCAGAACACAGAATTATGTCTCCTCCATTGGATATCCTTAAAGTAGGAGCTGTAAGATGGAAATCCACTCTGCTTAGTTTTTTCCTAAACAAAAGGGTAGCCTTCCATGTGATGAAACAATAGACACTGAATAAATGGAAAAAAACATATATTATAGGATATTCTGGTTAACAGTGATGATGTTTTCCTATTCAAATTCTCCAACCTTGAAAAAATAAAAAATATTAAAAGTTGGACTATGGTATGTGAATAACAAGCAATTATTGCTTCAAGTATGACACCCTAGAATGAGGATGTACGAAATCAAACAGGAGCATATTCCTATTTGGATATGGATCTACAAGGTTCCCCTTTCGTTCTTAAGGGCAGCTTTCACCAACTTTAACTTCTACGTTAGTTGATAGGAATTAGACTCTATGCCTTGATTCCAACATCTATTGACTGTTTAAGTAAATCCTTCTATTTGGGTGATGCCATTGAAGAACTGAAAGGCCCCCACCAATTTTCCTATCATAATAATCCTCTGGATCAGCATATATGAGTGATCAGACATCAGGTTCTCTCCAAAATGAACATAGGAGTTTGGGAACTGACTAAGCCATGTTGAATTGACCAAGGACCTATCTAACTTCTTCCTTATAACCATACTTCCTTGCAGATTATTTGACCATGTGAACAATCTTCCTGTTGAGTAGAGGTCTACTAGATCCATCTTAGTTAGGAAATTGGAGAGCTTTTTGGTTAACCCGAGTGTGTACTTCTTGCCACCTTTAACTTTTACTGAGTTTGGAGAACAATTTAAGTCTCCTACAATAAGCCAAGGGGACTGAGTTCTCACTTTTATGTTTTACAAATCCAACCAAAGCTTGTTCCTTTAAAATCCAAAATTAGAAGCATAGTTTAGAGTTAAATCAAAACTATGCATTATACCTTTCATCTAACATTTGAGTTGAATATATTGGTCACTTTCCTCCACTACTTGAACTTCCATTATGTCGGTATTGTATAGGCATATAATTATACCATTATAGTGAATATATTCCAATTGATACCAAAAACTTAAAATCAAAAAGTACCTAAGGCTCTTTTATTTTGGTTTTAAGAATTCCTACTAGGCAAGGTTTCTTATCCTTCATAACCCCTTAGTGTTATTAAATTTTTATAAAAACATTTAAAATACAAAATTTTTAGAAATTTTTAAAATTTATGTGGCATCTTGAATTGTCTTAATCAAATTTTGGATGAGAAAGTTACGTCTAATATAAAAGGCATTGTCTAAACTAATATTGGATTAGTTATAATTAATTTAATTTTAGTTATAAGTGTTTATACACAATCTCCCACTTGCACTAAAGTCAAATGCCTATGTATCTAATACCATAGCTAGAATGATCATCAATAAATGTAATGAAATATGAGTACCCACCTCTAGTATAAGTAGACATAAGGCTACATACATCTGAATGTATAAGTTCTAGTATTTCACTGGCACACTCTTCCTTTTCATTAAAGGGTTGGTCATCTTACCCAATAAATCATATTAATAAATTTTATATAATTCATAATTAAAAGGATCCAAATATCTTTTTATGTCAGTTTGTTTTTGTTTGATTCCAGTTACTTTTCACCTATGGAGGAAATTATGACCAATATTATGTTAAGCATTTATTAATAATCACAAAGGCTTATATAAACAACAACATAGGAAGAATAAGGCTATTGAGGATCATAATTTTCTAATTGATATTAAAGTGATTGAAGTTCAAAAACATAGTTATATGTGGTATGATGAGTTTTTTAGTGAATGCGATTAAGGTAGCAACAGAGCTAAAATTGATTAACGCCATTAAAAATAGAGTAAATAATCTTTAAAAAATCCCATATCTCATATGTGGTATCAAAATGGAGAAATTCTTTCTTAATTCCAAGAAGATAGGTATTGCAAACCTATATCAAAAGTTGATGATATTTACCATCCTATTGCTTTAATAGTCCAATTATTTAATGTCATCCTCATCAATAATTTTAGTGGGTTTGGGAATTTTACCAATCACCTAATGTGAAAGAAGACATCTTTTTAGTGTGACTACAAATTGTAGTGAATGCCATGAAAAATGATAGAGATGGGTTTCAAGACAGAATGCCAAGCATGTTAGGAATTTTCAAAAGCCATTGAGGTGATAAAATGAACAAACTAGGACAATAAATTGAAAACCAAAGCCAAAACTTAAAGCTAGAGGCAAATTTTAAGGGAACTAACTTCATATATAAATTCTAGACGTCCAAAAACTTGAGAAACCAATATCATAATCCAAAAAAATGATCTAACTAACACTAAACTAGGTTGGTCAAAGAAATCAAACCAATTCAACGCAAAAGTTGATCGAATGAAGCATTCATATTTGTTCAGTGCTTGAAGGCATAGTTGACAATTAATTTTAATCCGATGAGTGGCGTTTGAATTATTTGAAGATGGAGAATGCAATGGTAGTCTCATATTAGTATTTAGGGGTCTAAAAAGGGACAGAAACTCATATAGTAAAGGGAAAACAAGGATAGAGGAGGCCAAACAACAAAAAATTGTAGAACAAAGGCTTGAACAAGGAAAAAAACTAAAATTTAATGGATTTCTAATACCATATTAGTAAAGACAAGTTAAAGAAGACTTGTATTTATGTTGTGTATGTGATGTAAAGGGTGAGGGCTCCTTATATTATGTAAAAAGGAGCAACATGTAAGGAAGGACAATATTACAATATAATTACATAATATAGCCATAATTATAATGATTAAGATATCTTGTATATATGTTAACATTGGTAATGTCAATAAGGATCTTAGCAATAGGTGGAACAATGTTGAGTAACATCATAATGGTGGCATTGATGTTTCTTTCAAGCTTTTTAGCTACTATTTTCTTCCTTATGGAAGTTCTTCTCTACCTTCCTTCCTCAAACTCTTACTTTATGTTCTCTATTCATTCTTTTCCACATTTTTTCCATTCTCTCATATTTTGTTCATTCAATTTATTACTAGTTGTATTATGCTCGTATCTCTTCCGTATAGCTCCCACTTATTCTCTTATATATGTTGCATGCTCTCCTTTTCTTATCTTCTTCGTTTTTATTTTTGATGCTTTCTCTTGTCCCTTTTGCTTTAAATTTGCCTAACTATTATATTAAGGCCATCCTTGTCCATCTTTTTTCAACTCAAATATATCTCTTTCTAACTTTTTTGTAAAAAAGCTCAAATGTCTATTTCTTTTATTTTTTCCAAAAGTTAATTCCTTTGTAATTGCCACTAAGTCCCCGTTTTGATTTTTAACTGATTTTTAGCCCCTGTCTTTCACAATTTTAGAATTTTTATTTCCAAACATGTTTAATTATGCTCAAAATTCTTTAAAAAACATATATGTTACTTTAAATTTTGAAAGCACTAACATAAGATTAAAAATGGTATAAAATAGGCTAATTAAATGGAAAATACATATTTGTAAAAAGAAAACAAATTTGATTTTCATTCTTATGAAAAATTTTATGAATAATTAAATTATATAAAATTAAAAATAAAATATACATATAAAATAATATAGATTGTCAAAAAATTAATAAAATAAAATGTGAACTATTAGAAAGAAACTTTAGACAAAATTAATACAGAGTTGGAAAAAATTATGTATTGAAAAGTTTATAACTCCATTTTATGAAAATATTTCATAAATAGTTGAATTACAAGACCTTGTATATGGTAAATGTGTTTGGGAATATGGCTTGTTATAAGTATTGCATCATATCCTAATACTTGAGCTTTACTCACATGTGTGAAATATGTTCATAAAATGAGAGTTAGTTTTATAGGCTTCTTGAAGACCTCAGTGGAACAATTTTGACGCAAAGCTAGCATGCTTTAATAGAAGTAAACCAAAGGTTATAAGACTTTGATCTTGCTAATGGCTTGGTTCATACTATTCTTACTTGTTTATTTCTTTAATTTGCATTTTATGAGAAGGATTTAGATGCATAATAAAATTTCCTCTATCTTGCACTTAGAGTTATTGGTCAATAATGATAAAATTTAATCAGGTTATGTAAACCTAATATGTCTCTAACCTTCCTCTAGATTTGGAGTTTTGTTACTTTTATATAGGCTTCCACTTAATAGTAATAGATGACTTTTACAAAGTGTCTTTTATTGATCATGTATCTATTCTAAATTTTTTATATCACAAAATTATTACTCACAAGTTAAATTAAATGCATATATAATTAGAAAATCATATAGAAGTGGATCGAGTCTTGATCTCGTGAGCAAGCCAGAATGATCTGGACTCTCCAACTATTAACTAGTCAAAGAATCTAAATAAGTCAATTATTGTTAAATCTAATAACAAACTCAAACATAATCTAAATAAAGGAATAAACGACTAAGGACAAAAAAAGGAAATAATCAAGTAAATTATTCAAATGTGAATAATGTCTTGATAAGGACTCCCTCAATCATTATCTTTGTAATCATGATCAAATAAACTTAGAAGGTTATGAGATTGCTCTCTTTTGAGTTATAACTACCTATCTTTAAGTTGACTAAATGATATCTATATCCAATTAAAACCCCAATAATACATTAAGTTCTAATAATTTTCATAAAAGGTTTGACTTGAACACTAGAGCATTTATATATGTAAGCATATCTCTATCAACTCACACAACTCAAATTATATTCCACTTATATATAGATTATCTCAAATTATCTATATACAAATTACTATCAAATATTATCAATAGCTTTAATTGAATCAATTTTAAGAACATTCTATAGCTACGATTCTCCTTATCTAAACATATAACGAAACTAGGCATACATTATCTTTACACCAATTAATAGAAGTAATAAAATAAAATACATTAAAGTAGAAAGAGTTTTACATGAAACCTCTATATCCCAATCAGCTATAACCTATGATGATGATCTCCATTCTTCTTATATATCGAAAATAGTTGAAAAGTTTGTCTATAGAGAGCTTTTCTACTTCTTGGAAATGAACCCTAGGTTTTTAATTAAAAAGTGAAATAAGATCTCCAAAACCAAGGTTTTTATCATTTTTTACACATGATCATCATTTCCAAAATCTAAACATTGCTACCTACATACACACAATACAATCACAAGTTGATCATCACCTTGAATACATTTTTATGAACAAGATTTACTATGTCTCTTTCTAGGATTTATCTTGTGCTTTTAAGTCTTTAAGGACAAAGAAAACTAACTAAGACTCAAGTCTTCTTATAATTGATTTCTTGATGAGAAGATATCCAAACCACTCAGGTCATATCTAAACATCCTATTTTCTTCTTAAAATGTGTGTGTTAATTTAACCTTAAGAGTTATAGGGCATCGTATGAGATTATTTTAGATATTTTATGTTTAGATAATTTTTGTTTCAATGTTGTATATGTTCCCTAGTCATAAGTATATTAGTTTCCTTACTTCTAGCCACTTTTAATTGTCCTAAGCAAAACTAACATCATAAGATAAAAAAAATCACACAACCATGCAACAATCCAACAATGCAACAATGGCACAATGGAAAAATGACATAAAAATCTATTGAAATTAACCTACCTAAAAACATATATCACTCAAAAAGATCCAAAAAACTAACTTGTTCCATTCATATTTAATTGTTTGAATTTAAATATACATATTAACCAAAATATTGACACATATTCACATCTATGGCACTTATAAGCATGCAGTAATTCTTATTTACCAATTTTAAAAGTTAAGCCATCACATAGTCTTATGTGAGGGTACACACCTTATCATGAATAAAGCCCAGTTACTCAACTAGGTTACATTCTTTCAAGCTTAGTGGGAGTGTCATTATATCCTTTTTACGTGAAGGCAAACATTTTATCGTGAATGTCCCTTAGTTACTCAACTATATCACAACTGATAATTAGCTATTAGCTCTATTCTTAACCCTAATGTTTTTTTTAAAAGGCCAATATAATAGGAAATTTATTTTAGCACATTTGTTTAACTTTCTTTTAGCCTACATCATATCTTTCTAGTCAATTCATTCCCATGAAAGGCTACTAATGTTGCCTACCAAATTAGTTTCATTCAATCATAAGTGCATCCATACAAGTGTCATAAAATGAAAGAATAGTTACAACATCCTAATCAACATGCATATTCACCTAAAAAACACTCAAAACACAAACTTTACAAGCTAATGCTTCTTCACAAATTAAATGATCATGCTTGTTATTAAGCTAATTTCTTTCAATTACATGCCATTGAAACATTCCCATAATATAAACTCTACATAAGGCAACATCGTACAACAAAAATTTTACATAATGCAAACATAATAAAAAAAACAACATAATGCCAATGTAAAGTCATATATAAATGATAGTGCAAATATATATATGTCCCCACACTTGAACAACACATTATCCTTAATGTGGAAAACAAAGCACAAATAATTAATATAAAAAAAATAAAAGAAAGAGAAAAGGGGAAAGAGAACTTATAGGATTGTGGTGGTGATGGAGTTGGAGTAGGAACTTGGATGCCTTGCACTGCAAAATAATTTGATAATTTCTTCATTTGGTATCATTATTGTCACACTACTTGGTTCAACCGTGCCTCCATTGCATCCATTCTTCCCTTTAGCTTTTTGTTATTCTGCACAATTGTGACCCCTCCTAGAAATATTATACAATAAGTTTACAACTTCATGCTATGAACATCCATCAATCAAAATAACTTAAGAACCATAAACAAATAGTGCAATAAGCACACAAGAAATTATGAAAAACTATAAAAACAATAATATGCTAATTTTAAGGGCACCAACTTGACCATTTCATCTTAGTTTTTCAACCAAAGGAAAGGAAAGAAACTACTTCTCATTCTTATAAGTATATTCCTCCTAAATATGGTTTGTATATATGACCATTAACCTTGAGTGACTCCTTTTTATCATTCTCCAATTGTAAAACTCTATACTTGAACACTTGGGTATTTTTGAAGGGATCATTTCAATATAACCTAAGCTTTCCTAGAAATAACTTCAATCTTAAGTTAAATAGCATAACCGAATCACCTATTTCGAACTCCTTCTTAATATGAAAACCATGCCATCTTTACATTTTGTCATTATATAACTTGGCATTCTTATAAGCATCAAATCTTAACTCTTCTAGTTCATTCAATTATAGTCGTCTCTTCTCACCAGATATCTTCCTATCAAAATTTAACACCTTAATCACCCAATATGCCCTATGCTCCAACTCCACGAGCAAGTGACAAGCTTTTCCATAGACAAGTTGAAAGGGTGTTATACCAATAAGTGTCTTAAAGGTAGTTCGATGTGCCCATAAAGCATCATCAAGCTTTAATGCCTAATCCTTCCTTAAACCATTAACTATCCTCTCCAAGATTCTCTTTACCTCTAGTTAATAACTACCACTTGGCCACTTGTTTATAGATGATGGGGTATAGCCATCTGATGATATCTGATGATAGGCTCCATACCTCTTAAGAAGAGCATCAAATGATTTATTGCAAAAGTTTGCTCCTCCATTAGTTATGTTCACTCTTAAAACTCCAAATCTACTAAATATCCTTTTGATAAAATTTTGCACCACTTTACCATCATTAGATGGAGTTTCCATTGCTTTAGCCCATATTAAGACATAATCTACCCCAAAAAGTATGTATGTGCTCCCCATGGAAGATGGAAAAGGTCCTATGAAATCCAAATCCCATACATCAAAGACATCAATCTCTAAGATGTTAGAAAGAGGCATCTTGTCTCTCTTTTAGATACTTCCCACCCTTTCGGATTGATCATATTGCATTACATGATCACGAGCGTCCTTAAACAAGTTATTCAAATAAAATCCATATTATAATACTCAAGCTGCCATTTTGTCCGCTTCATAATGCCCTACATAAGTAGAATTATGAGAATGAGTTAATATTTCTATCATCTCCTCCTCTGGAGCACATCACTTAAAGTCCATCGACATAAAATTTATATAACAGTGATTCATCCTATAAATAATGAGTACACTCGTACAAGAATCTCTTCCTTTGTTAAGAAGACAAATTAGGAGGAAGGATGCTACTGACAACATAATTTGCTATATTAGTATTCCATGGAATAAATAGGTGATGTACCATCACTAAGGATTCATTGGAAATTGCTCATTAATTTCTTCATTATTTTGCATCTCCCCTCCAAGACGTGATAAGTGATCAGTCACCAAATTTTTTGCCCCCTTCTTATCTCTAATCTCTATGTCAAATTCTAATAAAAGTAAAACATATAGGATAAGTCTTAGTTTTGCATCTTTCTTGATGAAGAAGTATCTCAACACTGCATGGTCTATATATATAATCATTTTGGACGTTAAAAGATATGATCAAAACTCGTCGTTTTCGAATACTACTACTGCCAACTCCTTTTTATTAGTTGTGTAATTTAAATTGGCTCCTGATAAAGTCTTTTTTACATAGTGGATATCATGCAACCTTTTGTCTTTTCTTTGCTTTAACACATAACCTACCTCTTGATCACTAGCATCACACATAATTTTAAATGGTTAAGACCAATCCAATGATGTCAATTTTGATGTCGAACTGAGTGCCTCCTTTAACCTAGTAAAAGCAATTAAACATTTATCATCAAAATCAAAATATAAATGTTTAAATAATAAATTAGTAAGATGTAACACCCAAATATCCCCTGGAAGGATATGCAGATGTTACCTAAGACAAGACTTAAACATATCAAAACAATACAAAGCGTTGCTAAAATTCAAACAACTAATCCATTACTTTCCCATACATATTCGACTTTAAACAAAATTTAACCAACACTATGAATTTATTCGAATACATGCTTCAATTACAACACCATCCTGAATTAAAGTTATTACATTACAAACCTTTAACAAAACAGTACTTATCTTAAGTTCAAATACACTCTGTATTATAATATTTACAAACTTTAAACAAAATATATCATGTCTCATATTACTACTTACAACCCAAACATACATTCCCAAAACAAAACATATTCTTTATTGGCCACTGCAGTTGTTATTGTCCAAATCTTCAAACCCTCCTATTCGAATCTACAAGGGGCAAAACCACTGTGCTAAGCATAACGCTTAGTGGGGAATAAACTAAACAGGGTATAAGCTGACAACTATTTCAAACAGTCATCCAAACATTCCCATATTCAAAATCACATTAGATAATAAGCAATGTTTACTTATCCAGTTCAAAACTGAACCAAAATATCATGAATCTCAGAACATATCAGAACAGGTTACACATTTGCTTTAGTGCAAAACTCACCGATTTCAAAATTGAATATTATAATATCAGAACAAAACTTGTCTGTAACAAAACAGAATTTGCTTATTTCTAAACAGAGCTCAGATGTTTCAGATCAAAGCTTATTTATATTAGAACTGAGTATATAACATAATACAAAACAAGCTAGTCTATTAATCCTTTATACAGAAGTAGGTAACAGGACTAATACAGGAGATATCGTTATCAGTATCACAGAACAGGAGAGACTTATGTCTCAATGACAGGAGACATCGAAGTGTCAGTAATAGGAGACACCAAAGTGTCAGCAACAGGAGACACCAAAGTGTCACAGAAGTAGCTACAGACCCTTCTAGGCATGCCTATTTACCCACGTCTAGGACTTAATAGTTTTAAAACAAAAATGGTCTTTTCAGAATTCTCATACAAGGAACATATTGCAACACATACCACTTTATTCCATTTTGTTCAACTTAACATATTCACTGATTTTCAAACAAACTAACATGTCATACAATTACAAGTATGTGTAATAATATATCAATAGAGGTATTGAGTCTTCACAAATTGTGTATATTCACATAAATAGAAAGCACTTCCAACACAATCCCAACTATCAAACTCCTCGGACAACTGATGGCTCGAAATTATCACAATATTATCATAAAAAATCCCAATTCACATGCATCCATATTCAATTCATAATACATAAGCCTTTGGAACTCATTCATTCATGATCACACCAAGCAATTCAACATTGTA
>JAOTAY010000009.1:3129758-3164568 GCA_025629805.1 Erythroxylum baracoense | reverse complement strand
TTTCATAGTATCTGTATTAGGGTTTCTGTATGTACAGACTGTACATTTGATGTATAAAACTGTTGAGTTTGAGTAATGAAAAAAGGAAGATTTTGGTTTTAAAAATCTTGTGATTTACAGTTATAGCTTTTAATTATTTAAATGTATGTGATGCCATGTAGAGTACTGTAGTGAGCACACGTAGCGCTCCCTTATCTTAGGATATGTATCGGAATGACCTACGGGCTTCCCGGTGCGTACCCTAGGGTGAGGGGGTGTTACACTCATACTGAGAGTTAACACTCGAGATGCTCTCCACATTCTTTGTGGAGAAAGGAAGACACACATGGTCGAACACTATTTAGATCCAGTTGCCATTCCCAATGAGTTATTTAGAATTCTTTGTCACGATGGGTTATATAATATAGAGTTTGTAGGGATGTAAGTTTAATTAAACTTGTAGATAAACTTCCCATATATGATGTCTTCTAGACAATTCTGGCCAATAATTAGCGATGATAGCGATTATGACCCAAGTAGATCCAAGGCATTGTCGCTACTACACCCGGTGCTTAGATATATACATAGAACTCTGAGCCACATTTTGAGCAGACGGTGAGATAGCTATGGCGTTATGGGGAACTTAGATGTGTTTTATCTTTGGAGTATGAGTGATAGGATGTCAATCTACTTGGGGCATACATTAGCCCATTTTATCAGGTGTTAAAGCAAGGAGAGGATAGCCAACACGATCTATATGGGACCTCTTATAACTAAACTTGCACAAAGGATAGGGTCTTTGATAGATTATTATCAATCTGACTGATGGGTAATATGGTAGTGTTAAACCTCCAAGTTTTGAAGCATATGCATATAGTATGTATACGACAGGACCCATAGGCAATATCTGTAGACTAATTGGAGTTCTTGATGAGCTAACAGCACTAAAATGAGCTAGAGAAGAGCCAACCATAGTAGATCAGCCATTGTAGCCACAGTCACAACCATCCCAAATGAGAGGAGCAGTACACAAGGAGAACAGTAAGGAGGTACCCAAGGTGAGGACACCACACCAAGAAGATAGCTTGGCTGGAGAGGTGGTTAGACAACTCATGGGTACTCAACGCATTATTAGAGTACAGTAGGTGGAGATGGTGGAACGGATAGGCCAAGTAGGGGCTTTTATTAGATGGATGGGGGATTTAATGTTGCTGATGGTAAGTTGTCATGGAATAACTTTTCAACCTCTATTATCTGGCATAGTTACATCATCATCAGCTTCCCCACATTTCAAGGATCAACAACCTGAGGACTCTCCATTGACAGATATAGTCACAACAAGATGGAGATGCTTAATTTTGGTTTTCTCTATATTTATATATTTTTCTTATTTTCTTTCTGTTGTTATTCATTTTGTCATAACATCACTTTCTCTTCCTTTTTATTCATATGTGCTTATATTGTGTAAATTAGGGAAAACGTACAATTTTAAGTGTATGGAAGGAGATTATAAATTTCCTAAGTTTATTGTAATGATTGTTGTTAAATTTTATTAACTGATATCTTGAATTGGTTGAAATATGTCCATAAATACTTGAAGTCGTTATTGCTTATTGAATTAAGTAAGCAAAAGGATGAAAGTTAGAATAAACTTGCTTTTATAAGTTATATGTTTAGAATCATTGAGATAGTTAATTTGACTGAAAAGTGTAGATTATTTATACACATAAGACCTTTGTGTGAGCTTTTGAGCCTAAGAGCAAATTCATCAATATTTAAGCTCTTTTATTCTTTCATTTGAGTTATCATGCATATTTGAATAATTGTAGAACTTACTTTTATTATACATATTGAGACCATATTTGTTAAATTAGAAGTATGAATGCGATAAACGCACTTAGATTTAACAATTGTTTAGCCTATTATTTTGATAATTACTCTACCATATTTTATACCTCAAGAGTAATCAATTTTGAGCCTTAGCCTTTTTCATTGACTATAACCCTAATATTAGCTTTACCTTATTTTTCTTTGAAGACTTTTTATTAATTTGAACCCTGAAGGTTATTTACAATTACATGATTGCTTGAAATTTGAATTTTGAAAAGATCCAATACTTCTTTAATTATGGTGCATGATGAAAGCTCGAAGATTATTAAAAAAAACTGATTATGGTACTAATGGATTCTTGTTATGACAGACCTATATTGTGAAAGAATAAGTTTCTCGTAATCTTGTCGGTCATAAATTTCCTTCAATTTTATCATCACTTTGATTATCCCAATCATACCTTACCTAAGCCCCACTAAACCTTTATAAAGACCTTTTGATTTTTGTTTCTAGTTTACTTATAAGTGGTGGAGATATGATAATATTGCAAGCTTATAGTTAAAAGGTGTAATATGTATTGATTTGAGAATTCTTGTACTTTTCACTTTAAACACTTAAGTGAATTGAGTGAAATCTTTGTGAGGGTATAAAAAATTGCACTTTTGATTTAAAAAGATTATTGATTTGATTATGATTGATATTGACTTATGAAGTTTAGTTTTAGGATAACTTAATTCTAATCATATGTTATTTTGATTAATATGACATGATGCTTTAAAGTATGGATTGACAGGTTGAAGTTAATAAGGGATGGATGTTTTAGATTATGATTTTCTTGAGGACAAGCAAAAGCTTAAGTGTGGGAATGTTTGATAAATGCTTATTTGACTATATCTATATACCCATAGTTAACGTGATTTTCTTGATATTTAATAGTTTTCTAGAATTTTTAGTGCTTAATTCACTTTAAGTGCATTTATAGTTGATAATTGACTTCTTGGATTAAAAGGAGATGAATTCGGATCAAATAATGGCATGTAACGAAGGTTTGAAGCAACTTGAAGATACATGACTGTGTACAATGACTATGTAAGTCTCTATAAATGTGTGAAGATTTGAAGAATTTTGTTTCTGATTATGGGAAATTAGACACCCATGTATAGTGATATGCATGGCAGTGTACATTGCTCGAGTAAGTCTCTGTGTTTGTGTGAAATCACGAATTTAGGTATCTTTGGAGATACATAGTTACCTACACGCCCGTGTATGTTGACCATGTATAACCTAAAAACCCTAGTTTATACTTAGGTGCATTAGATAGCCCAAAACGCATAACCAACTACTCATATAATTCATATTTGGTCTTAAATACAGTTTTCCTTTCATCACCTTCTTGCATCCTAATATGATGATAGCCACTTTTTAAATCAATTTTGGTGAATATGCAAGCACCATGTAACTTATCTAGCATATCATCTAATCTAGAAATAGGATGGAAATACTTTACAATGATCTTATTGACTGGTATAACATACGTGCTCATGCTCTCTCTCATATACCCCTTTTTAAGCAATTCATCCACTTGCCTTTGTAATTCCTTTGTCTCCTCTGGATTGCTTCGATAAGCTGGACGATTAGGAATTTGAGTTCCTAGTTCTAAGTCAATCTAGTGCTCAATCCCTCTAAAAGGTGGTAACTTATAGGGTACCTCTTTAGGAAAAATATCATCATAATCCTATAACAATGTCACAAACACACTAGGAAAATTTGGGTCAAAGTTAGTGTTAGTTAAGTTTCCTTAAACCAAATCAAGAATAAAGCTCTCTTGCCTAAGTATGCACTCTTTAACTCTCTCTCTGTTTTGCATATAAACATCGTTTTGTCTGAACCTTTTCACTCCTTTTAATTTCTTTTTGCTCACTTTTCACATTCTATTTTTTCTTTTTACTCACTAACTTTTTTTCTCCTGCACATTCCACTTTTTTTCCTCACTTATGCAATCACTCACCATGGGGCTTTTAATTGTATTCTTTTCTCTCATGGCCTCTTTTATCTCTTCTTTCTTTTCCACCTCACTACCTAAATCCCCACTTGATGATTGTTGAATTTTCAATTGTGCAAGGTATGCTTCTTTGGGTGATAAAGGAGCAAAGGTACCTTTCTGCCTATTATACATAAAAGAATACATATTCATGTACCCATCATGTATAACACGCCTATCAAATTGTCATGACCTACTTAAAAATATATGACTAGCTTGCATAAACATGACATCACACTTAACTTCATCCGTATATCTACCAATAGAGAATGAAATAACTACTTGCTTAGTAACTTTGATGTCACCACTATCATTCAACCTTTGTAGTTTTTATGGATTAGGGTGTTTATCACATTTCAAGCCCAACTACTTTACCAAAGTAGTGCTAGCGACATTAGTGCAACTACCCCCATTTATAATCATGTTATAAGCTTTCCCACCTACTAAGCATCTAGTGTGAAATATGTTCTCCCTTTGTTCTAGACTATCTTAAGTTTAATGCACGTCTAGTAACTAAAGATTCACCCTTAACAACATACTTAACATTCTCATCAACGTCAAAACAATCTTCTAAAGGTGGCATACTTAAATCACTACCATTAGACTCGTTACCATTATCAGACTCAGAAACAATATCACCACCCTCAATAAACATAGTCTTCATATTAGGACATTCAAATGCATAATGACCACACTCTTGACATTTAAAGAACTTAATATCCCTATGTTTAGAAGGTTTAGAGGATGGATCAGTAGTACCTTTTTGAATTGAACTACTTTTCTCTTTGCCTTTGTTTGTCTCATTGCCTTTCTCCTTAGAATCTAAATAGTGTTCCCTTTTCTTATCTTCATTTTTGCTCCATCTTGGATTCCATTTGCTGCTAGAATTTAAGAAAAACTTAATTTTCCTTCTTTGTTTTTGTTGCTTTGGCAATGTTCACTAGGTTATCTATCTTTACATAATGTTAAAACTCAACCACATCAGTAATTTCCCTATTCAATCTACCCATGAACCAAGCCATTGTCACCTCTTCCTCCTCTTATATATTAGCTTTAATCAATAGTATCTCCATCTCCTTGTGATAATCTTCTACTAATCTAGTTCCTTGTGTGAGTCTATGTAATTGCTGGGGCAACTCTCTATAGTAATAAGGTGGCACAAACCTCTTCTTCATCCCTCTTTTCATCTCTTCCCAAATGGATATAGGTGGTTCACTATTTCTCCCATTCTTTACTAATTCATCCCCCAAACTAATGCATAATTAGAGAATTCCACTGCTGCCAATCTCACTTTCTTATCTTCATAATAGTCGTGACAAGTAAAAATCATGCCCACCTTTCTTTTCCATTCCAAGTACACTTCAACATTATTCCTTCCTTTGAAGGGTGGAATTTTCATCTTAATGGCATTAATATTGCTATCTTTCTCTTTACTCTTTCTTCTCTCTTTACTCTACCCCTCATGGATTACACTTCATCTTCATACTTGTTATACATTCTTTCCAATTGTCCCTCCCTTTTCCTATGGTCGTTAATTGATCTACTACAATTTTGGATTCTACCGATTTCATTAATTATCTCATCTATCCCATCCATCCCATCCATCTTAGTAGATAACTTCTTAAATTCACTAATGAATGCCTTATACATCACTTTCAAATTAGAAGCATTTTCATCCTCCTCAGGTATTGTTTCCTTTCTATCTCTTCTATTGGCCATTTTTATAACAAAAAGTTGCAAGAAAATGGTTAGCAATAAAAAAATAACCTCACAATTCACTCCCTTGTGTGTTTCACCCAAAAGATGGCACTCCACTCATATTTTCAATCAAAATTGCCTTTTATCCTCTTTTAAGCTTACACACTCATGCATTTTTTCACTCAAGTTTGTTGGCCTCAATTACACTTCACAATTCAATTTACAATCAAGGTAATTCACAAACAGCAAATTAAAACTTAGGAATACAATGAAAACACCTAAGAAAGACGACGGGCATAAAAGTAGAAGCAAGTATACCCAAATAAATAAAGGTAAAATGGGCACACAAAAGGAAAGTATGTATGTTGCCCAAAAATACAGAATCTAAATTAACAAGAATCAATTTGTTAATTACAGTATAAATGGAAACAAAAAGTAAAATATACTAAAAGTAGAAACTTAGAATGAAGGAAAATGACAAAACTAATGCATAAATGCAGAAACTGAAATTTCCTTAATGGAAAGGTCAACTTGGATGCAAAGATGTAAAGACACTAAACAAAATAGGAAGCCAACAAAAAAAAAAAATCCTATAATCATGCCAACCACAAAGATGGAATTTATGCTATTTGACTTTTTTATTTAATTTTCCTAATTTAAGATATGATCAAATCTAAATAATTTCCTAAATGACCAGATCTGAATTTTGGTTGTCTCCTTGTAGATAATTACCATAAATTCGGCCCAAAATATGTATAAAAACAAGATCTCACCACCAACCAAATCAAATCTTTCCTTTTTTTTAAACTCTAGGAACTGATTTCTTCTTCTTCTTCTTTTTAACACTAGCAATTGATTTCTTTTTTTGTTTTTCTTCATTTTTATATGATAATTAGATCAACGATAATTCAAATAACAAACTTGGAAAAATAAAGAAACAAGAAAAACACAAGAACAAGATCAACCCTAATTTTAAATTCTACTGAAAAATAACAAGAATAGCAAATAAACACAAGATAAATAAAATTTTATCCCAATTTAAGCTCTGATACCAAATGATGCAGAACCCTAAGGCTAAAGAACTCGAAAGCCCTTAAACACACACTTTGGATAGAATGAGAATAAGAAGAAATCTCCAACCTTAATGAACCCCCAATCAATAATAGCAAATAAACATAAGATAAATAAAAATTTATCCCAATTTAAGTTCTGATACCAAATGATGCAGAACCCTAAGAACTCGAAAGCCCTTAAACACACACTTTGGATAGAATGAGAATAAGAAGAAATCTCCAACTTTAATGAACCCCCAATCAATTATATGGATGGAAACACATATGATAAGGTTGATTTGAAAACAAGAATAGAATTCGCCACAAGTGATTACCTTCATAAGAAGTATATTTTTGATGCAATATAAGAAGATAAGAAATCCTCCCCAAAAGAATTTGACCAAGCCAATGTGAGAATTATTCATTAAAAAAATCCCTAAACAATGTTTATTATGAGTTATTTATACCCCTTGAAAAGAAAGAAATCCTAAATATGTAACAGGCCTTTAAACATGGGCCTCCCACTAAAATAACTAAAGACCAAACTAATATTTCTAAAATAAAACCCATTAAACCTAAAAGGTTTAAATTAAATGAGCTGAAAGTTAATAAAAGTCCATCTCACTAAACAAGCTCAAAGCATAAGGCCCAAAGTTATGCTTCTAACTTAAAATAGTTAATTAAACAAGAATGAAAGTCTTCTTACACATTCCGCCCAACTTGATTAGTTATGATACCATTGGCCCTCATTGTCTCTTAAGATTCCATACTATCTACAATTCAACCCATGTAGGATTGAATCCCTTCTTTGAACTTCTTAACTCTTTATCTTATTATTGGTCCCTCCGGCATTACAAGCTCATATTTAGTTCCATTTCTTTACAAAGTACCATGATCATGCTCACATCATAAGGGTTTTTTTAAATCTGGAAGCTTAATTATATTACTCTAGGGTTTCAAATAAGGAGAGGGGGCAAGTAACCACATTTGGAGGTCCAGATTTGAGATTCATGAAATTTTTTAGGTAACTGAGAAAACTCCTCCAAAGAGTTAGAGGAGGGAGGAACAAAGTCACCTGAAGCAATAATGGGGTTGGCAATAGGAGTAGAGGACAAAGTTAATTCGGGGGAATTTAAGATATCCTTAGAAGAATCACTGAAGATGAAAGCTAGTGCCAAAGACTTTTTTATAAGGAAGGAGTCTTAGAAAGGCAAGGTGTTCGAAAGCTCCCGCTTTAAGAAAATTGACTAAAACCAAAAATTTGAAAGAGATAACTAATGAGTGAAAACGGTAAAAGGCTAGAGAGAAGTTAGAAAATTTAGTTATGCATTAGAACATAACAATGAAAACTAATTTTAGATATTGTATTTAGGGTTAAATCCATTAGACCCTTCTATTTTGACCTTTTATCATTTCATTTTTTATATTTTGAACTATTACTCATCCTCTTATGGGTGAGCCTTGGAGCAATTGGTAAGCCATAAAGTCACAGGTTCAAGTCACAGAAACTGCTTCTTTGTAAAAATACAAAAGGAAGGTAGCATACATTATGACCCTCCCCAGAAACCCGCAAAGTGGGGAGCTTTGTACATTGGGTACATTGACTTTTGACTCTTCCTCTTATGGTATTATTTAGCTATGACACAACTCTCTTTATCATATTCTGTTGATTTTTAAAATTTTTAAGTTCCAGTATGATATGATTTAGAGTTATAAATAGATGAAAAACTAATAAAATATGACAAAATGAGTTGTATGATAGCTAAGTATAATATTGGAGAGATAAATAGTAATTTTTAAAATATAAAAAATGAAATAAAAAATCATATTACAAGAAGATTTAAGATCATATTACAAGAAGAATTAGTATATTAACTCTTATATTTAAAGGGAGACATCTTAGACGTTACCTTTAAAGCATGACATTTGAATATAAAATTTTTTAAAAATTGAATAATGAGAATTTTCAAAAAAGAAACAAAGAAGTTTATGTTATTAAAGGACATACATAGGATAATTTATATCTTGACAATTAAAAAAATAGAGATGCAGTAAACTTAACTTAGAAGGGGGAGACAGTGAAAGAGAGGAAAAAGAGAAGAGAAAGAAAAATAAATAAAGAAAAAATAGTTAATAATTCAAAATTAGGAATATTAAAAATAAATTTATCTTTTAGTAATGTCATTTAAATATTATAAAATAGAAGATCTTTTTATTTAATAAATGATACAATAATCCTCTTTATTCAATTACTAGAGCGAGAAGCTCTTATTTGTAATTGTCTCTAATTAAACGTTGATGTGATTATGGGCTTTGATGCAAAATCTGCCACGCTAGGTTTGAATTGCTTATGGTTCATCCTTTACTTGCGAGTGGCCAAGTTGGATCTAGGTTGAAAATTTTGTACTTATTTAAGCTTGGCTCAGTGTTGATCCAAGTTTGATCAAAGTCATTTTACCTTAAATAGATTTTTCCAATATTTATTTGTAGCATTAACTTCACCAATAAAGGAGTTATAATCGATTCATGTTTCTTTGAGTAAGTTTTTGAAATTCTTCAATTTGGCCCTTAATCCATTATACTTATTCTTCAAGTGAATATCATTATACTCCATATTGAATTTTGTTTGAAGTCATACCTTAATATCCTTTCAACCAGATTTGGGAAAGGAAGTAGTCGTTTGATTTCCCTTCTTCACTTTTTCAACCATTAAGAAGATTAAATACATTTATATTATATCATTCCATACTGCATCTTTTTCATTTATTTCTATACAATCATTGGAATCATTCATATTGTTTAAATCTTCCATCATTAAATGTAATCACATATTAGTGACATCAATTACAACAATTTCTACAAAGTATTAAATGCTAAACATGGTTCAAAATAAACACGAGACAACTGCAAAAATTTCTACAAAATATTAACTGCTAAATATGGTTCAAAGTAAATATGAGACAACCATATTAAATGCTAAACTGTATACAAGTGTATGAAAATGATAGAATAAAAATAAAGGTGTAAAATTGATTCTATAGCATAAAAATAAAGGAGTAAATTTAAGCAAGGTCATAATATATGCATGATGCATATCATGCTCATGCAAGCACATGTGTTTTTAACAATATGAACCATTTATGCGGTAATTACTCCAATGACTTTGAATGCATTCTAGTTGTTCTCATCTAACTCCAATGGATGAGCAGAGCATATTGAGCTGGCTTGATGGCCAAAAATCCACCTTTGTTTTTTACATCAATTTTGGAAGCATTGTTGGTTTGACAATTGACCAGTTTGTAGAGATAGAATATGGTCTTAAGGTGAGCAATGTTCAATTTATTTAGGTATTGGGGAGAGCGTTTAAATCCACTGACAATGATCAAATGAACTAAGAAAGTGTGCTTATAGTGAACTTGAAGTGCTTATAGTGAACTTGAATATAGGAATAGAGAATCAGGAAAAGGACTGATAATATATGGATGGGCACCACAATTACTAATACTAGATCACCCAACAGTTGGAGGTTTTATGACTCATTGTGGGTAGAACTAAACTCTCAAAGGTGTAAGCACTGGAGTGCCAATGATAAAATGACTTATATTGGTAAAGCAATTTAACAACGAAAAGCTAATTGCAAACGTGTTGAAGACTGCTGTAAGTCGATACACCACCAACATTGGGAAGAGATAAGGTTGAGACAGTGGTGAAAAGGCTAACGAGTGGTGGTGAAGAGGTGGCAGAAATGAGGAGAAGAGGTCGAGAGCTTGCAAAAAAGGCCAAGAAAACTATTGAAGAAGGTGATAGTTCGTATAAAGATGCTGATGCTTTGTTTCAGAAGCTTTGAATGCATTTTACCATTAATAGTGCTCTTATCATCCACCCAAAAGTAGGCTCTTCCTACCCATTCACCAAGTCGAAACGCAAAACTCCAATTATTCTTGGTAGTTGATAATACAAATTCTTGAATTAACTACCACTTCTAATCAACTAACAAATAAATCTTTTTCCTTTTATCCATCATCATGTTATGAAGAAAACATTATCATAATGAACGAAAGATTGAAGAAGATACAAAATGCAAAAAGGATACCGTATGGTTCTAAGCTCCAAAATGCACAATTATCTATCATCATGCTGTTGGGAAAACTTTCATGATCTGCTATATATATAGAAAAGTGAAAGAAAACAAAATAACAAAGACTTGTCTTGGAGACAAAGATGATTGGAAGAGAAGGTGATAGTTTTTCTGTTGATTTCTAATTTTAGAGAGCTTTTAATGCAAGTAATAACAATAACTCAAAAGCAAATAAAGCAACATATACAAAAACAAACATAAGCAGCAGATACAAAAACAAACAGGAAAATGATATAATTAGAGAAATCACATTACAGAAAACGCGAAAAATGCTAAAGTCGAAGCAGAGAAACTAAATATGAATTGTTTTTGAAAAAAAAATTATTTTAAAAATACACGAAAATATCATTTTTACATTTTTGTAAAATTATTATCATTTTCTTATTTTTAAAAACAAAAAAAATGAAAATAATTTTAACCAAACTCGTTTAGAAAAGAAAACAAAACCAAATAGCCCCTTAGGTTCAATTTGAACCATTTGGGAGGGCATGACGTGAATTTTTGGTAAGAGGTTAGTACACCTTTTGTCCGGATAAAAACAGTAAAATGGAGCAGTCGTCAAAACGAAAACCCACCCAAAAACTGCAGCTGAAGCATAGGCAATGATGGCGCTTTGGCCAACCGCTGGATGCCTCTCAGCCAAACTTTACAGGCATTATCATCAATCGTTGATCCCATATGAATATTCAAACAGTTCTTGTCCCTCTTCCGAATCTTCCCTCAAGTGTTGCTGCTTTAAGAACCAAATTCCTGAACAACCCACCCAGGTATTTATGTTTCGATCCTATTTTATCTTCCCAAGTATACTATCTTGGACAACTTAAAATGTAGGCTTTGAGTCTGAAGAGAGAAGAGTAGCTTTTTCTTCAGCCGACCCTTGTTTTAGCTTATTATCGACTGGACTTATAATTTCTTCCTTCATCCGAAATTTGGGTTCTTGTAATCAGTAGGTAACGTATGTATATATATATATATATTCAGGCGTTTTCTATTCTTTCATCGGATGTTCCGTGGGAGAGAGGCAGCATATGGAGCACCATGGCTCTGTATATGTTCAATTTGCACATACCTTTGGGCACTGGAGGCTTGTCTATCGTTTCCTATATCTTTCAACAACCTGTTCTTGACCCAGAGACAGAAGTGAGTGCCTAAACTGAGCTTTTTACCTTCAATTGCATAGTAACTCATACCAGTCTTTGCTTATTGTAATCAAGGTATTTTGCGCCTTTTTATAACATTGAACATGCCACAAAAGGGAATCAGGCTGTTGAACTTTTCATAAGCTGCCTTGGTAACATACTTTCTACTATCTAAGCTTTCACTCCCTTGTAAAACATACTAACTCATAGTGTCTGCTTTTATAGATTTTTCAATCTATTGTGTACCTTTTTGTAATCATAATATTGAGTTCAGAAAATTTACTTTGAGAAGTAGAAGTTCCTCATGATTTCAAAAGGAATAATGTTGAGGATCTCCCTCAAAGGGCGGTGATCGTTTGTTTATTTACTCCCATAATTTGTGCACGAGCTAAACTATATTGACCCAAAGTTCATGAATGCACTTTTCTTTCAAATGTTGGGAAAGAATCTAGCAAAGAAGAAAGTCATTAAGAATTTTGTTAGGGTACTCTAGTACAAGTCATAACACCTATTTATAAACTAAACTAGGATATGAGATGTAAATCCTACTCATACAATGAATTTCTCCAAGAAGTATCCCATTCATACGCGTAATTTGGTTAGATCCTCACTACTTGGCCTCAAATGGCTATACACCCTTAGCAAGAGCGATTGTCCCCTTGACACTTGTTGGCTAACTGTCTTGTGAGACTATCATACTTGAGCTTCATAGCACCTTATTCCACGTAAATTTCATATGAGGTGGATCTAAATCTTCTATATCGTTAAGGAGTAACATTGATGCAATAGGAATTATGCGTGCATTGATGTAGTGGCTAGGATAATGCCTCTCTACATTCAAGGAGTTGCATATTGATTCATATTACCTTTAATTGCAGGCATTATGGCTGTTTGTTATTGAAACTTTGGAGCTTGTAGGGGCCTTGGTTCTACTTACCAAAACTGCCAAGCCTGGATACAACCTTACAAGTCTCTTCAAAACCAATAATTTAGCAAAAACGAGGAATTGGCCATTGGCATCAGTAGTAGGTTTGGGGTTTCTTATTTTACTAGTTTTCCTGACATCTTTCCTTGCTGATGAGTTAATTGGACCCAAGGTTAGTTATCTGATTCCGATATAAATTGCTTCAATGTATTTATCATGTGCATAGTTGATGATTTTATGACTCTAGACTGTATTGAAAGTTCCTGACATTGAATGTGTGTGTGTTTTGGCAAGTTATTGTCTTCTAATCTCCATATTAGTGATCCCTGATAATATTTGGAAGCAAAGTGACATGGAAATATTATTTATACATTTTCATGGAAAGACCTTATTGATTTATTTATTGGTTTATTATACTGTTCTGTAACTTAGACCGATGTAAGAATTATGAATTTTCTATTCCTTGATTTTCTATCTTGGTTTTATATGAGCTACCTAACTATGACAAGAAAACAATTTGTGGAAATGTAGTAATAAGTAACTAGTTGTGATCCGGCAATACTACTCTTAGCAGCATCTTGGACATTTTTCCATTTTCCTTTAATCCATTCAGAGCGTGTGAGAGTACCTCCATCTAGGCTGAAAGTTCCTACTGCCTACCCAAATTAGTGGATCAATCAACTTGATATTGCCATAAGAATGCTTCCAATTGTTGCTGTAGGTCGTGTGGCTCCTCTATAACCCCTAGCTCTGATACGAAATTGGTATGGGATCAAGTTTGCAATTGGGTTACGGGCGATGTGATAGCGAAGTCGAGCCTTGGAACCTCGAAGTCTTCTGGTTTGTGAGTCTTACAGCCTTTACGACCTATGGTGAAAGATGGGGTGAAGGCTCAGAGAGATAAAGAGAGAAACTTCTGATCTCTAGCAAACACTGATTTTTGGGATGAAAAGTATATCCTCCTTTCATTACTAAGGTCACTAACATATATACATGAGAAATCAAACGAGAAATGCCAAAAGTATGAATAATGGATCGCAGCCCATATTGTTACCAACTAGCAACTGAAATTAGCTTCCACTAACCATCCCCATAATCCACTTCTCCACTTGTCTCTACCAGCTATTCCACATTGTCCTTAGTTTGCAAAATAGCCTTCACCAATTCTAACGAGTCCTTTTTGTGCCCCCGCGCATAGCTGCTGCTCCTGTTGTGGGGTTGTATCAATTTTGATCCTTTTTGATGATGTTTGACAGGTTCACTTCATGTTAGTCATATGTGCGTTTGATAATGATTCTGAAATCGATTATACAGTTGTTTTAATCCTTCTTTTTCTTGATTATATAAGGTCATATGATTATTTGCCAAAAATCGAGTTGAAGGTAAGGCGATACCAAATTACTTAAGCAACCACCATGCTCCGCTTGCGTATACTATGATGACACAAGCGGGTTCCATTCCCACATTGATTGATCTGGGATTCGAACTTGTGATGTGGGATGACCTAAGCCGTAGCCTAGTAGCTCTGATACCACTTACCAATTATAATCAAGGTAGACTAATTATATGGCAATTGGAATTAGCCCAATATAATTTTCAAATCCAATATATTACATCTACTGTTAACAGCCTTGCAGATACCTTGACTCGAGAATGGAAGCAGCCATATTCGGCCTAAAGGAGTCACTCACAAAAAAGGAAGCAGAATTAATAGAATTCCAGTAAGAAGTCGGTATAGTAACCAAAGAAATTAAGCAACTACGATCTACTATCCAACTCCTTGAAAAACAAACCATTTCAAATATCCAACCTATTACCCGACAACAAATTACTCAAACATCCACTCCTACAGCACAACCCAGTCCGTCAATTACCAAATCAGAATCCATTTTAGCCCAAAAACAAGAAGATTTCAAAGAAAGCAAAACCTATGTTATATTAAATGGACCCATGGCTGGCATTTATGACAAGTGGCATAAAGCCTCAATACATATCACTGAAAAACTCTCAATTATCCACAAGAGTTATTCTACCAAATCCGAAGCAGAAAAGGCCTTAGCCAAATTTAGAAACCCTGTACTCAAACCTCAATATGAACAAGCCCTGGAAAGACAACCCTTTGAGTCCAAGATGAAAACATTGGGTAAGCCCATAAACATGGAAAAAAATTAATGCCATACCTACAAAGGCCCTGAAAGAAGAAATGAACAAAATCACTCCAGACATGTTTTACGACTGTTTCCAAGCCCTAAACGGATGAACCGAAGACCAAAAAATTTTTAAATATTGTCCACAAAATCGAGGAAGGTATGGTCCTAAAGCTATTATTTTTCCTGAAGTTGATCCACTCACGACCTACCTTTTCTTCCAAAGTGGACTAGTCGATACCATTTACTTAACCAATTTACACAGTCTATCCGAATTCCCAACTGGATTTATCCTAGCAATCAAAATTTATAAAGAGAAATTTTTATTAAGGTCTTTAACAGCTATCCCATTTTTAAGAAGGCAGACATCTTGAAGGATTCAGAAATATTACTATCCCGATTAGCATATGTTCAAATTGGAATCAGTAATGGACAATATCCATCAATCGATGAACCTCCACGATATGAAATTACTTGGGATTTAATTAACCAGTTTAATCTTCACTGTCTCGAAGGAGTTTACCAGCAATGTTTAAAAATCAATGCTGAATCATTAATTGAATTCAATTATCGAAGACCTAATCTTTTGATGACTTCTGCCTATAAGAACCCTATAGCGGTAGATTCTCTGCAATTCATTAAAAATGTTGAAGCAGAATTTTCAACTATTTCTGGAGTCTTCACTAACATATCCGACGATTGGATACATTCTATCTGTAAGCAATTACAACATTATACAACTCACAAATGTCTTCATTGCTCGTCCACATCAACAATTAACGATGACAGCTCATCCGAAGATGTAATTATTGAAGAATAAAACAGTATTGTCGTTTGTAATTATTCTCCATGTAATTATTAAAGTCATGTACTTATTGACTATATGGCCGACATTTCTTTTCTTTCCTTTGGCAAAAGTGGACCCCTTATTAAGAAGGAATCTACCTTAGCTTTTACTTTTTCTTTTTCTTTTTCGTTTTATCCGGTTTGAACCTTTTAGGTTCTATATAATGTAAGACGTCTTCTGCCTTCAAGCATGAGAAAATAAATTCTTAGTTCTCTATTCCTATCCCTCTATCTCACCTAGCCTGCGTATTGGTGATAAAGAGAAAACGAGAAACACAATTATGATTACTAATGTTTTTATCTTTTCATCAATTATTATCTATCTTTCATACTTTTTGTATTTGAAAAATGTTTAAGACGGGATCTTTGAAGTAGACGGTGGTTGATAGAGTAATCCTTGATCATAATTTCCAGTATGAGTAGTGAGTCCAATATGAAACCTGTGATTGGTAGTAAAGCAACGATTCCCATGTTGAGGTCTAATTCTCTCTTCATAAATCTCTTGAGATATTTTTTTACGAAGTTTTGTTATAACATTTATAACGCTTCCGGTTTAGGTGGACAACCCGATAAATAGACATTTATAGGAATTAGCTTATCAACTCCTCGAACAGTACTATTAGAATCAGTACTGAACATCCCCCCTATAATTGTACTTGCTTCCATAGCAATAACATATTTGGGTTCGAGCATGTGTTCATATAATCTCACTAAAGAAGGAGCCATTTTCATGGTTACTGTTTCAGCTGTTAAAATCAGATCTGCTTGTTTAGGACTCAATCTTGGTACTAGTCCATAACGATCAAAGTCAAATCGTGAGCCTATTAATGAAGCAAATTCAATGAAGCAACAATTGGTACCATCGAGAAGTGGGCATAAATTGGAGCGTCTTGACTAATTTGAAAAATCATTTAATGTAGTTGAATAACAGAAATTGGGGTTGGTCGATCAAGGGAAAATCAATGGAATTCATAACTATCTCAATCTTATTATTTATTATTGTTTATTCTTGGAATATTCAAGAGCCAAGACCACTCTAATGCTCCTTTACGCCATCCATAAACTGAACCAACAATTAGGATAAGCATTAATAAACGATAGATAATAATTGATGGAAAGATAAAAACATTAGTGATCATACCTGTGTTTCTCGTTTTCTCTTGATCGCCAATACGTAGGCTAGGTGAGATAGAGAGACAGGAATAGAGAACCAAGAATTTATTTTCTCATGCTCGAAAGTAGGTGTTTTACATTATATAGAATCTAAAAGGTTCAAACCAGATAAAAAAGAAAAAAAGAAAAAAGATAAAGATAAAGTATATTCCTTCTTGATAAGGAGTCCACTTTTGCTAAAGGAAAGAAAAGAAATGCCGGCCATATAGTTGACAAGTACACGACTTTAATAATTACATGGTGAATAATTGCAAACAACCGTACTGTTTTATTCTTCAATAATTACATCTTCGGATGAGCTGTAATCGTTGATTCTTAATGTGGACGGGCAATGAGGACATTTGTGAGTTGTATAATGCTGTAATTGCTAACAGATAGAATGCTTTCAATTGTCGGATAGGTCAGTGAAGACTCCAAAAATAGTTGAAAATTGTGCTTCAATATTTTTAATGAGTTACAGAGAATCCACCGCTATAGGGTTCTTGTAGGCAGAAGTCATCAAAAGATTAGGTCCTCGATAATTGAGTTTGATTAATGATTTTGAATTGATTTTTAAACATTGTTGGTAAACTCCTTCGAGGCAATGAAGATTAAACTGATTAATTAAATCCCAATTAACTTTATATCGTGGAGGTTCATCGATTGGTGGATATTGTCCATTACTGATTCCAATTTGAACACATGTTAATCGGGATAGTAATATTTCTGAATCCTTCAAGGTGTCTGCCTTCTTAAAAATGGGATAGCCACTAAAGACCTTAATAAAAATTTCTCTTTCTTTTGCAAATCGGTCTTTATAATTTTTGACAGCTAGGATAAATCCAGCTGGGAATGCGGATAGACTGTGTAAATTGGTTAAGTAAATGGTATCGACTAGTCAACTCTGGAAGAAAAGGTGGGTCGTGAGTGGATCAGCTTCAGGAAAAATAATAACTTTAGGTCCATACCTTTCTCGATTTTGTAGATAATATTGAAATATTTTTTGGTCTTTGGTCCATCCGTTTAGGGCTTGGAAATATTCGTAAAACATGTCTGGAGTGATTTTCTTCATTTCTTCTTTCAGGGCTTTTGTAGGTATAGCATTAATTTTTTCTATGTTTATGGGCTTATCTAATGTTTTCATCTTGGACTCAGAGGGGTGTCTTTTCGGGGCTTGTTCATATTGAGTAAATGCCAGCCATGGGTCAATTGAATATAATATCGATTTTGCTTTCTTTGAAATCTTTTTGTTTTTAGGCTAAAATGAGTTCTGATTTGGTAACTGACGGATTGGGTTGTGTTGTAGGAGTAGATATTTGAGTAATTTGTTGTGGGATAATAGGTTGGATATTTGAAATGGTTAGTTTTTCAAGAAGTTGGATAGTAGATCGTAGTTTTCTGAACTTATGCTAATTACTAATTTATACCAAAATGAATAGCATGGATAGAGTTCCATAGAACGGGAACTACTGAAAACACTATTACAGCAAGTTATCCTATGAATTTCTATGATCTGAGTAAAAACTTGGTAAAAACTCTTGCAATTGCATAAATATCCCTGTTATAGTCATTTTGATACGATTTTTTTTGTACCTCCTAGTGTAGCTTTCTCTATTATTTGTTATATGAATTTTATTATATTATTCTCAAATTATATTGCAAGTATCTTTAGATGTTGTCTGTGGTTAAGAGGGAATTTAACCCTGACTGAATCAATTGAGTAGAAGCTATATCTCATCCATTTAGTGATTATTCTCCTGGAAACATAAAAGATGAATTACTTTAGTTTGGTTGCACTAAGTTCCAAAAATGCCAATGCTTTAGCTTTCCACAGGCACATAGCGGTCCAAATGTTCTGAATCTTTCGTGTTATTTGCTACACTCCGTGTTTGAACATAAGAACGGTTGCTAGTGACTCTAGCAATCGTTCTTCATTTGATTGGTTTTCAAGAGTGAAATGTTTACTGTTATGAATACAGGAACTCAAAATAAGTGCTTAAATGAAAAACAGGGATCAGAATGTTATTATTTGACTACATAATTTATGAATCCTGTTTAAGTTACTCGTGTCATACCAGTGTTCTCTGCTTTCTATTTACTTTTGACAATCTCTGCTATCTCATTAGTTATCGTATTTTATGATTTACTGGACGTTTGTTGGAAAGCCTATTTGTGATTCCTATGAATGTGAAATTTGACGAATTTTGTGAATTATAACTTCAACTTTGTGGCAGCAGTCTTATGTAATATTGACGTTTGTAGGATGTTAATAATCCCATTCTGAACGAGATTCTAATGAAGAGTGACATATCAAAAGTTGCTTGCATCCTAGTTTACTGCTTTATCACTCCACTGCTAGAAGAGTTGATTTACAGAGGCTTTCTACTGGGATCTCTTGCTTCCATAATGACTTGGAAGCAATCAGTCTTCCTTAGCTCAGTAGTTTTTAGCGGAGCACACTTTTCTGGTGAGAACTGTATTCAATTATTTATAATAGGCAGTGTCTTGGGATGCTGTTATTGTTGGACAGGAAACTTGAGTTCATCCCTGGCGATACATAGCTTGTACAATGCCATAACACTGATCATAACGTTTCTATCTTGATTGTGGAAGTGGAACCCAGTCTGAAATCATTTTGCTTTCTGGATTAATTAAACTCTTTGAGAGTAGTGAATAAAATATGGTATGCTTCCAGCAAGGTCAAGTGGAAGTGGCCCACCTGATAAATAATCACAAGAAAAATTTCAAAGATATGATAGATGCCTCAAAAGTCGTCCACTGTATGATGATAATGCCAATGCGCCCTTCAAATTCAATCTCTCCTGCTATGCTCATTAATTTAATGTTGCCTTTACAGGTTAACCCTATTTTAACACTTCTTCAATCTTTACAACCCAACCTTGAAAGTGATATGTTCAAAGTTAACCACCACCTTTTCCATTTCTGTTGTATAGTTTTACATTTTTATATTTATAGTAATTTTATATTTAATAAATTATTTTTATTTAAAAATAATTTTACTCCAATTACTAATTGGAAAAAAATCCAATTTAATAAAAATTGGAATCTTAACGAAAAATATTAACTTTCATCCTACAATTTCTCAAGATAATATTTTTAAAGAGGGTCGTTAACTTCTCATCCCGCGATCAACGCTTATCGTGAACACGTGGTGGCGTGAAGGAATGAATGCGCTGGATCCCACGTGGTTCACGTTAGTAACCAAACGACCTGACAACAGATAAATAGATCCCCAGATCATCCAAAACTCTGCTGAAGTAACCTACCCACTACCAAACTTCTTTCTCTCTCTTCAACTCTGTTATTAACTTTCCAGACTGTAGACATGGCTGGTTTTGAGCAACAGGTGAAGGAGAGAGCCAAGGAGCTCAAAGTTTTCTTCAAGAAGGGTGTGAAGATCGTTGGGGACTCTTGCAAAAAAGGCTGGAACAAAGTCAAGAAAATGAAACGTTAGCTTTTCTAAGCGCCTATTCTTCACATTTTGACACCCCTCTTTCATGCTTGTTATGGTGTTTTAGTTGCCTTATTTATTGAAACCATTCAAAGCTTTTTTTGGTCTTCAATCTGTCTTGAAACTTTTGGATTGCGGTTATTTGATTTTTTTTGTATTTATTTTTTCAAAAGAAGACATTCTGTTTAATATTAGTTGTTGGTGAATTAGAAAGCATTTATACAGTTATTATACACGAGAGATTTTGCCTGCCATTGAGAAGGCAGGATCCATTGATGAAACTAAATGGAGCTGTCACCCGGTCTTTCTAAAAGAACAGTTATTGTTTTACATAATCTCAATTTCATATTGTTGAGTAATAATTCTTATGTAACAAAAGGTGCATATTGATTGAGAGAAAAAACTGATATATAGTAGCCATGTCGAGAATCTGTTAAATCATCTGGAATTAAACTCTCAACGAGAAGCGAGAGAGGGAGTGGTTGATGATTGTTCTACTGAACTCTGATTGAATTATACAATTCATGACGCTCACATCTCCTAACTCATGCTACTTCTCTCACTAGACCTTCTAATCACCAATCTTGTTTTCAGTCCTTCAAGGTTTCCGGCACCGATGTAGCCATCCATTCCCTTAAAAGAAGATATTACAATTCTCTGCTAAATGCTAAATTGAAATTACAACATGAGAAGTAATACTAATATTAAATATATAATATATAATAGATTGGCTTAGTTTGGTTTTAAAATTACTCAAACTAATTCCAAATTACAATTTTTTGGGTTCCGATTCTTTAATTCGATATGATAATGTATTTAATAATAATACAATATATAAATTAAAACAGGTTATTTTTTAATGTAAATGACACAATTGTAATGGATCTTGTACCACATTGGTCAAAAAAACGGTACAAAATAAAATGTTTCAATACCAAATTCAAATACCGATTATATATTGGACGATGCTAAAACTTTTAAAAAACCAGTGACATTCTACTTTATTGGAAATTACTATTGTGATTGTTCAATTTATGCAATAAGGTATGATTTCAAAGTTTCACATAAGAAGCTATCATTTGGAAAAGAGTAGTTCTATATTCACATAAAAGGAGCATTCACATGAGGATAAGTACATGCCATCTCTAAGATATATTCCATATATGACACACACAAAAAGTTATATTTAATACCATAACAATAAAAGAACTGAAATTCTTGTTGGGTCTTGTTTGGTAACCGATAATGAAGAAATTGAAATAAAAAAATACTAATAAAAAAAGCAAGAATGTGAATAGAAATGAAATTCCTGATTATATGTATTTAATATATAATAACTAAGAATGTGATTAAACAAGTTAATAGTTATACTTGGTATCAAATATTAGGAATGATAATGAGAAATTTATACTCATATTTATTTATTATGTAATTTTTTATAAATCATTAATGGAATTATTTTGCATTTTATAAATAAGTTATCAAATTTATTTTCAATGATTTAATAAATTAATAAAACATTTGACTGATTACTTGCCTCAAATGAAAACTTATAACTTCTTTTATTATGTTTATAATGTTGGCATCTAGTAGATTTCACTAGGGCACCTTTCATTACATATATGATGCCTTTGCATTTTTTCCAATGGATACACTTAAGATGGTTTACTTTCTTGCTACTAACAATGATATCTGGGCAAGTATTTTTTTTTTAATACTTGGGAGGGCCTACAGGCCAGGTAGAAACAAAATTTCAAAATGGCCCGTATTTAAAGTGGGTAGAAAGGGAACAATTGAAGGGATTTATTTCCCCCATTTCCCAAAAGTCCTATCTGTTGCGTTGCGCCAACATTTTGATGAAAACTCCTAGGCATTGCCTCCTGATGGCCATTGTTCTGTGTGTTGTTGTTTTCCCTGATTGCAACTGGAAACCCCGTTTGGCTAGAAGATCTGCAATTACGTTGCGGTTTCTGCGAATGAATTGGAAATCCAGTTGATAGAAACTCTGGATCTGTGTTTTGATTTTGCAAACCAAAGGTGGGGCGAATCGTGAGACGATCGCCGATTACAGTAGGTTGAATGCCTCCTTGCAATTGGTTAAGGCTGTCAATCTTGAGATTCCTTGTTCTGTTGCAAAGGCCAGGCCTTTGGAGATCCCTCATAGCTCTGCTTCCAGAGGAGAGCATGTTCCTAAGTTATGAGAGAAACCTAGGATCCATTCTCCATTTGGTTGTTCGATGTAGCCTCCGCATGGCGCATCCCCTGTGGATCTGGTGACCACTCCGTCAGTTTTGATGTAGTGGTGCCACGGTTTGGGAAAACCGTGTTCTTCTTCGTCCTGTTCTTGGCCAGTTATGTCCGCCTCTGTATTCCTATTTTGAATTGTTGCAAAAGCTCCTTTATTTTCATGGACTAATGCTTTGACTCTGTTTTGCAAGGCGATTTCTAGGATTTGCTTGTGTTGGAAGATTTGTTCGTTCCTGGCAGTCCACAGGTTCCAGCATGTTATAGCGCACCATATGCTCCAAGACAGCTCCTCCTGCAGAAAGGTAAGGTTTAAGTTAGATATAATCCATTGTTTGAAATACATCTCTGTCCATAACGAGACTGGTAGGGTCTAGTTTATGCTCTTCCATATCTGCGTTGTTTTCTGGCAGCCCCTGAATATATGGAGGGTTTCCTCATGATGGCATAGAGGGCACTGCCCTGTGTCACTGAGGCCAATTTTGAATCTCCTACTATTGGTCCATATTGCCCTTTTTAACATTCTCCATATGGTAGTTTTAATTCTTTCTGGGACTTGTAGTCTCTATAGGTCTTTCCAGTGTTTCTCTGCTGGGTTTCATGTCACTGAGCAGAAAATTTGATATGCTGAGCTTGTGTGGAACATGCCATTTCGTGCCCACTTCCATGTTGCTATATCATGGCCCAGATCTTCATGTAAAGGTTGGGTGGCTAGAAGCATATTTATATTTTGTGTAGGCAGCCTACCTTGTAGTAGTGTAGTATCCCATTGTCCTGAAGAGGATAGGTAAAAGTGGGCTTTGCAGTTAAATTCCTCACTGGGGATTGCTTGTGTAGCCCAATCAATGAGGCATATGTTTTGGTGCAGCCAGTAGTGCTTCCAGAAGAGTATTGTCTTTCCATCCCTTAAATTCCATTTGATTCCTTTCTGCATTGTGTCCCAGACTTTGGTTAATTTCTTGTAGAAATGTGAAGAGGATTTCTTTGGGAGTCGCCCTAGTAGATCCATGGTAGATAAATTGTATTTTTCCATGAATATTTCCTTCCACGGTTTCTTTTCTGGTTGTATCAAGTCCCATGCTAGTTTGAGAAGTAATGCTGCATTATGTTCATTTGATTTCCTTAGTCCCAGTCCTCCTCTGACTTTGGGTTGGCAAACTTCATCCCATTTGACAAGTGGTACCTTCTTTTCATTTGAGATGCCCCCCATAGGAAGTTCCGACAGCATCTGTCAAGTTCCCTGCAAGACAGCTTTGGTAGGGGTGTGGACTGCATTAGAAAGGATGGTATGGCTCCCAGGACTGATTGACACAAGGTAAGTCTTCTTGGGAGGGATATTGTCTTTGGATTCCATGTTTGAACTCTGGCTTTAACTTTTTCAATTATGGCCTGGTGTGTCTGTTTGGTTACTCTACGATGGATTAGGGGAGCCCCTAAATAAATTCCCAGGTCGAAGACTAACTCCATCTGAAGGTAGGAGCTTATGTCTCTGACTGTTTGCTAGGAGACATTTGGAGAGAACTAAATGCTTGATTTTGATATGTTTATTTTTTGTCCTAAGTGGACTGAAATCTCAGTTAAAAGATCATAAATGTGTTGTGCCTGTGGTAGGGTGGCTTTTGCAAATAGAAGAATGTCATCTGTAAAAAGCAGGTGGGACAGGGTTGCTTTGCCCCTTCCAAAGGGGAGGGGCAGCCACTGATGTTGTTTAACACTAAGATCAATGGCTTGTGACAACCTGTTCATACATAAAATGAATAGGTAGGGTGAGATTGGGTCACCCTGTCTCACTCCTCTGCCTGGTTTGAATTCAGTCCCCAATGTTCCCTCCCAGATACCCTTGTGGAGGTGGTTGTGAGTGTGCTCATTATTAATTTTATGAAGTTATTAGGCAAGCCATCGTCAGTTAAGGTATCGTGTATAAAGTGCCACTTTACCTTGTCAAAAGCCTTTTCCAAATCTAGTTTGATTATGAACCAACCTTGTTTACCTTTTGTTTGATGCATGGTATGTATTGCCTCCTGGGCTAATAGAATGCTCTCTACTATACTCCTTCCCTGTAAGAAACTAGATTGATTTTGATTAATTGGTTGAGGTAGTACCTGTTTTAGCCTATTTACCAGTACCTTTGTTGTGATTTTGGCACAGGTGTTGATCAGGGTGATTGGTCTGAATTGTGTGATCTTCTGTGGGTCTTTGGTCTTTGGAATTAAGGCAATCATGCCCTTGTTGTGATGTTCAGGGAAAGTCCCTCATCTGAAAGCAGTTTGCACCATTTGGATGAGTTGTTTATGGATTGTTTGCCAATTGTTTTGGTAAAAAGATGCAGTGAGGCCATCGGGACCTGGGGTTTTGTCAGGATGCATTCTTTAAGAGCTTGTTTTATTTCCGGCACAGAGATATCATCTGCAAGCATCATTTTTAAAGAATTGTCGATAATTGGAAAATACCCCCTGACTCTGTATTTATTTGCAGATGGGCTTGGGCCTATGTTTTGAGGTAGTTCCTCTTTGTAGAAGGTTTTGAAATACTCTGTAATATCCTGTTGTATTAATTCCTTGTCAGTAGACCATTGCCCTGTTTGGAGTTTGAGCATGTTGATTGTGGTTCTTACTTTGTGAAGTCTGTGAGTTTGATGAAAGGAGGCAGAATTTTTGTCTCCTTCTGTTAGCCACTTGAATCTTCTGTTCTGAGGTTTGAGCTCTTCTTGTTGTGTTATAAGTTGTTCAAGTTCCTTTTTGAGCTTCTCCTCAAGCTCCTATATTCTTTTGGGTGGATAGGGAATCTTGGATGCCTTGTAGCCTTGCCAGGTTCCGTCTCAACTTCTTATTGACGTTACCAAAAATGTGATACTTCCATTCATGGCTTATTGCATGAAGTGCCTCAATTGAATTTTGTAATGACTGTTGTTGTTTCCAAAATGAGGCTAGCCAATGTTTCCACTGAGGGTGATGTTCCCAGGAATTATAGTATCTGAAGTTGTTTATATTGATGTGTTCTTTGTCCTTATCCTTGTCCTTCTCAATCGTTACTAAGATTGGGCAGTGGTCTGAGCATAATTTGGGTAGGTGTTGGGTGACTATGGTAGTTGCCCAGTTGAGTGCTTGTGTGTTTGCCATTGCCCTGTCCAATCTTCTAAAACATAGTTTGTTAGACCATGTAAATCTATTACCTGTGAAGCCCAAGTCTTGCATGTGTGCTAAGTTGATCCAAGGTGCTAAGTTGATCCAAGCTTCGAAATTAGGGCAGCCATTTGTTTGTTGCCTGCCTAGTTTGTCTTCTTTGTTGACATAAGCATTGAAGTCCCCAAGTACAATCCATGGTGATGTTATAAGACCTGCAAGAAGTGTTAATCTATTCCATAGATCCCTCCTAATGGAGGGGTTTGGACTACCATATACTGCAGTGAGCAAAACATTTGAGCTGCCAAGAAGTATTACATTTGCATGTAGAAACTGCCAGTGTGCTTCAATTATGTAAAGTGTAATAGAAGGTTGCCATAATATCCAGATACCACCACTGAATCCTACTGAATCAACCCTACGTGAGTTTTTGAAGCCTAAGTCATGTATTATATTTTGTGCTGCATTCCCACTAACACGAGGCTCTTGAATGATGATAATTTTGGCCTTGTGCAGGTTGATCAATTTTTTCAGGGCAGATTTTGTTTTTGTATTTGAGATACCTCTACAATTCCATGAAAGGATTTTTAACTCCATTTTAAGTGAAAAAGTTTATTGAGGTTTACCTTAAGCTTGAGGTAAAACCTCCTCCTCTATAGGTTGATGCACTGTGGGAGGGCTGGTGGTTCTTCTTGGAGCTCATACTCTCCATCAACATGATCGCCCTGGTCAAGTAAGCCACTGATATCCTGATTATTAAGGATGTCTTTGACCCATACCTTCTTGGCTAAGTTGATTCCTTTTGGTGCTGGCAGTTGGTGCTAGTTGGTTTTGCTGAGCCTCTGCATCTCTGGACGATTTATGTTGTAAACCAAGTGATTTGTTTCTGTTGATGTTTGAGTCGATAGTACCATTTGGTTTACCTAGTGTTGCAAGCCCATAATGGGTTGTGTCACTGAGTCAACTGGTTCCTGTGCAGTCTCCTGTTTTTGGCCCATCTCAGGCTGGTTACCTTTTTCTGGCAATGGTTGAGCTTTAGTGGGCTGAACATTGACCTCAGTATTTTTCTTGGCCCTCATGGGCTCCTCATGCTTGGACATTAATTTCCTTCTGTTTCTTGGCTGAGTTGTATCTTGGGCCCTGGACTTGGCTGGCCTTTTATTTAGCTGGGGCCCAGTTGGGTTTGCTGCATTATGGGTTTTAAAAGAAAAGGGCTGTGGACTTGACCTATTGGCGGATGTGTCTTGTATACTTTCTAGGTCGTCCTTGAGTGCTTCAAAACGTGAAGAGGTAGGGACTCCTTTCTCTGGAAGCTTGTGCTGGTTACTATTTTTGTCCGTTAGTCCTAGCGCTGCCATTTTCTGATTTGCTGATGTCCCACTCTTTTTCTTTTTTTGTGCTACCATCCAAGGACCGGGTTTGCTGAGATCTAGCCGTTTGGCACAGAAGGCTGCATGAGTTGCGGTGTGTGACCTTGCTGGTAAGTGGTAACTCTGGCGATTGATGATGACTCCCCAACGAAGTAGGTGGATTCTTTCTTCCCCTCGGGGGACTGAGGCCTATCCTCCAGAATACCCTTCTCCTTCTGTTTTTCTTGTTATCTTTGAACGAGTGTTGGGCAGCACTCTTTAGAGTGTCCATATGGTGGGCACTCAAAACAAATGCTGTAGAGGGCCTCGTATTGAATGGGATAAAGCTTATTGTCTAATGTAATGCTCCAAAGTAATGGCTTGTTAAGATCCAGAGTGACTGTTAACCTTGCAAATTGGCCTCTTTTGGCCTCAGATGTGTGGATGTCTGCTTTGACAAACTTCCCTATTGGTTTTGAAATTTCAAGCAAGATATCTGCATGAAAATATCTAGGTGGTAATCCTGGGATACGCATCCATTTAGTGACTGCATCGATATGATTTGACTTTGTGTCGAATTCTCTATGCCACTGGTGAATTGTGATGTAGTGGCCTTGTATTACCCAAGGTCCCTCCAGGAGTACTTTGAGGTAGTCCGCTTGGCTGGCTAACTTCACCAAGTAGAATCCAGCTTCAATGTCGAGGATTTGTATGTTTCCCTTTGGTTTCCAGAGACTCATCAGGTGGTTATGAAGGACAAGGTAATTTATTGATCTCCCTAGAGGTTTAATTACCATTGTATGCTCATAATTCCTGTCCATCTTGGTTTGAACGTCTTATGCAAAGGTAACCTTTGGCCCATTTTATCCCATTTCATGCACGACATCTCCTGGTTGGAGCTTCACTTCGTGGATTTTGAAGGGATTACTTGGTTGCGGCTTGTCTTTGGAGGCAGAGGGAACTGTGACAGGGGTTGGATCCTGCTTATCTGCAGAGAAAGGTGTTGCAGCCTGAGAAGGTACTGCCTGAGATTGTGTCATTGCTTTGAAGGGTCTCCCTTCTTCAACATACCTGATCTCTTTTTCACTTGCTTGTTGCGGGGGAAGATCATCTTGTGTTTTGGTCTGAGGGGGAGTAGCTGTAACTTCCATTGCAGAGCTTTCAGTGAACCTGGTGTCCATGTTCATGTCTTCCTGATTCACAGGATTTTCCATTACCACCATGGGGCTTCTATCTTTGTCTTTAAGTGTTGCAGGGTTCCTTACATCTACATTGAGATGTCTTGGATCCCCATCAACTTCCATGGTTGTAACTTTTGAGTTTAGCTTTGTAAAATGTAGAGAGAAGCGAGAGAAAGCGTATAGTTCCAAAACATATCATCTTTAAGGTTTGCTAATTCTCAATCAATTTTTTGTGGTGCAGTAAAATAATGTTAGGTTAATAAAAGTTAACGATAAAATTTAATAAATAAACTAATCTTGAAATTTTCACTAAATATAATTTTTTTACCATAAAATAAAATACAACTTTTCTTTCTATAAAAAAGTAAAATTAGAATGATTGAAATCTCATGATTCTTTATTTCATAAATTTTTTCTTTTCTATCATCTATAAATATCCAAGGCTTAGTTAAGAATATCTTATGTATTAACATAATGTTGCTTTTTCACCTTCTTTAAGACAACACACATACATTTATTTATTGAATCATTAAGATTATTTACCTATCTGAACTTTAGTACATGTGCGAGATTTGATAAATTAGAAAGTTAAAATTTATTACTCTTACTCCATTATCATTAAGTCATATGATTATACTTTTGATATTCAACATTCTCTAGCAAATGCAAATAACAAGAGCTTATGCAATTAAAGTATGTAAGAAAAATATTTTCACTTGGCTTTTCAAATATTATCTTTTAACCAATTAAACAACAACAACATCATTCCGTTAAAACACGATGTTTGGGAAGGTCTAGTAGTACTCAGCCTTACTCTTACTAAGTAGGAAGACTTTTTTTGATAAATCTACATATAATGCAAAATGATAATAATTTAAAATATAAATAAATGCGTATAAATAAAAATACAAAACTATGTGATGCAATACATAATACAAAACATCTTTCAACCAACTCATTGTTAACAATAAACATAGTTTGTGCTGTTAAGATGGCTATAACCTAAAGGAATTATATCATCAAAGAAAGTAGATAGAAAACAACACCGAATAACATCCAAAGGAAGCGAGAATTTTAAATGCAACCACAAAGTAAAAGGGACACAGAAACTTACGAGGAAAACCCCAACATAGGAAAAACCTCGGGCGACAAGCCAGAAAAATTCTTTACTATAAAGAAAAAGTACAAAAGCTCTTTTACAAATAAGGTGGCTGAACACTTGTATTACTAACCTCCACCAAGTAGTAACTTATATTCTAAAAGTCACCACTAGACTCCTTATATAGGAGTTAAAGACAAAGGGCTTATGTTATCTAGCCAATTTGGGACAAGGACCATATATATAAGAGACCAAAGACTTAAGATCTATTTCCACAAACAATTTGGGATGAAGGCTAACATACAAAATTGAGGTAAACATAACAATCTCCACCTTACATCAATCTTGTTGCAAACAAGAAATTCTCCTCCTTGAAACGAAATTGAGCAGACTGAATTGTAACCTCCTTGTTCAAACTTCATGGCTGCCTCCAAATTGAAAGATACTCAAGAAACAAGATTAACCAAGTCTAATCTAGGAAGAGTCTTTGTCATCATATAGGCAGCATTATCTAGCGTACTAACTTTCATGACCATAATATCCTCTTTTGCAATGACTTCTTGAACAAAGTGATATTTGACATCAATGTGTTTAGTGCGCTCGTGGAACGTGTTATCTTTTTTTAAGAAAATGGCACTCTGGCTATCAAAATATATCTCCAATCTATGACCATCTTGAGTAAGCTCTGCATAGATACTTCTAAGCCAAATTGCTTCCTTCATTGCTTCAGTGATTGCCATATATTTAGTTTTTGTAGTTGAAAGAGTTACTGTAGCTTGCAAACAGGCTTTCCAACTTATAACAGAACCACCAAAAGTAAAAATGTATCTAGATGTGGATCGTCGAGTATCAAGATCACTCGCAAAATCTGAATCCACATATCCAACCAATCTAGCTATGGAATTTCCAAATTCGTCTTACCTTTAAGATACCTCAATATCCACTTCACTGCCTGCCAATGCTCCTTCCCTGGATTAGCCATGTAACGATTCACCACGCTAATGACATGTGCTAAGTCAGGGCGTGTGTAAACCATCACGTACATAATGCTCCGAACAGTACTAGCATATGGTGTCTTCTCCATTTTCTCAATTTCTTCATCTGAGGTTAGACATTGTCGTGACGACAACTTGAAGTGTGTAGTAAGAGGTATAATAACTGGTTTGGCTTTGTATATACCAAACCTCTTAAAAACTTTGTGTACATAACCCTCTTGAGAAAGATAAAGCTTCTTCGCCTTACGACCACACCTGATCTCCATACCTAAGATGTGTTTTGCTATACTTAAATCCTTCATTTCAAATTATGCATTTAATTGTGTCTTAATCTTGGCAATTTCTGACTTGCTCCTAGCTGGATGAGCATGTCATCCACATAAAGTAGTAAATACATGAAGGAACCATCGCTGAATGAGCTCTTGTAAACACAGAGTCATAATTGCTTCTCCTGAAACTAAGATTTAAAATAAACGTATCAAAACGTTTATACCACTGTCGAGACGATTACTTGAGGCTATACAATGACTTCTGGAATTTACAAACATGGTCCTCCTTGCCCTCAACCGGAAAACCTTCGAGTTGCAGCATCTAAATTTCTTCTTCTAAATCACCATGCAGGAATGTTGTTTTAACATCTAGTTGCTCCAATTCAAGGTCATTAGATGAAACAAGACCAAGAAACAGCTGAATGGAACTATGTTTCACAACGGGTGAATAAATGTCATTAAAGTCAACTCTCGATACCTGACTAAATCCTTTAACAACAATTTTAGCTTTATACCTCGGTTCTTCAATTTCGAGAATTCCATCTTTTTTCTTGAACACCCATTTACACTTAATTGCACTTTTACCTTTCGATAATTTTGCTAGAATCTAAGTGTCATTCTTTTGAAGTGATTCCATTTCTTCCCGCATAGCTACAACCCATTTATTAGAATTTGGACAGGTAGTTGCATCCTTATAACTAGCGGGCTCAAAACAACTCTCTGCCTCCTCAGGAGCTACAAAAGCAAACCCAACAAAGTATGCTTCTTCAATCAACCTCTGTTAAGGTACACCTTGATACTCTCCTTGAATTCTTCAAGATGTACTTTAACAGACTTACCTTCTAGTAATTTATGCGAGTACAACCTAGACTTAGCATATAAGCAATTTGCTAGACACTTGTGAAAAGTGATTCAAGTTTCAACCATAAACCAGCAGCGGTTGCCTTCAAATTCTTCCTTTTCTTCTCCAGGTTTGAACCAAACATCTTTTCCACCCCAAGTAGTGCCTCATCCAAATCAAGACTAATAAGGGTTGCTTTCATCTTGATTTGCCACAAAGAAAACTTTGTGCTATACATGAGTGATGGAATATCTAACTTTGTCGATGCTAAAGCCATCATTACTCTGATACCAATTTGTTAAGATGAATACAACCTAAAAGAATTATATCGACAAAAAAAGTAGATAGAAAACAATACCAAATAACACCCAACGGAAGGGAGAATTTTAAATGTAAGCAAAAAGTAAAAAGGACCCATAAACTTATGAGGAAAACCTCAACATGGGGAAAATCTTAGGCGGCAAGCCAGAAAAATTCTTCACTATAAAGAAGGAGTACAAAAGCTCTTTTACAAATAAGGTGGCCAAACACTTGTATTACTAGCCTCCACCAAGTAGTAACTCATATTCTAAAAGCCACCGCTAGACTCATTATATAGGAGTTAAAGACAAAAGGCTTATGTTATCTAGCCAATATGAGACAACGACCATATATATAAGAGACCAAAGACTTAAGATCTATTTCCACAAATAATGTGGGATGAAGGCTAACATACAAAATTGAGGCAAACATAACATGTGTAATCCAAACTAACAATGAAAATTAGATCTTAAATCTCTATAAAACTATATCCACCTTTTTTGGGTACTAATATAATTATATTTTTGTATTAAGGTCAATTTTATCATAAATGTTATTTATTAAAAATTACAGTTAGAATTTGAAAATTTGATAACCCTAAATCTTTGATAGTCCCACTCGAGAAAGTGTTCATATCCCACCTCCACTCTTTAGCTCTTTAATGGAAGACCCTACGTAGAGATTCATGAGAACATATCACTACCCAAACCCTGAAATTTTCCAAAGAGTTGAGAAGTGGGTGTGCTTCATCTTTAAGTGTTGCTACTGCTGAGTTGACTGCCTAACTTGCTTTGAGTTCAGGGAAGAAAGGATTAGAATTTCGTATTCATTAAGGGAAGGGGATACCTAGAACTCTTATTTTCTGTCATAACAAAATACGTGATAATGCATGCTATTAGTGAAACCTTATTACTATAAATAGATAATAGATAAATATGTTGCTCTACAGAGGCTAAGCTATCATTTGCTCATATATTTGGCAAGGTATATATCAACCCATTTTGAAATCGACACATCTAACTCGAGTTGATCACATTTTAAGTTGAGTTCAAACCTTTTTTTTAATTTCAAGATTTGGGTTAGGGTTGGACTTGGGCTCGAGCTACTTGAGTTTAATCCAATTTGAAGTTTAAAATTTTCAAAATATATCATTTTTATTTTTAAAAAATTTAAAATATATTTAGTCAAATTTAGTTCAAACTTGATTGAATTTTGGACTGCCCAAACGAAGTCAGATTTGAACTAGAAATCAAATCAAACCGAAACTTGACAACAAAATTTTCAGTTGGGTCGGACTTTGGTGGGTTTGAGCCCAATTTAGCCCATTGTCAATCTTTATTTGCTTGCCATATGCCTTAAAAACTATCGAACAAATCGAACTAGATATCTTACACAATGTAATAGATTAGTTAGATATAACTTAAGCTTTTTCAATAAGTTAAAAAACATGAAGGAATTTTATTCATACAAAAGAATCCATTGTAATATTTTTATATTAATCTCTCTTTATTTTTTGTAATTACATGTCATAAATAAAAAGATAAATTAATTGTCACGATCATTTTTAAATTAAATTAATTAACTTATTCATAATCATATTCTTATGTGAGTTTTCCTATTATCAAAAAAGGTACAACTTAAAATATAGCTTTTAAAACCCAAACAAGATTCATGCTTTACATTATTGTAAGTATTCTCAACCCTCAGTGGGCTCTTTGAAAAGGTAAGGCTGCTAAATGCACTTGTTGTTAAGTTACATAAGTTATTTTATTTCGTAATTGTCATCAACTGACGATTAATGGTATATTGCACTATAGATTATAGAATTGAACTCTGTGGAAAAGCAGATAGATAGAATAATAGATACTAGTTACTATAATAGCCATGAAACAAACAAAAAGAGCTAAAATAGAGCAATACTGTAGATTCTTGAGAAGAAGAGGCATTAAAATAAGATAGATGTTAAGATATGTGTTATGACATTTTGGGCATTATTTGTAATTGGAAAATTTTAATTATTTGAGGAATATTAGTATGATGAATATTCTATCTTATATAGGAATCTTTGAAGATGAGGTTTATTTCAGATAAAAATCCTAGTTATGGTAGGATTTAATTGGAATTAAATCACCATTTCTTGACCAAGATAAGATGTAGATTTTGTGTAATATTTTAGACTTTTATTGACAACCTATTGTGGGGATAATGGCTATCTAAGGTAGTTGGATTTTTTGGATATTCTATCACTATTTTGCAGCTGCATTGTTGATGTGTTTTGGGTGATTTATTGGAGCCGTTTTGTTGCTTCTTTGTGTGAAAAGAATGATGAGCATATGGTGACTTGGCAACTGGGATTTTTAGGCAAGCTTGGATTATTTTCAGCGGCTGATCTTACGATGATTGTTATCCAATTTTACAGCTGTGCTTTCTGTGGTTTTGAATGACTATTGCTGGACTATCTTTGTGGTTAAGAGTGCACAATTTGGCAGCTGGTTTTCTCTGGTGCTTGCGTGATTTTTGTTGGGTTGTTCAATATCGATGAAGTGTTAGTTTGGTGGCTGTTGTTTATGATTTGTGGTGTGCAAAAACTCTAGAAGTTTTTGTGATCTTTGCAGCTACTGTTCTTGATCGTATGTGTCTTTGGTGGCTATCAATAGTGGTGGTAGAGTGCAAAAAATTCTAACAGCCTTTGCGGATTTTCCAGCTCCAATATTTGTAACGTTTTGGTGAAGAAACATTTATCTTGTTAGTGATTTGTATGCTGCTATATGTGAGATGTTTAGGAATATTAAGCTGTCTTTGGTAGTATATTTTATAGGATTAATGTTATCTTTTGACATCTACATCTTTTCAAAAGATGAGTAAATTTTTAGACAACTACTGCAGGACCCTGTTTCCGAAGTCCAACTCTTGTAGAAAATCATAAGACTTGAGCTATTTCCAATAGAGAACACCTTAATCATTATCGGTTCATCTTCTTACTCTGATACC
>JAOTAY010000009.1:3109055-3126150 GCA_025629805.1 Erythroxylum baracoense | reverse complement strand
TTTTGTGGAATTTAATGTAACTAATATGGTAGTTAGATTAGCATGAAATGAGGTTGCATAAATGAACATGAATTCTGGAAAATTTGAAAGTGTTATTGATGTTTCTAAGTAGGTGAAATTTGTGGAGAATTGGGAAAAATGGCTATTGCACGATTGTGACACTCATTCCACAATCGTGGCCAGTTACACTAGCTTTTGTCATGATCGTGGGAAGGTCCACCACGATCATGGGCAAGGCTCTAGAGTGATAATTTCAGTTTTGTGTAATTGTTAAACCAAGGATAAGTCACTCTACATTGGTATATTTAGACTTAATTAAGGCTCGGAATAAACCTAGATTGTTGCTTGATTAATTGGTTAAAAAGCTTGATATGTTTAGGTTAATAATTGAGGTTATAACATAAGAATGGATTGATGATATTAGAATGAGCAAGTATTCTTGAGGTATAAACGTAAGTGTAAACTAGACATATCCAAGTGATAATGTTTGAATGATCAAAACTTGTGATTAAGGATACATACTCGGGAATGTCATTGAGCATGCATTGTACATAACACATATACATATGTGTATGATTGAATACTTATGTGATTGAGCAATTTAGTAATGTGTATAAATGTGTGTATTGCATAATTTAGACGCACAAGTCGAACGCCAACATCCAGAGATTACCGGTTCGTCGAGGCAATAGTTATCTGGAGCTTACTGTGAGCTAACCTAAATGTTTTCTCACTATGTTTGATTTGTTCTGCTTCAATTTTAGTTATTAAACTGTTATTTCTATGATTGTGATAATTTTGGACATTGATTGGTTCGAAGAGTTTGATATTTGGGAATGTATTGGGAGTGTTTTTTAATTGAATGTGAATATGGAAAGTGTATATTTAACGAAAGTTGAATACCGGATTTAGATCCGATGAATATGTGAAAATGACCGTGTACAATGAATGAAAGTGAATGAAAGCTTATTTGTGAAATGATACATTTCATTACATTCTTATGCATGATTAGATAAAGGAGTTGTGACCGTAGTGGCCAGTTTGAAAAGAGCTTAAAGCTCATAAATGTACATAAGGAGCCACAGGCCCAGTGATTAATGAGTCTGGTATCTACAATAGGTACGAGACCGAATGTGAAATGAGCCTGGTACGCACAAGAGATACGAAGAGTAAATAGGAGCTCGTTCACAACAAAATAAAAATGAAAGTGGAGTCATATGTGCATATGCAATTGCAATTATATTTTCAAATGTACCATATGAATGATTGTGAACAATTATTGAATTATGTTGATATGATGAGATACAATGTTTGTGTGCATTTGATAATATGATTAACTGAGATAGATGAGTCTAAAAAGATCACGTGAAATGTGTGATGTTAATGATGTATATTTGAGATGAGGTATATTGTGAAATTGGTTTTGATATGTGATATTTATGTTTTGATATGAGTGAGCACATCGATAATAGTTCACTCACTGAGTTCGCAAAATTTATCAAAATTGCAAATGCTGATTTTCAGGTATGAGGAAGACATAGTTCCTAAGGCAAACTAGTAGAAGCCTAGTTCTATCGATTTTGGACTCAAGAATGGCTCAAAGATCAGTCAGTTGATACTGAGGAGTTTAGATAGAATGTTTTCGTATAGTTTTTCATTCATGTAGAACTTTTTGTAAAAGGAGTAGTAAACTCTCAGATGCTTGTGATGATGTAAATATGTGTTTAATGAAGAGTAATTTTATAATGAATGTTAAGTTATTGAATGAAATGGGAAAAACTTGACCATTGCAATGTTTATAATATGTATGATGTCATAATAAATTAATGTGATTGCTCTAACATGCCACTTTCTTAGGGTATGTTATTAAATGTCATCTGGATATTCGAGCATATACTCTATGGAGGTGGTGTTTTACAATTTTTGGTATCAGAGTAAGACTTGGCATCCACAGGGACATATAAGAGCATTTAGACATGATATATAGTATGAGACTCGTATAGTGATCACACTTATTGTTTGTTATAGGTTATCCACTATAGGTGATCAAAATGGAGAATCAACTAACCTAGAGTCTATAAGAGCCAATAGAGAGTCTCTAATACCACGTTCTAACCAAATGACTTCGAGAATTCCTCAAAGGAAGGAAAGGAGGTATAATAAACTTAGAAAGCAGGGGGCTGTGGACTTCTACTGAAGTACAGACCCTGTTGAGGTAGAAGGTTGGCTAGAGAGAACAAAAAGAATCTTTGATCAAGTGGACTGTGAGTTAGATGAAAGGTTTGACTATGCGGTTTCACTACTGCAAGGTCCATCTTATCAATGGTGGAGGACTGTTCCCAGTAGTACCAGCAGGCCTTGTAGTTTAAAATGGGAAGACTTTCTGAAAGTCTTCAAGGAGAATTACATGTCGAAAATTTATTTAGATAGGAAGATGAAAGAGTTCCTAAATCTGAAGCAGGGAAGTCTCTTTATAGACTAATATGAGACAAGATTTAATGAGTTAATGAGATATGCTATAACATTAATTTCGACTGAGGAAGACAAGTGTAGGTGGTTTAAAGATGGGTTGAATATGGAGATTAGAACGAGGTAAGCTATTACAAATCTGAGCAGTTTTACTGAGCTGAGAGTTGCCTCGATTTGAATAGAACAATTGTTAAAAGATGGACAATGAGAATACAGACAAGAGTTCAGAATGAAGAGATAGGGTGAGACTCAAGCTGATTCTGGTAGGAGATTCAACAAATGCCAGAATATATCGTTTCACTCACAGACTAGATCAAGACAGTCAGGATTTAAACCGAGATGCAATTTCATACAGGCTGGTAGTGGTAGAGGTTAGATATCAAGATGGCAGACACAACATATGCCTAGTTGTGAATATTGTGGCAAAAATATGGTGGGGAATGTTGGAAGTTATCAGGAGCTTATTTTCGTTGTGGCTTTTTTTAGCATCATTAGAGACTGTCCTGTGACTTTGGGACCACAGTCTGAAGTGAGAGGGGGATCAGTGACTAAGACGATTGTCTAGCAGAGTAAAGCCAGGGGAACAGGTCAGAGAGGCAGAGGTAGAGACAAAACACATTCAGTAAAGCCTACTGTCAGGATTGAGATGCGAAGTAATCAACCGCAATCTTAGGTCAGAATTTTTGCCATCCGCAGACAAGAGGCACAGAACTCCCCAGATGTTGTTTCAAGTGTGTTAAATGTCTTTAATTTTGAGGCATCTGCATTGTTAAATCCAGGATCTACACATTCATTCATGACATCATATCTGGCATCTAAACTGCATTGTAAGAGAGAGATGTTGAAATGTGAATTAGAGTTGAGTACATCTGTAGGTAGTACTATAGTGATTGGAGAAGTGTGTAAAGGGTGTATCATTCAGGTTGATCAAGCAGAGTTGAAAGTTGATTTGGTAGTATTGCAGTTGAAAGAGATAGACCTTATTTTAAGTATGGACTAGCTTACTGCACATAGGGTTGTGATCAACTGCTAAACTAAGGAAGTCGTCCTTGAATCCCCTAATCAACTGAGAGTAATATTTTGAGGTATTTGTCAAGTATTACTAGCCAAATTAATTTCATCAATGAGTGCTTTAAGATTGATTTGAGGTGGATGTGAGGCTTATTTAGCCTATATGACTAATACCTGGACTGAACAGACCATTCAGGATATTCCTATTGTTAGGGATTTTCTAGATATGTTTTCCACTGAACTACTGAGTTTACCCCCAAATAAGGAGACTGAGTTTACTATTGACCTTGTTCTAGGTAATGCTCTTATATCTATTCCTCTGTATAGGATGGAACCTGTGGAATTGAAGGAACTTAAGAGCCAATTATAGGAGTTGTTGGATAAGGGTTTTATCAGACCTAGTGTGTCACCTTGGGGAGCTCCTGTTTTATTTTTGAAGAAAAAGGATGGGACTCTAAGATTGTGTATTGATTATAGACAGTTGAATTAGGTGACGATGAAGAACAAGTATCCTTTACCGAGGATAGATGATTTACTTGATCAGTTATAGGGAGCTCAGGTGTTTACAAAACTGGATTTGAGATCAAGATACTATCAGTTAAAGATGGTTAAAGCTAATGTACCTAAGAGTGCATTCATTACCAAATATGGACACTTTGAGTTTTTAGTGATGCCTGTTTAGTTGACTAACGCTTTGACAACGTTTATGGCATTAATGAATAAAGTATTTCAACCTTATTTAGATCATTTTGTGATTGTGTTCATCGATGATATTTTGGTGTATTTGAAGAGTAGAGAGGAACATTCCGAGCACTTGAGGTTAGTCCTACAAATAATAAGAGAGAAGCAATTGTATGCCAAGTTCAATAAGTGTGAATTTTGACTTGATCAAATAGTATTCTTGAGTCATATAGTGTCTGGACAGGTCATATAAGTAGACCCAAAGAAAGTAAAAGCAGTGATGAAGTAGGAAGCTTCGAAAAATGTGTCTAAGATGTGGAGTTTTCTTGGACTAGCAGGATATTATAGGAGGTTTGTCAAAGGGTTTTCATTGATCTCATCCCCTTTAACAAAACTTCTGAAAAAGAATGTACCATTCAGATGGACTGATGAATGCCAAAGGAGTTTTGAGGAACTAAAGCACCAATTAACTATAGCACCAGTGTTAGCTATGCCATCTGGATCTGGAGGTTATATAGTGTGTAATGATGTTTCACACCAGGAACTAGGACGTGTACTAATGCAGTATGCCAGAGTGATTGTATATGCATCGAGGCAATTAAGGTCTCATGAGTTTAATAATCCAGTACATAATTTAGAGCTTGCTGTAGTAATATTTGCTTTGAAGATTTTGAGACATCATTTATATGGTGAGACATTTTAGATATACAATGATCATAAAAGATTGAAATACTTGTTGAGTCAAAAGGAGTTGAATATGAGACAAAGGCGATGGATTGAATTGTTCAAAGACTACGATTGCACAGTTGAATATCATCCTAGTAAAATTAATTTTGTATTTGATGCATTAAGAAGAAAATCAGATAAGCAGTATGGCTCAAATTCAAACATCGAGGTTGCCTAATCTAGTACAATTGAGGGCTTTAAATGTTGAATTGAATTTGGGGCACAATGAGGCATTGTTAGCTACGTTGAAGCTTAAATTGATGTTAAATGAATGAATCAAAAAATCCCAAAACAAACATCCTAAATTAGTGAAGCTTATTGAGAAGTTGAAAGTGAATGTGAATTAGGAAATGAGACATTGTGGTTGAAGCAGAAATTTTGTGTACTTAATATGGATGATCTAAGGAAAGAGATTCTGGAGGAGGCACATATATCAGCTTATACTATACATCCTAGTACTAGAATGATGTACAATATGCTAAAACAACATTTCTAGTGGCCAGGGATGAAGAAGCAAGTGGCTGAGTATGTTGCTAAGTGTTTAAGATGTGAACAGATTAAGGCAGAGCATCAGGCTTCGGTTGGGAAGCTACAGTCATTACCTATTCTGGAGTGAAAATGGGAGAAGATTATTATGGATTTTATTATGCGTTTGTAGAGGACTTCAAGGCAACATGATGCCATATGGGTTATTGTTGATTGGTTGACGAAGTCAACTCATTTCTTACTAATGAGGGAGAATAATACACTGGATCAATTAGCTCAAAGATATGTGAGTGAAGTGGTGAGATTACATGGAGTCCCTGTGTCTATAGTATCGAACCAAGATCCTAGATTTACCTTGAGATTTTGGGGTAGTTTGTAGACAACGTTGGGTACAAAGTTGAACTTCATTACAACATTTCATTCTCAGACAGATGGACAAAGTGAGAGGACAATTAAGACTGTTGAGGATATGCTCAGAGCTTGTGTCTTAGAGTTTCAAAGAGCATAGGATCAGTATATAGCTCTAATTAAATTTGCTTATAATAATCATTATCACAGTAGTATTAATATGGCATCATATGAGGCGTTATATGGAAGAAAGTATCGTTCGCCTTTGTATTTGGAAGGTTGAAAGCCCAGAACTGGTTTAAGACACTGTCGATAAGGTTAAACTGATCTGAAATAGAATTAAAGCGGCAAAAAATAGAAAAAAGAGTTATGTGGATCAGCACTGAAGGGATATGGAGTACCAAGTAGGAGATAAGGTGTTTCTGAGAGTACACCTTGGCGAGGTATGCTAAGATTCGATAAAAAGGGTAAGCTAAGCCCTAGATACATTAGTCCATATGAGATTATTGAGAGAATTGGACCATTGGCTTATAAGTTAGTACTACCTACTGAAATGGCTCAGATACGCAATGTGTTTCATGTGAGTATTCTTAGGAGATATCGGTCTGATCTGACACATGTATTATCGGCTCAAGAAATTGAAATTGTAAGTAATTTGAGTTATGATGAGGAACCGGTCAAGATAGTTGGTTATTAGACTAAAAAATTGAGAAACCGAGTGGCCTCATTGGTTAAAGTACTTTGGAGGAATCATTCGAGAGAAGAAGCCACATAGAAAACTGTAGAGAACATGAGGAATCAGTACCCCCATCTGTTTGATCAATCAGGTAAGAATTTTGAAGACAAAATTTCTTAAAGGGGGAGAATTGTAATATCTTATTTCCAGAACATACTAATGGTTAGAACCCTAGACCACTGCATATGAGTAATAGCATTAGGAATTCGTGAAATGCATTTCATTCACATGCATATCATTAGCACACACACATAAATTATAAATTTGGTACGTATTACAAAAATATTATATGCACTCAATTGATATATTCCGAGGTATGAAAGATATAAAATGAACATGATGTGAATTGTTATTTCCTAACTTTTAGTTTGATTGGATTTCAATTAGTAATTTGGAATTAAATGTTATTAATCGGGAGAGATGAATTAATATGTACATTTCAACTAGAAAAAATGCCAAGTGGTAAGATAAATTGATACATAAAAATTAGGATGACTAAGCCTATAAATTGAGTGATATTTGGCATAAGTAAATGAGTGACAAATGGAATAGTAATTAATTGAAAATTGGATAACTTATTGAGTGACAAGTGGATCAATAATTAGGAGAAATAATGTAGCTTAAGGAGTGGATACATGTCTTACATGCCAAATGACACAAATCTAGGTTATATGAAGACACCTAACAGCTAGTGAAGAAAGTTGTAGCAAGGATAGTTTCTGCTGTCTTCTCCTTGCTTCACCACCGAAATTGCTTCTATCTTTTCCCTGTATTTTGGTCTTTATCCTAGCTAAATTGCCACCCTAAATTCACACTTTTATCCTTCACAAAACAGCCAAGAAACCATCTTAATATTACCTTCATCTTCCTACCGAAAACCAACACATTTTCACCTTAGAATTGTGTTGATCTTGCTTGCTTGGAGGAATAGGTTACTTTGATGTTTTGAGCCGAAATTGGAAGCTTAATAAGTAAGAAGAAATCTGATCTTTATGGCATGTTTAAAAGAATGAGAATGATGAATGATTTGGAATAAAATGTATATGATGTTGATGATGAAGAGAGCTGGAAAATGATGGATGAATTAGTTACTTTTCTGTTCTGTTTTTGAATGCATGAAAACAATAGCTTATAGGCTATTATATGGATGATCTAAGTTGGGATTTGAGGTATAATTGATGATGAATTCATACTAAAGATAGGTGTAAATGAAGTGTTTTCAAATATAGAAAAGTTAGGACTACATGTATGATGTTATATAGTGAATTGTAATGAAACAAATGACTAGATTTTTGTGGAATTTAATGTAACTAATATGGTAGTTAGATTAGCATGAAATGAGGTTGCATAAATGAACATGAATTCTGAAAAATTCGAAGTGTTAATGATGTTTCTATGTAGGTGAAATTTGTGGAGAATTAGGAAAAATGGATAATGCACGATCGTGGCACTCATTCCACGACCGTGGCCAGTTGCACTAGCTTTTGTCATGATCATGGCAAGGTCCACCATGATCGTGGGCAAGTCTTTGAAGTGATCATTTCAGTTTTGTGTAATTGTTAAACCAACTAAGGATAAGTCACTCTACATTGGTGTACTTGGACTTGATTAAGGCTTGGAAAACCTAGATTGTTGCTTGATTAATTGGTTTAAGAGGTTGATATGTTTGATTAATAATTAAGGTTATAACATAAGAATGAATTGATGATATTAGAATGAGCAAGTATTCTTAAGGTATAAACCTAAGTGTAAACTAGACATATCCAAGTGATAATGTTTGAATGATCAAGACTTGTGATTAAGGATACATACTCGGGAATGTTATTGAGCATACATTGTACATAACACATATACATATATGTATGATTGAATACTTATATGATTGAGCAATTTAGTAATGTATATAAATGTGTGTATTGCATAATTTAGAAGCACAAGTCGAACGTCAGCATCCAGACATTGCCACTTCGTCGAGGCAATAGCTATCTGGAGCTTACTGTAAGTTAAGCTAAATGTTTTCTCACTATGTCTGATTTATTTCTGTTTCAATTTTAGTTATTAAACTGTTATTGCTATGATTGTGATAATTCCAGACATTGATTAGTCCGAGGAGTTTCATATTTGGGAATGTATTGGGAGTGTTTTTTAATTGAATGTGAATATAGAAAGTGTATACTTAACGAAAGTTGAATGTCGGACTTAGATCCGATGAATATGTGAAAATAACTATGTAAAATGAATGAAAGTGAATGAAAGCTTATTTGTGAAATGATGCATTTCATTACATTGTTGTGCATGATCAGATAAAGGAGTTATGACCGGAATGGCCAATCTAAAAAGAGCTTAAAGCTCATAAATGCACATAAAGAGGCACAAGCTTAGTGATTAATGAACCCAGTATCCACAATAGATACGGGACAGTAAATAGGCTCTCGGTCACAACAAAATAAAAATGAAAGTGGAGTCACATATGCATATGCATTTTCAAATGTACCATATGAATGATTGTGAACAATTATTGAATTATGTTGATGTTATGATATGCAATGTTTGTGTACATTTGATAATATTATTGACTGAGATAGATGAGTGAATTATTCTGAAAAGATAATGTGAAATTTGTGATGTTAATGATGTATATTTGAGATGAGGTATATTATGAAATTGGTTTTGATATGTGATATATGTGTTTAATATGAGTGAGCACATCGACGATGGTTCCCTCACTGAGTTCACAAAACTCATCAAAATTGCAAATGTTTATTTTTCAGGTACGAGGAATGCATAGTTCCTCATACAAACTAATATAAGTCTGGTTCTGTCGATTTTGGACTCAAGAATGGCTCAAAAATCAGTCAGCTAATACTGAGGAGTTTAGATATAATGTTTTTGTATAGTTTCTCATTCATGTGGAACTTTTTGTAAAAAGAGTAGTAAACTCTTAGATGCTTGTGACGATGTAAAAATGTGTTTAATGAAGTGTCATGCTACAGTGAATGTTAAGTTTATGAATGAAATGGGAAAAACTTGACCATTGCAATGTTTATAATATGTATGATGCCATAATAAGTGAATGTGATTGCTCTAACATGTCATTTTCTTAGTGTTTGTTCTTCAATATCCTCTGGATATTCAGGCATATACTTTATGGAGGTGGTGTGTTATAGAGCTACTAAATTGAAATTAAAACACCTAAATTATTGGGTTGCCTTCCAACAAATGCTTCTTTATGAGTCTTTTAGCTATATTCCTTCTTATGTACTTCACCATAACGACTCCTCAAATGAAGGCTTCATTATACTCTTCTTTATTCTGTCAGTCTGCTTAAGTTTCTTTTCCTACTCATTGTCTTATTAGCTATGCTATATGCTCCATTAGAATAGGACTATCTATCTGCCCTTCTTCTCCTTGTTTCATATAAGTTTCCAATAGAACTTCTATGATTATTTTTTACATAACATGATAAAACTTCATTATCAATCATATATATAAAGAAATAAGTATCATCATTGTCAGGGGAATGTCTCGTGGCTTTACTTTCTAATCCCTTACCCTTAAGATTAATTTCTTATCATATAATTCTATGTAACTTTAGCGTAGTTAAGAAAGGTCATCCAAAGATCAAGGGAACCTCTACTTCATTTTCCATATTCAAAACCAAAAGATGAATTTTTCAACCTTAAGCAAAATATATTCTATAAATTAACTAACATATATGCTAACTGAATGCTCATCGTAATTAGTTTTAGGTTCACTTAATCCTAATATTTTAAATATACTAAGTAGCATAAAATTAATAATAGCTCCTAAATTCTCAAACTGCCTTCTAATTGATAAATAAATTATATTACAAAGAATAGTAACTCTAGATCTTTCATTTTTTAGGGTAATTTATTTCACTAGAAAGTGGTGCATTCCTTACTCAAAGTAATAGTTGACAACTCTTTAAGCCTCTTCTTATTAGAATAGAGATCTTTCAAGTATATATTTTAGAGTCTATGAAAGAGCTTTAACAAAAGGAATGTTAAGATGTAATTTTTTTTAAAATTCTTTAAAAACATACCAAATTTATCTTCCTTTCTATCTTTTTTAGACCTACTTAGGTATGAAATTTTTGGTTGTTATTCTTTGATCATTTCATTCTTTAGCTCCTCTTTTTTTGTCTCTACCTCATCTTTATTTTCTTATATAATAACCTTCTCTTTCTTTTCTTTCTCTTTCTCTTAAACTTTTAGCTTGTTTGCACTCCTCAAAGTCACTGCAATAACTTTCTCCCTCGAATTTAGATCAATATTGTCATTTAAATTACTTTACTACTTTTTATAGACAAGCTTAACAAACTTTCCAATATGACTTTCTAAGTTATGGATAGAGGCTTATTAGTTTTAAAAGGACACTTCAATACTCTAAAAGTGATACTTAAATACTATAATGAAAATTTCCATAAGCTCTTTAAAAATTGGATTCCCTAATTGCTTTTTTTTTTGCCAAAACTTGGGTCAAGACCTTGTCCTTTTGTCCTTAATTATTATATTAAAAATTAGGATGGTTTCTCTACTTTGGATTTTAAATGTTAATATAAGGATTACTATAAGTTTGGTTCCCTATAAAATTAACTTGCTCAGTTGGCTATCGTATATTATAAAAGGCATAATTTTTATTATTGAGGTGCATCCTATCATAAATGTTGTAACTCATAACTTATATCGATTGAGCTGTTAATCCATATTGTTAATATTTCTACTCAACACTTCTAACTTCATTGGCTTCAACCTTGAATTCCCTCACCAGTAATTATTCAGTCCAATATTTTCAATAAGATTTTATAGTTCATTAGTAGTTCTAAAGCTAGTAGTTCCATTTAAAGATGCATACATCAACATCTTGGTTGCATAACTTAAATCATAGTGAAATGTTTGCATCTACAATCTCAAATTAAGTATGTGTTGTGGGAACTTTCTCAATAGCTCCTTCTATCTCTTCTACGTGCATCTAATATCTCACTCTCTAATTGTTAAAAGGAGAATATTTCATCCTTGAATTTTACTATTTTTACTGGAGGTCAGTACTTGGCTCAAAGCTTTTCAACAAGGCCATTCTAGATGGTAATGCATCTAGGAGGCATAAGACTTCAACCACATTTTTGCTCTATTCCTTAATGTAAAAGGGAACAACCTTAGCTAAATAGCATCATTTGAATCTCCATTAATCTTAAAAATATCATAGATCTCTAAAAAGTTGGCGATGTGTGTATTTGGATCCTTATTAAACAAGCCATCAAGCTGTAAAAATTGTTAAACCATCTAAATTAAATAAGGTTTGATCTTAATTATTGGTCTCCAATCTTGGCATAGAAATGCTATACTTTGTCTTAATTAGTGAAATACTAGCAATTAGTCTCTATAATGCCTTGTCCTTCCAGTTCTACCATTGTGTCTAACATCAGTAACCTTAGAATTTATAGTTCCCTTTGAATTTTTTATATTTTTCTCCCGTGATTTTTAAAAGCAAAGTCATTTCAATCTATGAATCTGGCTTAATTACATATAGTAGTCTAGGAATACTTCTAGTTATGAACTAAGGTGCTTAAATCCTAAAATTCAAGAAATAAGCATAAGATCAAGAAAAGAAGTTTTAAAATAAATAATAGAAAAGAAGAATAATTAGATTAATAAAAATAAAGCATCTTTAATATCTTTATCCTTTATGGTGACACCAAAAACTTGATATGTGTATTTTCGAACCATACTAAAGATTACTAGGCAAGTGTACCTATCATTCTTATAGGATATCTTAGTAAATATAAGGGTCAATCCTATGAGGAATACTAGTAAGAGCCATATTTCTATTATCTCATCTAATAAACAAATGATTTATTTAAAGAAAAATATTAAAGAAATTGAAATAAATAAGGATAAATTATAAAAAATTTCAAACCTTACTAAATTTTGTAATACTAGCCTGAACTTTCAAAAGTGGTGATAAAATGCTCTTTTATTTTTTTTATTGCAAAAATATCCTACCATTAGTTCCACTTTTAATTGTGTTGATTGACATGTAGCCTATTAATAATCCTACAACTTAAATATTAAAGTTTTAAAAATTAAAAATGTGAAACCTTAAAACACATTTATAATAATCTTTATCTTCCTTTTAGGGAATTCTTGAGTTATGTGAAAATGCTACATTTTTTTGATCTTGACTGTTCCTTTTTTTTTTAGATTCTGGTCGTAAAGAAATGGGTTTTACCTTTTAGATTCAGAATTTAAGCTGCTACTTCTAGTGTACACAATAATGTAGCTTGATATGAGTGTCATATGATTTTAACACTAAAACCAAACTAGAAAATTGATATAAAGCAACTAAAATTATTAAGGTAATAGCAATAATTCCAATGAAACTAGAAATAGAAAACTTAAAAATTTCATCAAATGACAAAATTATTTGATAGACACTAATGCTTGTTTAGCAACATATTCCAAGAAACAATATATAAGTAAAATTATAATCAAAACCATGGTGGTTACGTGGTGGGTTTCGAACCTTGGTATTCAATTCTAATAGGACTTATAAGTAAGGTAATATAAGTAAGGTAATGAGAAAGAAAAGAATTTCGTCAATAGATGTAGTTATAAATGTGACGCACCTTAAATTGTGTAAGTAAGCATGGGCTAGAATTAAAATCCTAAAGGAAATAGAAGATTAGAAACTTGCTTCTGAAGAGATGGGGCTACAAAGAAGTGCTAGAATGTATAAGAAAGAAGACCCAAGAGTAGAAAAGTTGGTATTTTTACATAATTCAAGAAATCTCTAAAAGGAAAAGGAAGAAAAATATTGTGGATAACTTTTAAGGTTTTATAACTATTCTAAAATAACAAACAAAAGGAATGAATAAGAATGGAACAACTAAATAATAGTTAAGATCTAGATGTAGACTTCTCTTAGAATTTGTCTGTAGATAAATTTATCTTGATTCAATGATTAACCATTGTTTGTTAGACTGGTAGAAATTCTAAAGTTGTAACCATATTCTTTCTCATGATTACATAATTCATACATTTAAGTTAAGTGATTAAATTCTCTTTCTAATCAAAACCCGTAATATTGTAGTAACTCACTCTATAAATTCCTTTGATAGATTTGACTTTAACCTATAAGATTTTTATGATTTTATCTTTTGGATTCTATACAACTCTTATTATTTATACCACGATATGTATCTCTCAATCCTCATATAATCTAAAATTGAATTAGAATGTCGATAAATCTCAATTCAATTGCAAGTTCTAGTTGTGAATAATTCACAAAATAACTTAGATTTTTCATTAAATCATATAATTAGTACAAAACAATAATTTTAATTCATCCCATTTAAATCTATCCCAATTTAGTTTATAATAAGAATAAGAAAACTAATAACAATAAAAAAGAACACAAAAATGAAAGAATTCATTCTTATAGATCTTAAGATAACTAATAACAATAAAAAAGAACACAAAATAACAGAATTCATTCTTATAGATCTTAATATCTTGATGATCTTTGGTTGAATCTTGATAGAAATCCCTTCTTTTCTATCCAAAGTTGTTTCTTTCTCATCGTAAGATACTTTAATTGGTCTCTCTAATGATATGTTGTTATGTGTTCTTTTCTAATTCTAAAAGCTTCCTTTCATTCTCATGAAAATTTGAAAAATTAAAAGTTTCGGTATTCTTAAAATTTCAAAATATTGTATTTTATGTAAAAATCACAACCAATATAGTTCAATAATATAGACTCATGTTTTATGGCATCTAACTTAACTTGAAAAGGGTGTCGTGTTAGTGCCTTATGCTAGACTTATATTCCTCTAAAATCATTCTAAAAACTTGATTCCAAATTTTCCAAATTCATTCTTCACTAGAGAACTAAAACAAGGCTTGTAAAAAATTCTAAGCCATATTGAGTACCAAATCCTATAGAAATCGTCCAAATACAAGAAAAATATTCCTAAAATTGTGTTAAAAACATAAGCTTATTAATACTTATTATAAACTTATAAAATTGTATTATCTCCACCTAAAAACTTAACTTCATGAAGTTTATGTTAGACTTTTGTTATGGGGTTGTTAATATATTATACGTGACATATCAACTAAACAATTTAGGTTATCTCGATGTTGATGCAACTTTTCTAAAATTTTAAAAATTTATTAGAAAGAGCATTTTGTGATCTTTATAATTATTTAAATAATAAAAACTTTTAAAATATTAGATTCATTAGAAAAATTAGTTAATTCTTTATTTAAACTTTTGGAACCTAAAAAATCCCTTTTCCTGTGAACCCTAACTTTAGAGATTCATCTTCGCCACATCTAGTCGTGTCGCGATAGACAAAAGATTTATGGTAATGGTAGGACATGTTCATTTCTCAACAATAATAAGTTTCATGTTCCTTAAAGTTAAAAATTTTCATAACATAAAAACAAAGTTCAAGAGTATTACCAAATGATGGAGTAAATAGAGACTTATAGAGTAGAGGGTTAGCATTATTTTTTTGGTTTGAGAGCTCTTGAAATGGTTAGAAATGAAGTTATGGTTTCTTAGAATGATAACTATACATTGGAATGATACAGTTTTAGACCACAGAAGATGACAGCATCAACGTATACAAAAAGAAGCACATACACTTGGACAAAAGAACAAGATAAAAGAATTTTTCAAACATGAGTTCTAGTTAGTGTAGTAATATCTCATTGTTATTTACCATTTCATTTATATTCTTATAATTTTGTATTCAATTTGATATTAGTATTTGTTGGATTCTGGCGACAACCAACTTTTAGGCCAAAGGAAGAGTTACAAAAGCTGAAAATAATTAGAGAATGTCTTAAGAAGATTAGCAAGGGAGATATTTTAAGGTTTATATTTTTAAAAAATAAAATTTAATCACTTTTTCTCCTTTGCGTGAACATATAGGAACCAATAAATAGAACAAAAAGGAATAACTAGCATCCATGGATAAAAATGATTTTAGTTGCAAATTATGTCTAATGATTCATTTTAGAAGAGACAATACCAATCAGAATAACAACTAAGCTTAAAAGAGTTAGTTCTTACAGAAGATATTGAAGGAAATTAAGAAAGTACATATGAAGAGGCACCAGTAGCAATGGCCATGAGGTAGGAGTTAAATAAATAAAGTTACAAAGGAATGGATAAAACCTAATAAATCTTGTTTTCATTGACTAGATAAATGAACTTATTATTTTTGGGAAGTAAATAAAGTAAATTGATAGGCATTACATGGAATATATAAAAAGATACATATCAAAGACATTGTAGCTCAAATTAGCCTTAAGCACCAAACCTGCAACATGAGAAACAATAAATTTCCAGTTTATCCTCATTAATAGGGATAAAGTCAAGTTTTGCCCTTTAACTATAAGAATTTCTCTAATCCTCAAGATGTTTCTGTCACCAACTTATTATGGAGAGCAAAATTTGTTCTTAAATATCCTTTGATTCCTTTCCCACTAAACACTATATACAGAACAACCGTAAACCAATCCATATATAAGTCCATCATCACTAAGTCTCCTAAGGAGGAAAGCCAATGAATTATTCCCATCTATTATATGATTTACAAATCTAGATTGCAAAACCTTAGATCAACCTTCCATATCTTTCTAAAAAATGGCAGCTGAAAAGTACATGTGTATTGATAGAACAAAAAACCAAAGAGTGAGAGAGTTTTGGAGTAAAAAGCATATTTCAAATTAGGGAAAACTAGCTAACCTTTGCTATTGGATTCCTAATCACATCCATGTAATTTTTATTTATGAAAAAGCCAAATGGATGCTTGAGCTAGATAATGATATCTTCCAATCAAGTTTCATAAGGGATTAGAGGAAGATAAATTTAAAAGAACTAAGCACTTCTATTGCCATAATGCTAAAATCCTTAATTAAACAATTGAATTTAGCATTAACAGGAAAGAATACTTTAAGGCTAACGTAATTAGGGAGAAGGTATAAGGGCCTAAAGCACTCTAATTATCATTCCATATTCAAGTTCCTCTTCCATTCCCCACATTATATTTAATAAAAGGTTAAATGAGATCCCTTAAATTCATGATTTATTACCAGTTAAAAGATGAATCAACTCTTAGTTTGTTTATCCAAAAGTTCTAACTAATGCATATGTAACCATTTCACCTAAAGAGATTCTTTGTCACTAATAATACCCCATAGCTTCTAAATCAACATTTCTTTATTAACTAGTTTTGTAGATTTGATTTCCAATCCCACACCTTTTTGGGTAAACAAGTTTCCTTCTAGCTTACCTTGATAAAATACTTAGAGTACTCATTGTCAGTCCAAAAATAGTTCCTTAGAATTTTATCAATCTTCTTACACAATTTCATAGGATAAGCTATATGAGAAGAATTAGTATAGATAAAATAAATTGTAACCTTCCAACGAATGATAAATATTTCAAGCCCTCGACAATCCAAAGAGGAGAGCTTCCTTAATGATATTAGGATTACAAGATATACAAGTGGAGGGGATTTAAGTGGTAAATGTTGGACCCCGATTTCTTCTTCAATATGTTTGGGATTAATTTTATTATTTTGTTGTGATTAGGCTTTAATTTTAA
>JAOTAY010000009.1:3082100-3100284 GCA_025629805.1 Erythroxylum baracoense | reverse complement strand
GTACTTCTTCTATTAGCTCATAGAAATCCTAACATTTCATGCCTTGGAATTTCTTCTGTAATTTAATGTCTAAAACTTGAGTCATTCCCGCAATTATTGTTGACTGTTGTGGATAACCCGTCGGCAAAAATTTAATCAACTTTACCTACGAAATGTTTTCCGTCGGTGAATAGTGTTCACCAATCTAAACATACCGACGGAAGAGTGTTTGTTGGTAAATATCCGAAGCAATTAAAATGCGGGAAGCATTCTCGCAATTTTTGCTGACACCAAAGGTCGTGTCGTCGCTATATGTCGTTGGAGATTTTTTGCGAAATTCATTCGCTCCCGTATTGCCAACGGTAATATATTTTCGTCGCTATATATGAACAGTACAATACATATACCGACGTTTTGTTGTTTTCCGTCGGTAAATAGCTACGGTTTTTTGTCCGTCGGTAAATGTCCGTCGCTAATTCATGATTTTCTTGTAGTGCATATACTTCGACCATTGAATCAATTATGTATGCTATGCTACGTACCAGATTAAATGTCTCTTATTCTTTAAGGATAATAAGTAAATTTTAAGCCAATTCGGTTATGCTCACTAAATGCTTGTGAAAATATCTTAAAGTATTTGAGAAGGACTAAAGATATTTTCGTGATATATGGAGGATCTGAACTAAAAGTTTAAGGGTATTCAAATACTATTTCCATTATGATGATGATGATAACAAATCATAGTTAGGATACAACTTCACTTTGAATAGTACTGTAATAAGTTAGAAAAGTTTCAAACAACCAACTATTGGGAATTCTTGACCCAAACATAGTACATTTCATTAGGGATTCTCGACTGAGACATGTTATATTTCAATGTCAGAGGCGACAAAGGAAGTTGTTTGAATGAAGAAGTTCATCATCAAACTTAGAGTGATTCTTAGTATTGTTGAGCTAATAGAATTCATTGTGATAGTAATGGTGCCATTTCAAAGGTAAAAGAACTAAGGTCTCATCAATAGTCTAAACATGTTGTCAGGAAGTTTCATTTGATTAGGGAAATAATGGAGCAAAAAAGAGACATAGCATTATAGTGAGTTTCCATTTTCCACTAAAGAGAATCTTGCAAATTCTCTCACTAAGCCATTGTCTCAAAAGTGGCATGATTGATATGTAGATGATTATGGTATTAAATACATAGGCCATTGACCTTAATGCAAGTGAGAGATTGTTAGTTTATGTCTTTGTAACCAATCAATTGATTTTAATTTTTGATATAATATTATTATTTTAAATAATAAAAGTACTCTGTATCTTTATATATTTTACTAATTACATTTGATATTTCAATATTAAAGGTAAAGCCTTTGAAATAATTCCTATGCAATTAAAATTTCGATGTGATTATAATTATAAGATTCAATTTGTATTTATGTATTATTGATAAATTATTTTTAGTTGTAGTTTCATTAAGATAGAATATTAATGGAATGGTAAAATTAGCATATGTTCCGTTTTTTTGTTAAGAAAGTAATTGATCTTATAAATTAAAGTATGAAGATATTTAAATAAACGTGTAAGTGTTTATTAGAGAATAAATTCATTGAATTAGCCTGATTATAAGAATGTCAAATGAAATATTACATGTTTATTTGTTGATTTTCCTTATAATGATGACTATATAATTAATTTTTAGACTTGATATTACCAAAATATCTCATGTAAGAATTACCATGTTTGAATGTTATTACCTATTCTATTTAGGATAGTTCAGTCGATAATATTTAAATATAATATGAACATTTTAAAGTAATCAAAGAGAATATATTATTACTCTTAGTCGATAATTAAAAAAAATTATGATCAAAGTAAATTAGAATTTTAAAAATTATTTTTAAATATCCCTTATAAATCAATTGTTAAATAGTAAAAATAGTTATAATTAAAATTTAAAAAATAAACACTAATTCGATCACGATTAATTTTATCCCAATACTAGTTATTGGTATAGTGGTTTACCACTGGCCTCTTAAGGGTAATAGTATGGCCTTTTCCATGAAACGCTTTGGGTTGAAAACTAAGCACTAGTTAAATGATTCCTTTCCTTACAATTGTTTTGGTTTTTAACCAAAGCAGAAACCCATCATTTCTCACTCGTTAAGCAAATATTAACTGGTTGTTTAATACGATCTGGTAGCTTCTGTTATGATGTACTTCACAACACCCTACCACCAATTGTATATGCAAAATTTTATAATATCATAGATGACGCTTCCGATACGCCAAATTTTCTTTGGCAAAATTTTCTTTTGTCCACCATGCTTAACTATACATGTAAACTGACAAAAACAAATGCAACGCTTTGCAAGGTTATCACAACTAACGTAAATGTCATTCTATGAAATCTTTTCCTAGGCTTAGGACATCCGCTAGCTAGCCAACACAGAGCCAAGCTAGCCAACAGGATCAAACCAAAAAGCATCACAGGACTTTGGAGAAACATAGCAATTGATACAACAGTTCTTCTAATGTTTTCTTCTTTACAATGGTAAGAGTAGGACAGGGCAGGGAATGAACTCAGCTAGCAGGCTTGCATCCCCGTGCTTAGAATGAATTGCTTCCATGCTTATCACAACAAGATCCAAGTTCAAGTCCTTGGCAACCTCACCAATGATGGCTGTGGGTTTATGCCCTTCCCCAAGTCGCTCCAACAATTTGAATTCCTGGAACCCACCTACAACATTTCTAATCTATATCAGCAACTTGGCCTATGTTTTAACAGGTGACAGATTGACAGCTCATATGCCCATATTTGCTATTTTTACCATGACAATCTTATACATAGAGCACATTTGGTTACCTTGTTATATTGAAGAGATTACGAGATTGCAAACAAACCTTCAGAGAGATGCCAGCGTATGCTGGCCATTTGGGTTTCACGCTGCGGGAGTGCTTCCTTCTGCTTCTCATCAATTACTTCAAGAGGCATGAAGTTCAATAATCAGCTTACAACCTCATTAGATCAGGTCGATATAACAGAGAGAAGCTAGTTGGTCTGTTACAGAATAAGCATAGGTCAGTATATACGTGCTTACCGAAAACTGTTATCTCTGCTCCTTATTTCCTTGCCAGTGCAGTAACTGTTGCAGCTGCCTGTCATGAAAAATTCGAAAATTAATGAACAATATCGAAGGAATGATTGAGTAGATCTAATAGGGCCAGAGGAATAATTCAGGGGGTTCTAATGCTTAAGTGTTGCACCAAAGTTGAATGACCTGGGTGACTAGCATCAATACATTATTAATGACATACCCAGACAAATAGAGCAGCACAAAACTTACAAAGAGCTAGTAGTGAAACAAATTATCACAGGGACCTTGTCGGAAAACATTATTTCTTCATGAGCAAACAGAAGATGATATAGAGGAAATTCACCTGTCTTGTTCCCTCAGAAAGATAAGGATTCATGTCCGTGATTGGGAGAAGAAGATGTTTGAAATGAGTAAAAGCATCTGCAGACAGATTGACTTCTGATTCTTCTGATGTAGCTTTAGCTGATAATAAATTAAGCATAAAAATCAAGTCACAAAACAACTAGTGAATTTTAAACATAATATGTCAAACTTCACCTATTCGTCTACAAGAATAACAGGACAAAGTCGATAAATTTCAGTAAGCTAGTGAAACATTGCATTAGATAAGGAGCAGCAGCTCTACTTACTTTCATCAGCATACCCATGTTCAAGAAATGTGGAAGCATTAGTGAAACAAAGAAGGGAGTTTTAACACAAAGTTTTTCAGAATTAGATGGCAACATTTTGTAACCCACGGAAATGGAATATTCAGAGTCATTTGACGGAGGCAGTAGACGTCAGCCTAGAAGCCAAAAAACTCATTGTTCAATTGTTACACAGCTCATAAACATAAAAACAGCTCTCAAGCAAGCTCATGGCTTCGTCAACTTTTAGGAAATCCAAGGTCCTTTTCATCAACTGAATCCAGTTAATAAAAGATTGATAATCACTTTTCCTAAATAGTTCAAAGAAAAGAGAATAAAAGAAATATAATTCATGTACTCCAGATGCTCCCAAAGTTAGTTAAATAGAACAGAGATGACAATTTTCATAGGACAAACTTTTTTCCAATCATTCAATCGCTGAAAAGATTCTCCGTTATCCCGATTAACGATGTAACGCCATGGAGAATAACCAAAGATATGAGAATAAAGAACTCACCTTTACGTCCATTTCTTCCGAGTTTAGGTAGCCCAAAAGACTTAGACCAGAGAGTGACCAGAGAGCCGAGGAAGAGTAGGCTAAGGAAAACAAAGATTGATTAGCAGGACAGGAACTAGTAAAGTTCGCACTTTCTGCGTACTTAGAGGTTTCAACAGGAATAGTCAACAATCAATAAGCAATAAGAAAGAGCCATGACCAGGACACTTCACTGCTACTACGGAGAGGCTAGAAAGAAACAAGATTGAGGTTGATCCCAGAGAAAACCCTAAACACTTGGTGGGCCATCCCTCATCATGGACCGTTCATTGTCCGACCACTTTGTCACAGCAACGCAGCGTTCTGAGGCGGTTCGTTTCATTTACGGCACTGGTCAAGATGGACCATCGTGACGACGTCGATGGACCGTCGTGCGCTCTACGGACACAGTTTCACATGTTCTAGGATACCAATCGGGAAGCCCAGGCCTTGTCTGTCTCTATAATTGAGGTACTTCTCTAATTTTTAGGAGAAAAATGGCTATAAGGATGATAATTTTTGCCGCATAGAATTAAATTGAGTTGTTTTTAATGAGTTACTAACAATTCAAGCTTAGGTTTAAATAAATCGAGATTTAATTATTTTAAGTAAAATAACATTGTTTTATTTAAAAAATTTGCACTTCAAATAAATTTTGATTTGGACAATTCAAACCCTAATCTAATTAAAAAATATATTATTTTATATTTTAATTTTAAAAAATTATTTTAAAAAACTTGACAGGGCTGGCCCATGAGCCAGCCCATTGCCATCCCTAACTCAAAGTTTGGATTTATTTTATTTTTAGTAGTCTTTAATTTTTGTTTGTATTTTTTAAAATAAAAACAAAAAACTTGTTTTATTGTTTATGTTAATATAGTTATATTTTTATCCGTAATAATAATTATATATTAGATAAAACTTAAAAATAAATTACTTTTAATTGAATAAATTAATTTAATCTCTTATATAATATTTATTAACAAATTATTAATAAAATTATATTATTTTAATAAAATAAATAATTTAAAAATTAAAATTTTATTTATAAATTAATATTTATTTGATATATATTTTAATTATTAAATCAAATTTTATTTGAATATTTATATATTTTAAATTTAACTATATTTATTAATAGTTACTAAAATTTAATACATATTAATTTAGTTATAAAAATTAAATTAAATTATTCATAATTTTTATTGATAATTTATTTTAATTTATTAAATATATAATGTTGAATTAAATTATTAATAATTTTTATTAAAATTTAAATAATTAAATAATATATTAAATGATAGTAAATCAAATTATAAAAAATAAAAAAGGAAAAAAACTACTTTTTATGGTCTTCATAACTTTTGAAAACTGAAAGAAACCAAAATCAAAAATAGAAATAGAAATTAAACTCAAACAAACAAAATTTTTTACTGAATTTGAAAACAAAAATAGAAAACAAAAAATAAAAATGAAAACCAACACTCCCTAAACAACTATATAACAATCAGACAAATATAACATGCATAGGGAGTTAAGTATCCATACTTATTTTTATCTTGTCTTTTTATACTTTTTTTATTTTCTATAATTTCATTTCCACAATTTTAAGTTAAATGTTCTCATTTGCAATCTTATTCAATTTTATTTCAACTATGTCTATTTACTTTTTTGTCATGTCCAGTTAACATCATTTTGGTGTTATTTTCCTTTTTACGACGTTTAATTTTATTCTTTTAATTATTTGTTGATCTTACTTAAATTTAGTTGGGCATGTAGGCCTATTAGGAATAATTTTTTTCTCTTTGTTTAAGTTTGAGTTTTTATACCCATTAAATATCTTGAGTTTTTATGCCCATTAAATATCTTCAAATTTTAACAAATTAAAAAAAGCTAAATTCATTGCAGTCTAGTTTAACAAATCCTTTGTAAAGGACCATTTCATCAAATCCATTCAATGTTTTAATCCTTCGTTTTATTGTTTATCCTATCACGTCAAATAAAAACTTGTATATTACTTCCTTTTACCTTATTAAGATTTTAAATTTATTTATCTCGTCTTCATTTTGTTCAAATTGCACTTTCATACGTTTGAAGTCCTATAAAATGGTATAAACAACTTCATGCAATTTATCCTAAAGTTTTAGATAAAATCATAGACTCTTAGACAATCAACCTTTTTTTTTAATCCCTAGATATCTCTTTAAGTATTTCATTTTAAGTCCTAGTTCAAACAACAAACTATTAGTCATTCATTGACATATTTTATTTTCTTTCTCTAGCCTGCTTATATTTACCTCACACTTCAGTTTTTCTTTCATAAATCTTTTTGTACTTTGGTGACTACTTAGGTGGGTAAAGTAAGGTGCCTAACACCTTTTATATATTGAAGAATTAAAAGAGTTGTTACTACTTCATCCTTGTGGTATCCTAATTCTTCCCATTTTCAATTTAAGGATTAATATGTTCCCCTTAGCCCCTATTATGTTTCTCCATGCTTCTGCAATTGTTGTGTTGCATTCTTTTATTGACTAGTATTTATCTTACCCACATCTCAATCACCTTCATCACCTGATCTCTAGGTTTCTTTATCCCCTTAAAGCATCTTTCATTCCTTTCTCTCTATAAAATATACATACAACATCTTGTTGCTATTATCACCACTACTTTGTCCTCTTTGGATCTAGTTTTGTCAACTTCCATCTAAGTCAGTGTTTTTGGAAAGTTCATCCTATTGTTGGCAAGTTGGCATTTGTATGTTATGCTCTCCCATATTTCCTTATAATACTTGCGTTCAAAGAAAAGGTGATTTTGAGTTTTTGAATACTCTTTATATAAGAGCCATCAACTTACCATATTCATATATCCTAGTCTATCCATTGTATTAAATCTATTTCTTGCCACCAACCATAAGAAGAAAGCTACTTTAGGTGGCATGTTTTTGTTCCATATTACTTTGGCCCCTTCTAGTCTCTTCCCTCTTGTTCTTAGAAGCTCTCTACAAGAGTTACTATTGAAGACTCTCAAAAGATGCTTGAGCCAAGTATAATGGTCCATTCCGTTTTTAGTAGTTCTATACCTTGGTAAAGATGAGGTCATTTCTATTAGATAATTAGTCCATTGCTCCCTATTTATCCCCACTTTTACTTTGGAGTTAATAGGGAATCTCTCCAACATTGTAGGCATAAATTATGAAAGGATCAATGGGTTAGCCTTAATTTATTTATCAAAGTATAATGAGGCCAATTCGTTGTTTCCCATCTTGCATTTGAAGTAGAAACTCTAGCTTTATGTTCCCGTATACTTTTGACTTTTAAGACATATATTTGCACCTATGTAACCTACAAGGATTCCTTTTTCTGTATAAGCGTCCACAGCCTCTTAACTATGAACTTTTTATTGCTAAGGTTAATTAAAGTAATTCCTAAATCTCCCTCCTCCCTTTGCTTACAAACCACACTTTAAGCCACTTTTGTATTGTATCTCTTGTTATGTGTACCTACCTAAAGAAAGTTTCTTATTGCTCTTTTAATTGTTTTGATTAGTTCCTTATTAAAGAATATGTGTAAAGTCTAATATGCATATAAAGAGTTCAACACAGGCTTAATTGGAGTCACTCTCGCTACATATGAAAATGCTTTCTTAGTCTAGCTATTTAGCCTCTTTTGAATCTTTTCTAATAATTAGGTACACACTTTATAACGTAGCTTCCTTATTGAAATAGGCCATCTAAGGTACAAAAATGGAGGTTGCTTGACTTGTATTCAAAAAATACTAGAAAGCCAATTGGATCTTTAGATTACACTACAGGATAGAAACATTTGACTCTTATGAAAGTTTATACTTAAGCTAGATAATCCTTGAAGGTTTGAAGGTAATTCATCAGGTTGCTCACTGATTAATTATATGTTTTGCAAAAGAAGAGGAGATCATTAGCAAAAGAAAAGCAAAGCAACTCCAACTTCTTACGTTTACTATAGTATTTGAAACTATGATCTCTAGATATATTGTGTTTCATTAATCTTGTTAAGGCTTCCATACATAAGATAAACAGGTAAGGTCATAAAACATCCCCCTGTATAGTTCCTTTACCACCGTTAAAAATTTTAGCTGGTTCATGATTCATTACAACACTATAGGAAGTTATTCTAATTCATTTTTTTATCCAATTCCTACAAATTCCAGAAAATCCAGAGGCCTGTAATAGATTTATCATGAATTTCAAGCTAATGGAATCATATGCCTTATGGAAATTCACTTTTATATCAAAGTTCTTTGTGGACTGTACCTTTGAATATCCTTTAAACAACTCTTAAGCATTCAACACAATATCACCTATCAACCTATTTTTCTAGCAAAGCTCCTTATGTGTAACTGATTCGGGGCTTAATTACTTTCATCAGTCTTTATACGAAACAACTTACAAATGATTTTAGAGGAAATTGCAGCAAGAATTAGTCTATACTCATCTAAGGGATTTGGACTTGAGGTTTTGGGAATCAAACAAATAAATGTCTTGTTGATTCCTTAAGAAGTTCACTTTTTTCAAAGAATTTAAGGACATCACTTATGACAATGTCCTTAATTACGGGCTAAGCCTTCTAATAGAAGTATTTATTTAAACCATCTAGTCTTGGGGCCTTCTAAGGATTTATTTTAAACACTAATTTTTCTACATCCTTTTTATTAAAGGAACTACCTAACATTTGCATTTCTTCTACAAAGAATTAGTTAGAAATAAAAGATCCAAGTATTTGAGTAGAGGAGTTGGAGACCCTAAGGAGTTCTTGAAATATAAATATGCCTCCTCATTTAAATCCTCTTGTGATGTGTCCACAATTCCATTCATTGTCCTTAAGGAGCAAATAGAATTAACATTTCTTCTAGCATTGAGTGCTCTATAAAAAACTTTGTATTCTTTTCTCCCTAAATGATCCATAACACTTTAGATTTTTACTAAATCATATAATTGTAACTCCAAACTTTGTGTACGAACTAAAAACAGTCTTTATCCTTTTCTATCTAAAATGGATCTCTCGGATGTTTGTAAAATTCCTCTTATGGTTTCTTTAATTGAGTTTTAGTGTCTGTAACCTTCTCATAAATTTCTAACTTCCTCTTATATTTCAGCTTCTTTGTCTCGTCCTTGATGAATTTTTGTTTCCTAACATATACAAATGTTTTATGTCCCTAGACATAATATGAAAGTCCTTTTTTCAATACCTCTACAAATCCTTCTTCTTTAGTTAAATATTTATTGAACATGAAGGGGAAGTTCCTCTTACTTTCATTGAACAAATCTTAAATTACCACAGCAGAGTGATATAAAAACCTGGGGTTTAAGAAATTGACATAACTTTCTTTGAATCTTGGTAGCCATTCCTTATTGATAAGTGCAATGTCTAACTTTTTGTGGATAAACCAATTTGAACTATGTTTATTACTCTAAGATTAAAAGCATACTTGATGCTTTAGATTTGTAACTTCCAATTTTCCTAAACATTCTTTAAAGTCTTATGTGAGGCTTATCAAACTCATTTTACCTTTAGGCTTTGAAATATAAAGAATGTTATTAAAATCCCTTATAATTAAGCAAGGATCCTTAATTGAAGCATGTTTATTAACTAGACTATTATTTAACAACTTCCTTTAGAATGCAAAATTCAAACCATAGGCAAAGGAAACTGAAGCTTTTACATTCTCTTGCTAAAACGACAATACAAAATGAATAAGTTGATTGATTGCTTGCTCCATATACACCTTAACAAGGCATCATATCTAATTGCAATTCACCATAAGGAAGACAATGGTGATTAGACACAAAACAACATTGTCTCCTTAACGATTTAAGGATCAAAAGTTTTTTTTGGCCTTATTTTTATTCTAAAATACATTGTTGTTTCTTGGGAAAATTAATTCCCTATACATTCCAAGAAACTATGAACATTAAGAGGCATTTTTAGGTGTTTTGGACTTAGTCTTCCTCTTTGATTTCCTCCTAGTGTCTATTCTAAACTCGTAGCTTGTCCCATCCTTCTCTTCTCTAATTTTTCAAGTCGCTTTAGAAGCATCGCCAATACTTTGTTGAGTCCCTTATGCTTCTATTTCATTTTCCTTTATTGCTCCCTGAGTAGACACTACTTAATTTTCTTTGACCTTCTTCCATTTTTGTATCCCTTCATTTATATTACTATTGGATCCTCTAACTCCATAACTTTCCTTAAAACTATCCTATTTATTATTCTCTACCTCTATAATTAAATATTTTGCCTCTCACTAATCCCATTGCTTATTTTTCTTAGTGTTTGGAGGTCCTTATTTCTCTAACTTCATTAGCTCTGAATAGTTCCCTTCTGGTGAATTTTGTACTTATGGGTCTCTAACTCTACTCTTTCCTTGTTAGTTTAAGGATGGTTTTCACTTTTAGGAAACCTAGATTGAGTTCTCAACAATAGTCTTCTCCTCTCCTAGCCTCATCAGGGGGATGATATTAAGTAGATCTTGCCTCAGTTCCACACTTAGACAAACTCTTGCAATCCTATTTCTTTTTTATGTTCTTGCCATCTTATCCATGCAAATAGGCTTCCATATGTAGCTTGCAAGTGCACTAAGTCCCTTGATGTACTAATGTTCTAATGGCACATTGTAAAGATGAATCCATAATAAAACACTTTCTTATCTAATAGTTTCCAACTTAATGATTAGATGCCAATTTTGTTGGAAAATTGACAAATCATGAGCATGTTGGGGTCCTAATTCCAAGATTTCCTTAGCTATTGTTTCAGTAGAGAACTTGAACAAAATTAGGTTCTCTTCAAATAGTAAGATCTCTATCATGCCTTTTCCTCTCTAGTTCTTTTATGCCCAATTGCTAAATAAAGGGAACGGTGGCCTTTTGCATAGGAAGAACCCAACTAAATTAGCAAGCCAACTTTTAACCCCTTCTTTCAGTATATTAATAGTTAGAGAGATTATTTTACAACCTTCTAAGATAGTAGGAGGGCGAAATTTAGGGACGAGTTGGATGACTCTCATACTACACGCTTTAAATTCAAGCTAAGGTTTAAGTTTTTTTCCATTTCATTTTTATCACTTTTTAGAACAGTTTTTCAAAGTCCTTTTTATTGGTTTTTGTTCCTTTGTTATTTTAATATTTGCAAAGTAGAATGTTTGATGGGTTTTTGGAGGAGTTATCTTTCCCACCCTTACCCTGTCTCCTAAATCAACTTAAGATAACCATTCCAAACTCCCTATTGCCTCAAGCTAGGATGAGGAGGTAGGAAGAATGGAATGAAATGTAATATTATTCTATCATTTAAGAGGAGGGTTTACAATAGAATATAATAAAATAGGATGGAAGGGGAGGGTTTCATAGTACATCATATTCCACCTTAAACAATAAAAATGACTTACTCCGATTTGGAAAATTTAGGATGAAATGTAAAATGATAAATAGGTACTACATAATATACCCTCAACAATTTTTATAATACCAATTATACCCTCAACCCTAATAAAAAGTAGCAAGACAATATGTTTTGTTCTATCAATGGTAGAATAGTCATTCATTATTATTATACACATATTACATTTCATTCTATCTATCTTCCAAACAACATTTCACTATATTACATTATGAACTCTTCCATCCCTTCCAAACAAAAATTTCTAATATTATATCCATTTACATTCCATTCCATTATAAATCATTTCATTCCATTAAAAAACTTATGTCTAACCAAACATAACCTAAGAGATAAAGGGAATTTATAAAACAAAATAGGGAGAATAGATCAAAAGTTAAGAGAAGCATGGCAGGCATGATCTAAAGTTAGTTTAGAGATAGGATGGAGAAAGTTTAAGAAAGATTGTAAAATGTTTTTTATTCTTTAACACCTTTTGTATTTTACAATTATAATTCAAATTTAATTTTCATGTTAGGATCTTTTTAGACCTTTTTCTTAAGTTTTTCTCTATCTTGCTTTAATATGGTAGAGTGAGAACTCTACCAAATACTATTCATTTTACATTCGATTCCATCTTTTCCTAAAAAGCTTAAAAACATCAGCTACAACTATGACAACTCCACTAGGGATTTCATAATCTCATTAACATATATTTCCTTTCTTACAATTTATCACTTTCCTTATTTTTTTATTGTATTTCTTGAGTTCACAATTATAGGTGAGCTAGTTTAGGAATGAGCAAGTTTTAAGAAAGTTTATCTTTACCTTTTAGGACTATGAGGGCACATGTGTATATATATTACAACTCCACTATGGATTTCATAATCTCATTGATATATATTTCCTTTCTTACAATTTATTACTTTCCTTATTTTTTAATTGCATTTCTTGATTTCACAAATTATAGGTGAGCTAGTTTAGGAATATGCAAGTTTTAAGAAAGTTTATCTTTACCTTTTAGGACTGTGAGGGCACACGTGTATATATATATATTCATCCCTTCATCTTAAAGTCCCCAATAATCTAGTTCATACTAATTGTTTGGACCCATCCTTCTCAAAGGTTCACCCAACCTCTAGAAATGTAACATTACCTTTAAACCAAGTGCACTAATTAGTTTAGAGCTTACTCATAATGCCAATATTTAGGGGAGGAAGGGAACAAACCAATCTTTCTCAAAGTTTACGTCTTTTTATTTCCTTTTCTTATGCATAATTTCAAAAATTAGGGGCATTTTCTTTTGAAAAATTCTTTTAAATCATACATCATTCATATATTCATAAAATTCTTACTTTTAGAACAAACAATACAATTAAAATTTTAATTTCCATTGATTTTTTAGTTTTTAAAATAGAAACAATGTTATGTTTGTGAAATTGTGATTTCATTTTAGGATTTTTTCCTTAATATGCACGTACATAGACTAACATTCTTTTTAGAATTGTAGTTGTTGAAATCATAAATCTACAATTATAAAAAACTGAGATGGACTTATAGTCTATAAACCTAGCAAAAAAGATGGGCAAAAAATATTAAAATCCTTGCATAGAAATGGTGCTAACTGAGTGAGCTATAGTGCAGAAAATAAGGATTCAAATTGGTCACTCATGATTGCAATGAAGAATCAGTTTTGTAGCAGATGAAGTCTTAGACAACTCTAATCCTTACACTTATTTTCTTATTTAATAATTCGATCCTTTTTATAAATATGACAATGTACCTATAAATGCTTTTGTCTTATAGTCAATCATTTATATTGATAAGCATAACTTGCAAGAGGAAGTCAAAGAACATAATAAAAAAAATTCATATCTCACTAGATCCAAAACAAAAGTAATGGAATTTTTGAACCATAACATTTTGAAGTTAATGAATTAAGAGGAAAATTATCCCAAATAACAAAGGAACTCATGCTTGAGAGAATGATCAAGGAAAGATATCCAATTGGGAAGGATATATTACCCAATATAGCTAGAGCACAAGTTTTATTTATTATACCACCTTTCTATTTGATCCATACATTAGTTTGTGGTACTTCCTACACCAACCTTTCAATTCCCATTGTTGTCAGTGCCTCACCTTCCACTAATTTTTCAATTCCAATTACATAGAGCTATTAGTTTTCTTCTTCATTTACCTAACAATTGCCTCCTATGTTGGCTTACTTTAATCCACCAATATCTGTATACTTAATTAATTATGTTTGCAAGTATATAAACTTAATTGTACTAAGAAATTAAAAATAGAGTATTCCAAATGTATTGATTCTACAAGGACAACTACTATTATATTTTAATCTTAGCCATATTATGAATTCAAATAAATCAAAGTTTGTAAAAAGTAAACTAATCACTAAACTAACAAAAACAAGATAAATTAACTATCATGCGAGATTGATTATTATGGTTAAAATAGTAATTAAACTTATATATATGTGCCCTATTTTGAGGCACACATGTATATCTAATTAAGAAATCACCATGTCTCATATGTGTAACATCTAACGAACTTATTAATCATAGTTAATCTATTGGTTATTACGCTAGTTTAGCATATGTTAAAAAACAATATGGTTGTCACATGTATGTAGATATTTAGATTTAAAATATTTATTCTCTTAGTTTGTAAATTATACTTAACCTCTCAATGTTTCATGTAATTCCTATGATGGAATCTATGGTGATCAGGTATAAATATAATAGTTAAGATTAAAGAGAAAAAGTTCAACCAGACAATAATAAATCATATATAATTGAATTATTCCAACATAAGCTGCAAAATGTAAATCAAATAAAAACAAAACAATTTTAACATCAAAGAAAGAAGAGGATAAAGAGGTGGAAGAAGAATTGTAAAGAATCTCCTCCTCTAATCTTGGTCTTAGCTCCTCTTAATGTTTAGAAACCCTAAAACTATGAACTTATGGAAAGTTGTTGCCAAGAGCTTGTCACTAGCTCTCTACCCCTCCAAATGTTAGATCTAATGAACCCTAATAAGAGTATTTATATATTAGGGTTGCATAATAGAGTCCTCAAATTATGTATTACGAGTCTAATGCTAGACCTGCTTCTACATTAATGCTAATTAGCTTTTGAAACTTTTTATAAATAATCATATGACCAACACAGGTCTAACACGATACCTTATTTTGGAACAAAGGTCTAATATAGACTTGTGTTGGTGTTTTATTTCTTAGTTCTCCAATTTGACAGCTTCAAATTTGAATTGACCATCTATGCTTTCTACAAAATGGTTCTCCATCATATTAGCTTCCAATTAGCTTCAATATCTCCTTGATCTGAAAATTATAGAGAACAATGCACTTAAATTTAGGATTTGTATCAAATATTCGCTTATAAGATAATGAATCAACCATGAGAAAACATCATGTATTTAATGTTAAACATGCCATAAAAATTCTACAATACAAACTTATTAGCCCTTACAAACATGCAAAATATAGGATTATCGAATTCTGTGACATTTAACTCAACGCTTGTTCTTAAGCAATTGACAATAAGAAATCTTAAATAACAACACTAGCCTAACTACAATAAGAACCAATTCCAATTTCGTAGGTGAATAATGACATTTAGCATATGTTTAAAGCTTTTAAACCTCTAAATGTCCCTAGTAGAGGAGTTACAATCTCTTTAGGGTTTACTAGAATAATACCCATAATCATTAACCTAAACGCATTAGTTAGCTTAATAGTTAATAATATAAGATATACAAGTCCCGCCCTTCAATTAAATTGCAAAAATCAAACGCATAACATTTCTTAAGTAAGTCACCACACAAATAAGATGAAATAAATTCTATTATACTTTCTTTATTAAGCTATAATAATTCAACCTAAGTTTTTCGTATAATGTATCATTCATTCACACAAGTGCTCAAAATTTTGAGTAAGGTATACTCTTATGAAATTAAACTTATCATATGGGTGAAAATCATCTTATCTTACTACTCAAATAAATATGTACATGAAAAAACCAACATACCTTTGAATTTAGTTGTAATGGGGACAAAGGGATAAGTAGCTTAACAAAGGAAGGGAATAAGGAAAAATAAAATATTCACAATTAGTAGAGCAAGTAAATCTAGAAATTAATTAAAAATCTCCACCAACTCCAACTCCTTATGTCTTATAGAAATCCTCTCTTCCTTCACTCTTTTTACGTATAATAATCTACGCCAATCAATTTCATGATTTATTTATTTATTTAGATATAAATTTTCTCTTTTTAACTTGCCACTTCATATATATATATCATCTCTCCTGCATTTATTTCTTTGCTCATCATCTAACAAAATCAAATCACAAGAAAAAGCTCCACTAGTCATGAATTAGAGTGTAATTACTTGTTTTTCTCTCTGGCTTAAGTTTTTTGGGAAAAAGTTACAAAGGAAAGAATAGAATTTTTATATACAAATCAATGGTTTCACTAATGGTTTAATGCATAAATGTAGGCAATATGGCTCAAAACAAAATCCTTATGCATTTATCATTTTAATGCTTGTACAAATCTTACATGTAAGTCAAAAAAATGAAATACAATTTATAAAAGTCCAAAATCAAAGAAGATATCCATATTTGAAAAAGAAAATCTAGCATTCTATCTTATTTTCTCACAAGATACACAAGTTAAATGAAAATATCTTCCTATGATAAATTTGGTTTCCTAGCACTCGCAAAGTTAAGTTTGCATTGTAACCACTTACTCATATTATGCTCTTAACCTTTAACAACCAATCTAAACCAAGAATTATGTATAAACTTATGTTATTAACCTAAAGTAACTAATAAGATCCTAAACACAAAAGGAAAAGAAAGTTAAAATTTTAAAAATAAAATAAAAAAAAGAAAAGACATGCACATAAAACACTAGTAATGGTATAAAACTTAAAATAAAGGTGGAATATAAAAAACTTTAGATCAAAGGAAATCAAGAAAGGGTTTCGAGATTAAGGCGATTAGAGTATATATTGCAATTCTATTGGGCACCTAGGCTGGAGCTTGATAGGTTGAGAGTGGAGACTCCTCCTATGTGGATTAACTTCCATAACATCCCTTCAGAGTATTGGACTGTAGATGGATTGAGCTTCCTCGCGAGCTCTGTGGGAAGACCTTTAGCTTTTGATTCAGCTACAGGGAAGATGGAAAAAAGTATGCTTTGCTAGGATATGCATTGAGGTTAATCTAAAAGAAGAGTTACCTAAAATGCTGAATGTTATGAAACTGGATTTAGATAGGGAACTAGTTAAAAAACTAAAGTCCATCTTGCCTATAGTTAGAAAGCTCAGTTGGGGTATAAGAATGGAAGCCTACAGGGAATAAATTCATCTCTGGGCTCTATACTGGGTTAATTGGAATTAAGGACCTCCAACTCCTACACCTAATTAAGTCATTTCAAAAGGTGAGCCTAACAAATTAAAAGATACTTAACATATTCAAATAGTGGAAAATGGACATTCCTCACATCCGAAAACTAAAAATATTGCATCAAGTGAGAATATAGGTCTGGATATAGAGGATGAAGTTATCCCTGGCGATATTTCTAGTATACCAATCAAAGAGTTAGAAGTGAATGCTCCCCCTACTACAAGAAGATTAGGTAAGAAGAGGAGGAAACCCAAGGGGTGGGTAATGATTATCACAGTTTAGGATGAGTTTTTAGAATACTAGGGCATGAATGAGCCCCATAAAAGGCAGGCCACAAGGGATATTATTTTGACAAAACAACCTTTTCTAGTAAGGATACTAGAGACTAGGATAAAGGCTTATAAACTCTAGAACTCAATAAGCTTTCTTAATAAAAATTTGGAATATGGTTTGAATCATCTTCACTTTTTCAATGGTAGTATAATATATGCTTGATATGTGCTTAATTAATTGTTTACTTATTTCACAACACTTAGTGATTAAGGACATGAAATTGCTTAAGAAACTCACGTTGACTCATATTTGATTTCAGGTATAATTCTGAAGCAAAGAAGTTAATATGAGTCGAAAGCTCTATACTTTGGCCATTTTCTAAAGATTAATTTTCACTTAGCTTTATGGAGCAAGAAGAAGAAAATTAAAAGATAAGAAAAAAGCAAAAAAAGAAAACACAAAGAAGATTAAAAGTTGCTCATAGCACATGCATGAAATTTGCATGCAATTACGTGATTAATAGCAGCGCACAGCCAAGAAGCAGTCCATACCAAAGAAGCAATGCAGCAGCTAGTGAGCAGGCAAAAATGACATAGCAGACGTCTCATGGTAGAAGAAAATGCAGCGGACACTGAAAGCATCGATGTTGGACCCCAAAATTTTCCTTTTATTTTATTTATTTGTTTATTTATTCATTGATTTATTCTATTTATTTTCTTAGAATTCATTCATTTTAGCAAGCATGAATAGAAATTAGGGTTATTAAATGGAGATGTTAGAATTAGTTAGTGTATTAGACATAAGGGATAAAAGAAGGGGTAAAATAG
>JAOTAY010000009.1:3064134-3082000 GCA_025629805.1 Erythroxylum baracoense | reverse complement strand
GCCACCTTCGCGGGGCACGGATCCGGGTATCACTATCGATATCGGGTTCGGGTCCGGCGGGAGTTGGGGTGTTACATGGACCCACCCGGGGAAGGGTTCCAGCACATGCTGTTGTGTTTGTTTGGCCTGGGGGAACAGTTTTAGGATTCCTGACGCTTTCTTGAAGTTCCTATAGGATGGGGTAAGAGATTGCCATCTTTGGAAAGCTCTTGATGTACATACATTTTTATTTATTTATAAATTTACTAAATTACCAAAAAATCAATATTAATTGAGAACAATGGAATATTATTCCTAATCATTTTAGGTGATGAATCTTACATTGATGACTCAACTACTTCCATATAGTTCATACTATATCTAATAACTACCAATTGAGCTATCTTTGACTAGAATAGGTCATAAATAGTATCAAATTATAACAATCCCTATAAAAGATAATTTGGAGATTTCAAGTCAAATGATCACTTATATAATCATCAGAATGGAAATTTTCATAAACATACAAGTCATGTTCCAAATGAAATGCTCATATAGGTTCAATTATGTGAACTTGTTCTTTAACAAACATTCACACTTTTTAAAAGTATTTCTATACTTTAGTTTATGAGATCCATTACTTCCTTCATAAGGAAAAGCATATAGTCTTTTTATGATTTATTAATGTCTAATTTTAATAGAATAATAAAAGTAAATAATTGAAGGATAATATTAACACAATATGAATCTCATAATTATGATCTCATTATAATTTCATTTGAAATATACATTTATCTTATGTATTTTACCATATAAATCCTAATATATATAATGTAAAGAGTTTTTTAAAATAATTATGTAACTAAAATACCACTAACCGATTAGCTATAGAGCATAAACTAACATTATGAACTTAGACATCAAATTTGATTGGTTTTTAAATAAGATAACTCCTTTTCATATATCTAGGGATACCTGACCCTTATAAGAAACCTACTTACAATGACCTCTTGCCCTTTATCGTAAGAATAAAAAAAGAAAATTAGTAGTTAGTCTAACAAATGCCTTAATTTTGCTAGAATAATTCAATTAATAAACTTTTCCTTAAACTTAATGCATGCAAATTGGTTAGCTTACTTTTTTTTTTTTTACTTTTAAGCTTGATTAAAACCATTGAAAAATTGTATAGAAGTTTCCTATGGGTTAGAGATATTAACATAGTTTATATTGCTAAAGTAACTTGGAATAATGTTTGCTTGCCTATAGATGAAGGAGGGATTGGAGGATATTGCTTGATAAAGATTCCTTTTGGGTCAGATGGATCAATTCCAACTTCATAAATCATGAACATTTATGGTCCTTCTCTCCCAAATATGACTCATCTTAGACTATGTTTCATATCTTTAAGCTAAGACACCAAATAAGATTGATGTTCAAATACAAGTTGGGGGATGAGTCTTGCACTAACTTTTAGTTAGATAACTAAAGTTGATTAGTGCCTTTAAAAGAGAACAATGTTTTCTCACAAGTGAGGGATATAACACTCAAAGCTACAATTAGTCAAGTACTTAAATAGAATGATCCAATATTAGCCAGAGCTTCAAATAAGAAATGTTAGCCGCTACTCTTAATTTCTCCCCAGAATCAACTAGTAATGACTTTATCATTTGGACCAATCTTCTTTCTGGTTTGTTCTCTAATTCCTATTATAGACTAGTAATGAGAAACAAAGGCCCCCAAATACATTGGTACAACTAGTGTGGTTACAATAAGCTATTCAAAAGATCTCTTTCATCTTTTGGCTAGCTATTAATGAAAGACTTACTACCATAAAAAAAGTATATTACAGCAATTCCTTTTCAAATATCAATAACTTATTCTCCTTAACTCTTGAAACTATAGAGAACTTGTTCTTCAGTGTGGTTTTTCCACTTTTCTTTGGAATGAAGTTCTTCATAAACTTATCATTCTCACAAGCTTATAGGATTGACATATAGGTGTGGATTACTCAAAGAAGATGGAAGTCTAGAAAGGAATACGTAAGTCTTAGAATATTCTTTGGTAGAATGGTTTTTACGCTCCGGAAGGAGAGGAACCTTAAGATATTTAAAGGGAATCAAAAGGATAAGCAATATGTCCTTATGGAGATATTTACATTGATTAGGAAACAATAAACTAATTTAGAATTGTTAGCTATTTCCAAGCTAAGCACTACTATCTTACATCATACATTGAATGAGATTGGCTTCTAATGGATAAGTAATGAAGTTAAAGAGTTAGAAGCGTCAATTTACTAATGATTTATGGATTCCATAACTTATTGATTTGTATCACTAGTCATATTATAGCTAAGCTTAGGCTTCATCTAATGTGCTAGATGTGTTTGCATTGTAATATGCTCATTTTGTAACAAAATCTTATTCTTTATTCAATGAATTTAGCTTCCCAATAAATAGTAAAATTTTCTCATAATTTTTTTTCTAATCAGTAAGTGTTTCACCTAAGTTCTTATTAAGAAAATGCACTACTATAGGCTTATTAATACACCAAATCTTCATTACTTGTAATATATGCACATATGAATCAAAAGATATTTACTTCTTAGTTAAAATGGGGATATGGTCAAAGATGAGGAATTTGTAGATAAAGAAGATTAAAACAAAGGAAATTAGTAAAGCATTTGAAACATAAACCAGATAGATAAAGTAATTAGGAAAGTATAGTCCACATTACAACTTCAAATACTCAACATCCTCTTTTTTCACTCCATAATCTCATCAAGAACCTAGACTAATGCTATAATATCATACAAACAACTATTTTCTTTTCTTTTTTCAAATATTTCACTTATTAAATGTAAATATCAAAGTCTAATGTTAAAAAATAATTCCTAGTTTACATTTAACAAAAATACCATTTATTTATTAGGTAAACCCCACATTATTATGTTCCTCTCTTGATGAAACCCTGCTATTGATTTGATCCAAATGTCTTACTGATCTCTAAGCATAGATAATGATGTTAAAATTTAAGTCAAGCTTATATTATGAGTTTTAATGAAAGAAAAGGAATTTTGAGGCTCAAAGGGATTGATAAGAGATATCTTATCAATTAGATATTTAATATGAATATGTCAATTCAAAGATAAACTTTATCCTTTTCATATATACATACGTCAATATAATCCCAAAATGATTTAAGAAAGTTCTAGAGATATATGCACATGAAAACACAGAAGGAAGAAACATATATTACTATAGGGATCTCATTCTCGTATAACTCAAAAGCTCATAAGATTAATTTACTGAAAAACTTCCACACTTCCTTTTAAGCTCACTATCAATGTTATTTAGAATTCATACCTCTGGTTAATTCAACCATTCAATGCATACCACCTTCATACTCAATTGGTTTAACCTTATACCATGCATAACAATCAAATCCATTTGGAATTAGTTAAAAGAAAACTTTCCATTTATGCACATTATAGGGCATTTCCTTTCACATACTTAAACCTACTTTTTCCTTAATGCAAAAACTAAAAAAATTCAAAGAAAAGCAACTAACACACAAATAAGAATCACTAATTACAAAATAACTGAAAAAGAGATATGATGTAATAAAAAAGCAAATCCATTTTTTGGGTTGCTTAGCTCGACTCAATGCCTCTTTCTTTGATTTATATAAAATTTCCATACTCTCCATTTTAAAACCTTTATTAAAAGAATTAAAAGAAGATCCATAAAAGTGTATCTTCTTTTACATTCCCTTTTCATCCATTAAGAGAGGTTGAACCTTCTTAGTAATGGATGAATAGGTTTGACTCCTTGTCTAATTGAGATAAGATCACTTGGAAGAGGCTTCCATTTTAAAATTTGATCTTGCAATATAAAGGGTAAAAGCCTCTTATTAAGAGCTGGTAACGAATGTAAGAAACATTACCTAACAATTGCAATTTCAGATAGCCATTTATTTCATAGTTTCCAACAATTTAGCCCTCAAGTTAAATTCCTTCTTTTTTTTAAGAGGCTGTCAAATGATAACTTCCCATCCATTCAATAGGAATATATCCATTAGTAGCAATGACTTTGCCCTTTTCTTGTTTGGTTGTTTTTTTGAGAAAATTAAATTAATGAATAAAAAGAAAGTAACAAAGACTAATGGAGAATAATATCACTCTCCAATAGTTAATAAGCATAGATGGAGATACTACGTCAAAAACCAATTGAAAGCACGACGCCATTTAGACACATTGAATTAACAATACACAAAAACGACAACAGCTTTAACAATCGTTCCAAAAAGGTAAAAGAACCCAACCCATCCTTTGAGCTTTACAGGATGTTCCAAATTAGGGTTGGATGTCCTAATCAATCTGCGACTTGGTCCACGACTCCCTTCTGGTAAGAATCTTCCCATTCATCATGATTGGAACTACATCTGAATATAGCTATTTTACCCATCTTCCTATATTTTTGTAGTGGCCATGAAGACCATGGACAAGCTACCGAACTCGCCCATCAACTTGCGGTATCTGACTTCCTTACGTATGATCTGACTCCCAATCCTTTATCTAGTGATCTAGTTCCATTTCCCAGTATGAATTTTGTTCTCTCCCTTTCTGAATGATTGATTATAGCACTAAATCAACTGAACGTTCCATGTTTTGGAACTTTCACTAATTTCTTTCTTTCCATATCTTTTGGGTAGATATGGCAAGAAATAACACCTTCCTTTTCCAGAATGGAGTGGAAGCTTATGCTTCTACTAGGAACTTAGCTGTCTCGATGAGTGAATTAGATTTCCCTTTCCAAGAGAGGAAATTTCTGATCCTGTTCTAGATAAAATGGAAAAAGGGAATAGAAAGAACAGATGGTCCCTGGATTCAGTTCCTCTTTGACCCAGACAACAAATTTGATCTAAATTTTGGATAAAGTGAAGTTTGTCTATTGTTGCTACTCTATTCCTTACCACTAGTCGTAGAAGGAAAGCATAACTAGGTCTGAGAATATTACACCAGATAACCTTGGCCCAATGTTCATCTTGGTCAGAGTGATAGAACCATTTCCTGCATATTTTACTAGAGAAGCTCTCGATAGGAGACGCTTTCCATATAAAGCAGTCCTATGAGTTAGGATCAGGAAGGTATGAAGGTTTCAGATGATGGATTACATCAGGAAACTGAAGCCATTCATTATGATTGATAAGAGTAGCCACCTTAGATTTGTGATCTCACTCTGGAAAAGCAGAAATATTGAGGAAAGAAGACCAGAACTAGTCCAATTATCGTGCCATAGGAAAGCAGTCTGACCATTTCCAATTTTACAAAAAACATCATTTATAACTTCTTCCGTTTTTCTTAAAATTTGATCGAGGAACCAAGAATAGAATGGCCTTATAGATCCGGAACATCTGGTGCTCCCTTTCAAAAAGTAGCTACGAAGCCATTTTATTCATAATGAATGCTTGTCCTAGGTCATTCTCCAAAGCCTCTTAATAAGAAAGACATTATTAGCAACTCTTACAGAGATGATTCCTAGCCCCCTTTCACCTTAGGTTTATATAGAGCAGTCCATTTAACTTTAATTGTTGTATGTAACATCCCCACTAGTATTTCAATCGATCACTTTTCAAACTGGGTGCACTTATATTTTCTCTTGAATTGACGATCGCTTGGGAGAATCAATTGTGGTATCCAACCCATATAATGCTCTAAACACAATTTTTATTCTAACCTCTTATTGAGATTGTTTCATTTACGTTGAAATTGTAAAATATTTGTAGCAATAAACAAAAGAATATTGTCCAATGACATCTCACAATTTCAAATTCAATCCATTTATTGCACAAGAATGTATGGTTGCTTGTATTTATATTGAAATTATAAAATATTAATGGAAAAAACATAGCAATATCTTTTAAAAGTATGTCAACTTTAAAATTTGGCTTATTTATCATAGGAGAATATATATATTCTTATTCTTTTTGGAATTGCAAAATGTCAATTATAAAAGATTAACTTTATCTTCTAAGAATATATAAAATATTTAAGGTTTAATTTTTTCAAAATAAAATAAAAATTATTTTTAATTATATGAAACTAAAAATATTTTATAAAATTTAAAAAATTCCAAAATATACGGACTTTTTGTACTCCTCTTAAATTCAAATACCATAATAATTTTTATACAAAACAATCTTCTGAACTATAAAAAACTTTGCCATAAGGTTTAATGGACAAATTATTAAAGAGGTTTATAGAAGGGATAGCTTAGAAAAAGAAACAACCACTCCATCTTCTTCTTGATAAAAATGAGCTTCTTTCCATCACATTTCTACAATCGGCGAATAACTTGCCGGTTGTTATTCTCGGGTCGTACGCTTACCAACCTGGCACAATATAATAAACATCAAATAACTTTGAATTTCAAAACTTTAGACATAAAGCCCATTAACAAATCTCGTGCTTTTTAGTAACAGCGCAGCAGCAGCAAATCTCGTGCTTTTTGGTAACAGCGCAGCACTAATGATAATAATAATTAACTTTTAAATTTTTTTTAATTCAGTACTTAAATTTTTTAATTTCGGTCGACCGTTGGGTTAGTAATTTTATAATTTAAGATTAGTAAATCTTAATAATAATAATAATAACTTTAAATTCCAAACTTCAGACAAAGAGCGCACCTACAAGTCTGGGACTGCTTGCGATGCTAAATACTTCAGTGATACCTTGCACTGTACGTCCTTCATCGATAAGTTGTTCAATTTATGATGGACGTAAGGAATGATAGTCTTTAATTTGTAGGCGGCGAGTTTCCAATTTGCAAAGATCCGAAGATCTGGGCAAGTTAACTGCAAAGCATCGCTTATGGAGCTAACTCTTACACGCCCTGATGATTGGCATCTTCACCTTCGTGATGGTGACCTTCTTCAAGCTGTCGTTCCTCACAGGTTCCTTTTGATTTAATTCTATAGCAAGGGTAATGATTTTGAAATTTTGGTACATATTGGAGGGGAGTGATGACATATATTGCGTAACTCTTAACCCGCAGCGCAAATCATTTTGGAAGGGCAATTATTATGCCAAATTTGAGGCCACCCATTACTACCACCGATGCTGCTCTTGCTTATCGAGAATCTATAATTAAATCTTTGCCGGCTGAGAGAGACTTTACTCCACTTATGACACTTTATTTGACTGACACCACAAGTCCGGATGAAATCAGACTTGCCAGTGAGTCTAACTTTACATTTGCATGTCGTTGAGTTGTTTTGCTTATTCTGCGCTTGATGGGTTGGTATTGTTGTTTGTATTTTCTCCGAGTCATTTTTATAATTTGACTTAACTATTTGCATTGTCCATTTTTAAATTTGGAACTTTGATCATACCACCCTAGTGCTTTATTGTTAATGAGGAATTTACTATATAGGATTTGGACGTGCAAGTTCTGTTGCATTGCGTGGGGGGAGACTACTAGTTGATAGGGCTTATAATTGATGTTTTCTTTTGGGAAATGGCTTATAATTGATGTTGCTGTTCCTCACGGATAGGATAAGCTTCTAACTATGTTGTGAGAGTTTCCATGGTCGAAAGAAAGATTTAGAACTGTTCCTCCTTGTTTTGAGTTAACAATCTTGCATTTGCATGAGATTCAGTGTGTTTGTTTTAACAATAATTGCTGGATAGTATTTTTATGAAACCTATCAAATCACGTAAGAAAATTGTAAATGCTAGGAAGACTCTTCAAAGGTTTCTTGCTCTCTTTTCTTAAATTCGGCAATTTGACTTTTATTATCACTAAAAAAGTGTTATTTGTGTGGACAGAAAAAAGTGGAGTGGTTTTTGCTGTGAAGTTATATCCTGCTGGTGCAACAACAAACTCTCAAGATGGTGTTACAGATCTTTTTGGAAAATGTCTACCAGTGCTTGAAGAGATGGTTGAGCAGAATATACCTTTGCTAGTACATTGCCCAATCTCTTTATTAGTTTTTCTTCTGCATCCTACATTCAAAACTTTTCCGCTAGTATGCATCCAGGACATGATGGTTGTATTCTACTCTTGGTGCATGCTTTGTTTTGCAATCTAAGAGAACTTAGGTCGGACAATATGGTTTTTAGCTATACACTGCTTTAAGCTAAAATTACTACAAAATGAAGGCCCCTAAAGTTGGAATGAGCTGATTCCAATACCAGAGGTCATTGAGTTAAAGTCTCAATTGGAAATTACCTTTTTCTATTTTTAGTTGTGAAAGAATGGAAATGTCTAATTCCAATATTGGAGGTAATTCATTTCGTAGGAATGTAGCTTTTGAAGTTAAATTGTAGTTGCACATAGTTCGTGCTGAATTTCGTAGTTGAATTAGTTTCTTGAGCTAGCAGCACCATTTTCTTTAGTCAAGATGGCATTGATGATGATAGATTGTGTTCTTGAGATTAAAGAATTATCAATGTTGATGCCACTACTGAAAGGCTTTGTTGTTTAAAATGTTTTTAGTTGTTTCAAGTGCTATTCACAAATCTGGTGATAAGATATGATTTTCTATAACATGGGCACATATCTGATTTTTTCTGCAGGTGCATGGTGAAGTTACTGATTCTAATATCGATGTCTTTGACCGCGAAAAGGTCTTTATCAGCACTGTTTTGCAGCCTTTGATCAAAAGGCTTCCAAGTTTGAAGGTTGTTATGGAGCACGTCACTACGAAGGATGCTGTTAGATTTGTTGAGTCTTGCAATAATGGTAAGCAATAACATAAATCTTTTTTCCACTAAATGTCTCACCATCATTTTTCTTGGATCATCATAGATCTAAGTTTATTTCTATATATTATTAGGTAATGTAGCAGCAACTGTTACTCCGCAGCACCTTCTCCTGAACAGAAATGCTCTCTTTCAAGGAGGACTACAACCACACAACTACTGCCTTCCAATACTCAAAAGAGAAACCCATAGTATGTCTCAGAGAGCTTTAAAATAAATTGATCTCTTTCCATGCTCAACATCAAACTTATTCATTGTTGCTTAGAAAATTGGTCCTTCTATGCCCTTAATATCCAAGTATTGCCGAGTAAACTTCGACTGGGTTGGTCTCAACAAGGCTTCATAGGTCATTTATTTGAACAAATTTTCCATTGAATTGTATCTTAGGTTTTAACTGTGCTCATTAATATTTTTGATTTTGGTGGACGTAAGATTTGTATTTTATCTTGCTCTAGTTAATGGAGAATAAAAAATATAGTATTTCATTTTTCAGATTTTTGTTAGCTCATAAACGTATTTCTCGTTTAGGACAGGCTATTGTTGCAGCAGTGACTAGCGGAAGTAAAAAATTTTTTCTCGGAACTGATAGTGCACCTCATGAGAAAAGTAGAAAGGAGCGCCCTTGTGGATGTGCTGGGATATTTAATGCCCCTGTTGCCCTAGCATTGTATGCGAAAGTTTTTGAAGAGGTAAAAAAATTTTGCTATTCATCACCAAGTGTTTGTATACTATTGAGAAAATCCTTTCTTATTATTTAGTTGAGCTAGGTCAAGTTGAGCAATATTACAAACTCCCCCTTAAGTTCGAAAATATTTTTGATTTTGAATTGTGGAAATGGCTTATTCATTAAATCAGATTGTGTTGGCTACATGCCTATCATTACCTGGTTTCCTCTTGATAATATCCATTATAACTGCAATGATGCATGTGTTGTTGATTATGCTTTAAGAAATTCAGCATTAATATAGCAATTTTGTGATGTAGGAGCATCCTCCCCAAAGTCCAAAAATTTAAATTAGTTTATTACTAATTAGTCTTGAAGTATGAAAGAATGATTGAGGAATTAAAAGAATGGATGTTGCAATTGCATCAACAATCTAATCAGTAGAAAATCAATAACGAGGAAGCTAGGTGACAGATGAAGAGTCAATCAAGAAGTAGTTGTTCAGCTCCCATTGGCTTTAGTAAAGTCGAACTTTTGCAATTTGATGGAACATAACTTAGAGGCTGGGTTTATCACTGCAAACAGTTGTTTTTACTAGATGAAACACCACCATATTTGAATGTTAGAGTTGCGACTATTGATTTGATTGGAGAAGCTTTGTGTTATGATCATGCTTGCAGGATCTTGTCCACGGTCGGTTAATCGGGGGATCTCTCCAATGTGCCTACTTTCCTTTACGGAAGTTGATGCCCTTCTTCGATGAACTTATTTTTGAAGAAGATTGGCATCCGACTCTGTCAAAGGACAAGGCTGGCTGAAATCTAAGTTAACCTACACTTAACTAAGAATTTCAGTTATAATTTGCTGCTTACTTTATTGCATAATGTAATAGCTTTATATAGGCAAAGAAACATAAAAGTTCCACCTAAATTAGGATTCCTAGAAAGACTCCTATTCAAGTTGTTTTTATTAACATAATTATAACATAAACTAGTGCAGAAATAATAGGGAAATAATAGACTCTTACTAAAAATAAATTACTCTCTAATAGACTCCTAATAAAATACTCCTCTTTGTAAGCAGCTGCTACCCGCCTCCCATATCTGCCACCTCAGCCATGTTTTTTCCCACAAATGCATCCATATCACTTTGCAACAACATCAGCTTTATATGAATAATAGATTGACAAGTGAGCCTCATAGTTGGGGAGAATAATTGGTAGCACTGAAATAAAGGTTTGCAAAAATGACTTTTGATGATCTTGTAGAGGAATTGAATGATTGAAGGCAAACTTGTACCGTGAAAGAGTATTGAGCTTTGTTTGATTTTCACGCTCATAAGTCGATAATTCCCAAGCCTTACTTAATGAGCTCCTTTTTGAAATGGCATTATGAGATAGAATATTCAGTAAACTTGTTAAATCTTGGGAATTTACAAGCCTATGAATTGGTGCAGTGTTATGGAATTCCTAGAAAATAACACAAAAACTTTAGTTCCTTATCATAATATTCAATAATTGTTGTTAATGGAAATCAAACACTGGTCTTACTATTTAATTCGGACTATTGTGCAGATTGATAGTAGGAGTTTGTAAGTAGACAACCTGTTTCCAGCAAAATTGTAAGTTGTTAGGTTTTGACTTTAAAATCAGATACAGAAAGGGGAGTCAAGATTGGGGGGTGGTGAAGAATATGCTATGATAGTTTCAAGCATACACACTAATTTGTTGCAGGAAGTTAAACAGTGCTGGAAGGGTCTTGTAGTTCAAGATATATAGAAGAAAGTTGCTTGGTGCTGTTTATAACTGTATAATGAGCTGTTAACTTGGGAAGGGAGATTGGTGGTCGGGTATGATCCAATGCTGAGGTCTAAGATCATAACACAAATTAGAGTTCAGTTGGAGGACGTTTTGGGTTCTTGGGAAGTTATAGAAGGTTACAAGCTTGCTTTGAGTGGAAGAATATTCCGAAAAATGTGAGAAAATTCTTAAGGAAGTGAGATGTTTGCCAAAAAAGGAGTATCTCATTTGTTTTCTCTTGGATTGTTGCAGTCCTCTAAGCACTTATCAGCAATTCTGGACTGAACTGAGTATGATTCTCACTTCCAAATTCTGAGGGCAAGTCAGTGACACTTAAAATAGTGTGACATATTGAGAAAATATGCTTATTTTATAGCACTTGCTCATCCTCAGTTAGCTAGGGTAGTGGCTCAGAAGTTTATGGAACATGTCTACAAGTTGCATGGTATGCCACACACTATTATCAATGATACAGATCTAATCTTCACTATTGTCTTTTGGTAGGATCTCTTCAGAATTCAGGGAATCGCTTTACACACATCTATCACCTTAGAAGTGGTTAATAGGACTGGAAACTTACCTCAAATGCGTAGCTAGTGATTTTCCTAAGCAGTGGGTGAGATGGTTGTCCTTATTGGTTAGTTCCCTATTCTTTCTTTTATCGAAATTTGTTGTATCAAAGGTTCAATAGGTAATGGAAGGAAAACCTGTTTCATGAATCGGAACCAATATCCAACAACACGAGGTAGAATTGAATGGTGGTTACTCCCTGCCTAGTAACTTGCTTGAGTTGGATGGTGGGAGAATCAAGATTGAATTTGAGTTTTAGCATAAGTTTGTTGTAGAAGATTATTTGGATTGAGAGGGTGGTTTTGGAGAATTATTTTGACTATAAACCCACGATAGAATACCAAAGTGCTGTTTGTAAAGCTAAAAATTAAAGGGCACGGCACTTCCATGGTGGAAGAGACAAGCCTAAAATCGGCCATTAGAAAAACATGAAGATGATCCTAGAAAGGAAACTTTTAGCGAGTGAAAATCATGTGTCATGATATGGTGTTAAAAAGCTATATAGTAGCAATTGCCAAGCCGATTTAGCATTGGACTTGCTTATTCAAGATACTGAAGAAATTATCTACGGACTGCCACAACTAGCAAAATTAACCATGATCCAATCAATGCTGGAAAGAGCAATAGAAGCAACTGTACGGTGGCATAGAAGGGACAAAACTACATTGATTCATCAGGAATTAAAGGTGGTAATAATTCACAACTTTAACCGTTTACTTGTAGAGAGGACTTTGTTTTTTTAGCTTGCCTGTATTTGGCTAAAGTTGAGGAAGAATTAGAGCCAGTTTATGATGAGTATAAAGAGGAGAGAATATTGAAGTTACATCTGGTAGACTAAGAGTTCTTGATGGTACAAAGACTACTAAGACGATTAATGAGGATGCAAATGATTGCTCCTACACCTGAGTACCTATTAGAGATTCATGATCCTCCTACAAGTTTCAAGGAATATAAAATCCCGAACTCGGCCAACAGAAATGTTTCTTTTGATATTTACCATCCATGCGGGGTTAATGTTGCTGTCCAAAAATAGCTCCACAGACTAGCGTTCGAGAGGTTTTCTTTAAACTCTAGTTCTTTTTCTATGCTCCCGCAACAATCACGCTAGAGCTAACCATATTTGCTGAGGGCCAACATGGAAGGAAAATGGATCTTTGATCTGATCCATATAAGCTTCTGTTTACCGTTTATCTCGAGCTGCTTTTCTCCTATCCTCATCATTGAGTTCTGACTTAAGTGTGCTATCTTAACAGAATCTCAATTATTGTTTGCTCGCTGCAGGCTGGGGCTCTTGACAAACTAGAAGCGTTCACAAGCTTCAATGGACCAGATTTCTATGGGCTTCCAAGGAACACATCAAAGATTAAACTGACAAAATCACCATGGAACGTGCCAGAGTCTTTCTCATTTTCATTCGGAGACATCATTCCAATGTTAGCTGGCCATACACTTGAGTGGCAGCCCTCTTCTATTTGATCTCCATTTTATGAGCTGGCTTCAACGTCTTACGTTCCAGTATCAAACTGGGTTGTGGATTCAGTTTCTTATTTTCCCTTTAAAAAGGAAAATTATATCTGTTGTTTCATTTAAACTTTGAACTGTATTTTTGGATGTGGAAGGCCCTTGCACTTCCTCTTGAAAAAGATGGTGCTTACCATGGATTGTGGGAGTTACCACAAACATGAGAAAAAAAGGAGATTTCGATTAAATTTTTTTGTTAAATCTAATTATATTTTCATTTTATAGTTAACTGGTAAATCCATTTACAATTATAATAATTTATTTATATCTATATATTTTTTAAAGTCAAAATAATCAGTGTCAAAAGTCAAAACCACAAAGCGTAAGTCAAAGCCATACAAGTAAACTGACCACCTAGCCAAAGCTTAGTGAAAGTATCAGCGCAACAAAATTACAATCTGCTAATATCCTCTCATTATGCTATAATAACTGGAAAGTTAATCGCCCTTTTTCTTCAGAGATTCCATTTATTTGTCATTCGTCCACTTGGTTGAGTTCTCATGCCTATGGCAAGAAAATTTTTTCTAATCTAGCTATACAGGTTGGTTGTCATGTTAATATATTGGTAAGTTGTTTTTTTTTTTCGAAGATGAATAAATAAGTTTATTAACTCAAGCAAAGTTTGACAACATTACAGTGACAAGGAGATCAATCCTATCCCCCATAGCAAAACGCAGACTTTAATATTTCGGCACCAACACGTCTAAAATCCTCAACCCTACAAAATTTCATAATATTTTCATTCTTTGTCTGACTTTGGACTGCATATCATATGCCACTAATAGCTCTCGGACCCATTAACATTAAAGTAATCTCTAGGCAAATTTGATAAAGGGACTACTAGTGACATAGAGTTTATGTATCTGAAGGAGTTTGTTAGTTCCTGTAAGAGAGCTGTATTATGCTTGACTTTCCTTTGAAAGGCACTCTCATTGTTTTGTTTTCAAAGTTGATAAAACTGCACTCCTTAGAGATAATCTGAACACTAGTAAGTCCCACTTCCAGAGAATGTGAGGAGTCTGCTAAGTTTTTGACACCGTTGTTAGGAACTAGGATATTAGGGATACTTGATTTCTATTAATCTAGACATTATTTTTCTTTTGCATTTATTCTTTTTTATTTTTGTTTATCTTTTCTTAATCTTGTGTTTATGGCTTATTTTAAAGATTTGGATATTCATTGTTATAGCTACCAAATCTAATGGAAGGATGGAGAAGACAAAATTCTTTAGGGAATTATAGTATGTCGTTGTTTATAGCAGGATTAGAAGCATGGAATGAGAGGTATGGTAACATATATTTGGAAACTCAACTGACATCTGTGATTTGTTTTAACACGTAATTGTGATGGTAATCCTAATCATGAATTGCAAGCATAGGAATACATGTGGGAGCATCCAATTTGCATGAAGAACTTACCTCAAAACATCCCCTATTGTAATACTTATAATCTAAAGTGGGGCAACTTCTCAAACTTCTGAGCCATACTATGAAGTTGTGGGAGCGAATTATTGAACAACAATTGCGTAAAATAGTACAAGTGAAAGAGAATCAATTTAGATTCATGCCTGGGAGGTCAACTATTGAAGCAATCCATCTCTTAAGGCGGCTGATGGAGAAGTATCAAGAGCATAGGCAGAGCCTACATATGGTCTTTATCGACTTAGAGAAGGCATATGATAGGGTGCCAAGAGAAGTCATTTGGAGATGTTTAGAAGCGAAGAATGTTACTAGTACCTATGTCAGGACTATAAAGGATATGTACGAGGCCGCTAGAACTTGTGTGCGAACGCCAGTGGCAGAGAAAGTATTTTCCGGTGGATATAGGATTGCGTCAAGGCTCAACTTTAAGCCCGTTTCTTTTTGCGATAATAATCGATGTCATCATGCAGGACATACAAGATGAGGTGCCGTGGTGTACGTTGATCGCAGATGACATTGTATTGGTCGGAGAGACGAAAGCAGAAGTTAATAGGAAGCTCGAGATGTGGCGACAAACTCTGGAGTCATACGGTCTACGGGTAAGTAGATCGAAGACCGAGTACATGGCATGCAATTTTGCACAGAGTTCAGAAGACGACGGACAAGACGTTCCAATTGGAGCTCACGTGATAACCCACAAGGATATTTTTAAATATCTAGGCTCTATCATCCGAGAGGATGGAGATGTTAAGAGCAATGTAAGTCATCGCAACCAAGCTGGATGGGTGAAATGGAGAGCGACAAATGGAGTCCTATGTGATAGGAAATTTCCACTAAGGCTGAAAGGAAAATTCTATAGGACGACCATACGACCGACTATACTCTATGGCTCTGAATGTCGGCCTATGAGGGTGGCGCAAGTGCGAAAGTTTGAAGTAGCGGAGATGAGAATGTTAAGATGGATATGTGGCTGTACGATGTTAGATAGAATACCAAATAGGGAGTATAGAGAGAAGTTAGGCATCGTGACTATTGGTGACAAGCTGAGGGAGTGGCGATTGAGATGGTTCGGACACGTGAGCAGGAGAAGTGTGACGGCACTAGTCAGGCGAGTTGAAAGGATCCAAGTCGAAGGAAAGCGAGGTCGAGGGAGGTGAAGGAGGGCATGGGAGGAGCAGATCAGACTGGACTTACAGGCGCTAAATCTATCTGAGGATATGACATCAGATAAAAACAGTTGGTGACGCGGAATTTCGATCTTAGATGTATAGGGCATGCGGGGACGTGCGGGGTATAGCGGGCTTTAGACTGCTCTGAGAACCTAACTTGTGATCTGAAGTGGGGGCGACAAAGATCTACAGGTCGATCCTTAGAGTGGTCTACAGTAGTAAATGTACTACGTGTTTATTTTATTTTTGTTTATTGTTCGACCTGTCATTCATGGAGTCGCAGGGCTCCATATTAGCTATAGACTTCTAGTGCGGCGGATAGCCTGTATGCCGGTTGCCGTACCTCCGAACGGCCGGTTGCCGTACCTCCGAACGACCGCTTGCCCTCCTACTGAAGCCCCATGAGAATATGACCTCTGTCTAGGATAAGCAGAAAACGTTTTGGGTGGGACTAGAGTCTCATATAAGAGATGATTAGGTTTTACCTCCGCTATAATAGCTAGCAGACGTTAGTTCAGGAATAGGTCATTTAGGAAGTGTATATGTATATAAATATGTGTGTAATTAGAGATATTATTTACCTAGTGCACTTTTATTTTCTTGGTATTTATTTATTTATTTATTTCTTATTATTATTATTTTTTATCAAGTTCCTTTCTTGATTCTAATACTTTTCTATTCCTGCTTATGCCTGCTCACCTATTTACATCTTCATGTATTTATGTATTTATGTATTTATATAATTTCATTTTCATATGCTTTCTATAAGTTATAGTCTCCATGCATATACATATATTGTTATACTTATACAGGGATTGTCCTTGCATTGGTCTGGTCTGTTTGTTGTGTGTGTCTATGTTTGTTTTTGTGCCTATTTTTGTTGTCGATGTTTGTTTGTTTGTATCTGTTTGTTTGGTGTTATTTGTTTTGCTCTTACCTTCGCCGGGGGTCTATAAGGAAACAGTCTTTGTATCTCTATCGGAGATGCAGGCATGACTGTGCACATCTTACCCTCCCCATACCCTACTTAGGCCAAAATTTGGGTATGTTTGGTTTGGTTTGGTTTTATCAATCCTTCGTGACAATTACGGATCATTGAATTCATGGATAGTGATAAAATAATCAACATTAAATTAAATTGTCAGATTAATCAATATTAATTATTTGTTAAATATAAGAACTCAAAACAATAAATAATTGAATTAAAACATTGAATAAAATTTAAAAACACAAAACCTCACAATGTTACAACTAGAATATCGAATCTCCTTGAATCAGAACAATTGAGTTTCATCACACGTGGCTTTTGCTCCAATAACAAAAATAAAAGAAAGACAAAGAATTGATAAAAAAGTAAGAAGAGAATTATTCCTTATGTTGTGAGGAACATCCCTTTTATAGGGTTTTCTTGATTTAATCTTAATCTAATTCTACCTTGCAAAGATGTTTATATCTAAAGCAAATTCAAATTCAAATTCTTAGGGATAGAAAAAAGTTTCACAGTTAAACTCTGACTTTTTAAGTGATCAGTCTTATCTACTGTGGCAATCTCTTCACTTCATTCAAAATTTGTGATTATTATCAAATAATATCTCAATGTGATGCAATCTTTACTTTTCATCTCCTATAACAAACAAATACTAATTTTAATATTTAAGCACCAAAATAAATATAAAATAAAGAAGATAATATCAAACAATATGTCAAGATAAGATCTTATCACTAAGCAAATAATTTTATTTTAATTTCTTAAATAATATCTATTAATAAATATTAGTAAAAATTTATTACATTTAATTCAAACAAATAGGTAAACATAGGTAAATATTTCTTATAATTAAACCAATATTTATTTGTCAATATATATTTTGCTTATTAAATCCAATTTAATTTACAATTTATATGTTTTTTAAGATATCTTAAATTTTCAAATAGATTTATTAAATAATTATAGGTAAATTATTTTTAAAATGTCAAAACTTA
>JAOTAY010000009.1:3043700-3059631 GCA_025629805.1 Erythroxylum baracoense | reverse complement strand
GTTGTGGTATGTGGGAATTGCCAGACGGTGTTGTGCCAACCAACAGGAGGCCGTGCTAGGCTTACGGAGGGTTGTTCTTTTAGGAGAAAGGGTGATTGAGATGGAATCATCTTGATTGTTTGGTCTCTGTCGTTTACTACTGCTCGAGTTTCAAGGGGGTTGAGGATGAATATATTCGGATCTTTGCCGTAATATAGTGAAGGCGTTCCTTTTCATTACCTTTTCTTAAGTGTTATTTTATATGTTGTTTGCTTTTCCGTTGGGAATTTTGCAAGGAAAGTGTTTTTAGAACTCCATCATGACTGCTGTGCCTGATCTTAGGTTGTTTTGTTGCATCCAAGTTGCCTTCGTTTGGCTTTTTTGGAATGCAGTAAAACACATCCTCGCGTATGTTTCTCTTTTGTGAACAGATTTTTGCTTGAGGTGATGTTTTAGTTCTCATTTACGAAATTAATATAGACTTATGATAGAAGATTTCCTATATTACAAGGATCTTTATGATCCATTTGACGTAGACAAAATCATTAAAGACGATTTCCAGTCCAAGCCAGAGAAGATTACAGATAAAGAGTGCAAAAAGATGAAGTGAAAGACTTTGGAAACTATTGGATGGTGGATTAATATCATTGTTTTTTTTTTTTTTTTATACAAACGGAAACACAACACTAACTCAAGTTACGACGATAGAGACTTCCTTGCAAATCGCTATAGAATAGATAAGTAACAGCACTCGGGGGACCTGAATTGGGTTGGATAGTGCTACTAGCATGGCCAGACGATCCGCCCATTGTTTCCCTTCACGATAGATGTGGTTGAAAGTCACCTTTCAGTTGCGGTAGATCAAGGCCCGAATATCTGCAATTAGAAGATTATTTTCTGTTAGCACTAGATTAGAAGAGAATAAAAGCTTGAGAACCTCGAGGGAATCTACTTCAACTTCTATGCGGCGATAGCCCCTCTCTCATGCTAGGGAAAGACCCGAGTGGGCGCCCTATAATTCAGCAGTCAACGAGGAACTCCCTCTGATATTCTGGATAAAGCCACCCTGCCACTGACCGTGACTATCCCCAAGTAAGCTCCCAACAGTGGTGAAAGAAGAATTTTGTTTAGCCACATCATCCGTGTTCAATTTGACCCACCCCTCGTGTGGTTTGAGCCAGCTAATCAATTGTCTCGATGGTAGCCTCTGTTGCGGAAACACTCTGGATTCGATAATCCTTGCGCGTTTGACCCACTCAACATAGTCCCACACGACCCGCAAACCGTTTGTCGGCCAAGCAAAGTCGACCTCGAAGAGACTTCTATTTTGCCATTGTCAGAGAAACCAACAGGTGACGCCATAGAGACGATGCCACTCGATCTATTTAACCTGTTTCTTCTTAATAAGGTTGGCCCGTAGCCATCTCACCTCGCCGAGCTAAAAAAAACCCGCACCCACAACTGCCGTGGGGAATTGACGCCAGATATCATGCGCATGTTGGCAATCCCTCAACACATGCAAAATAGACTCTTCTTGACCGCAAAAGTGACAACAGTTATCCCCTGCAATATGCCTAGCCACGCGTTGAGTATTGGTAAGTAGTCGGGCCTTGGCCACCAACCATAGGAAGGACCTAATGCGTTGGGGCACTGGCCACGTCCAGATTAAGTCCCATAATCGTCGGTCTGTCTCCTTGGTCTGATCTTCGATGAGGGCATATGCCAACACTAGTTGTGAACTTCCCATGTGTGGTGGGGCCTCAGGTAATGACGTCTTCCTGTGTTTGTAACTCGGCAGGGCGGGTGGCTGCTATAGCCAGGCAAATCAAAGTTTTTTTTTTTAAAAATTAACTGGCATATATATATTGAAAAGATATCGTAATACATCTTTAATAGTTATAATTCCTTGCCAAAACTAACCAACGACTACTAACATCATACTTAACAAAACATGTTAACAAAGATTGTGCTATTAAAATGAACTTCCATAAAGTTTTTGATTCCATTAAATGGAGCTTAATTTTAAACACCTTAAGGCCTTTTGGATTCACTTATTTAGTTTTGAATTAGATTTAGTAATGTATATCCACTGTTTCCTTTAGCATTATAGTTAATAGGGAGCCAAATAATATCATTAAAGGTGCTAGAGGTTTGAGGCAAGGAGAACCTTTTTCTCCATCCCTCTTCACTTTAATCATTGAAGTTTTAACTAGGCTTGTTAAATAAGTCATCAATTAGGATAAAAAGTTTTTTGTTGGAAAAGTTAAACTTTCCATTAAAAATGTAGACAAAATTTGATACATTTTTGTAGCATTCAATATATGATTGCAACGACCACTATACTTGGGGGAGCTAACTTGGTAGCCATGTAAACAAAAAAACTAAGTGTACAAATACTAGGTTAACATATTGAAGACATTCGCATCTCCAGACAATTGTGTTAGTGTCCGGAGCTTCTTCTCATCAACAGAATTAATATGAAGTCCAGTAGGGAGAAACAGCTACATGCGACAAGCTGATCCCAAGCTTTAACTTCACCAGTTTCACTTGCCACCTAACAAGATAAGTTTGAACTTATTTCAGAATTTCCTTAAAAGTATCACTTGTATGGGTGATAAATTTATACCAGTGCCATCCTTCCTTTCTCTAAATCATGAATACTTCATTATCATCAACTTAACTAGTAGGTACAGTGGATTTGTATATGAACGTGGGAACTTGTTACTCTAGTCTCCATGCCTGTTTGATACTCCAACTCATTTGATTAAAAATCTTTACATAGGAGCAAATTGTTCTATTATGCTAGTAAGAGAGAGATTTAAGGTTGATAGTCTTAGGAGTCATTTATTGCTTGAATCGTCTAGCATTATGTTCCTTCCAAATTGAGCGCAGATAATTAGCAACTTTAATGAGATAGACTATTGAAGCAGAACTAAGGAGATTGCTATAGTTGTTTATCAATCATTGGACAATTTTTGAGAATGATACCAAATTATAATCCCAATTAAAGAGGCCTTTCACATAAATTCATATTACCATCGATTAATTACACTCAAAAAATAAATGTGACAAGGTTTTAGCTAACTTACCTCATAAGATGCATGTGTCTTTTAGCTATAAAAATTGTAACATGTCCATTGTTTTGAGCCTATTCTTAACTGCAAACCATAAGAGAAATGAGTCCATAGGTAGTAGGTTACTATTCCAAATGAGTTTGTCCTAAGCCACCTTTTCTCCTCTAGGTCTTATCCTATCCTCACAAATCATGTTGGTGAACTTACCCTCCAAGTTGTTGATCCAAGTGTAGCAATCTATAAGGTCAACATTACAGGAGTAATTAGGGATCAAATAACTTAACTCTCTTGGATAATTGCATCATTGGCCATCTTCAATCCAATATCTAGGATAAAAAGTTCAAGTTCCATTCAAAATGTAAAAATTTGAGAATATGTAGCTTAATATATTAGTGTATTAATGGCATCATTGCACTCTTTTGAAAAGCTTTTATGTCTCTATTAACAGAAGTAAAATCCAAACTATTATATCCTTAGGTGCTCACAACATTTCAAATTATCTCTCTGTGATTTCTGGTTTGTAAGCTTTTTAAAAGAGAAGTTGGGTACTATTGACATATTGATAAATTTCTTGAATATTGCCCTATTTGTGCTCTTTATAAAGAAGATTTAAACTATCACCCATATCTTCTTTAAATGCAGATTCTCACTTCTCATATTGATTAAGCTTTAATCGTTATGTAAGTTGCCAAGTGACTTCTTATATTGATTAAGCTTTAATCGTTATGAGAGATAAGAAGGTCTCCTTATGTGACAACTCCTAACCAATAATTTAGCATATGAAATGCTCTTTCGGTGTAAATAGTGAATATGTTATAAGTGATTATGTATTAGCCTATGATGATTGCGTGAATATGACATGCTCTTTTGATGATATAGAGGCCTATATGAATGATAAAAATATTGCATGCTCTTCATGTGGCTTTTCATAAAAAATTATCCCTTTTTTTGTTTAATCGTTAGGCCCTTTGAGTATAGAATGTGAACCATATATGAACATATGTAATTTTTCTTTTACTTGGAACTTGGAGGATGAAGAATAAACATTAAAGTTTTCATGTTTATAATTGAATTATATATTCTTATGTGATTATTTAAGCATAGCCTCATCATATAAATGTTTTTTTTCTAAAAATAAATGCCTTGACATTAGATAGTGCACTATCATAAGTAAAACCAATTTCAGGCCTATCATTCGAGATCTGTTACGCACTAAGCATGTTATTCAAGCTTATGACCTTTATTATCCATAAAAGCACATTATTTATGATTCATTTTTGGATTCCTTAGTCTTCAAATTAGTAGTGTCATCCTATTAGCTTTAGGTGCTTTATTCTTCTTTTCAATTGGTTGACCCTCTTCTTATTTAAGAAATTATTAGATCTCCTTTTTTTATGAGCTTTATTTCATCCTCATCACTCTCACTTGTAAAGATCTCCTCATCATCAATTTTCTCATCCTTCGAGAGTTTAAAAAACCACATATATTCTTTTTAGAGTCAACATTGCATTTTTTTACCCGAGTAGTGCCATCATCTGTGATTCCAAGTGTGTATTATATCTAAAGAGTAGTTTTATACATAGGGTTACTTCATTGAATTCATTTTGTCAAGAGGACAAAACAAAATATGCACAACTTTACTATTTAATAGAGAGTCTCTTTATCATTATCCATCTGCTCATTTCTATCCTTTGGTGTCTTAGTCTTTACTTTATCTACAATAATTATTTTTCACTGGGACATAAGGAACATTTTCTACAATTCTCGAAAGACAAATTCCTTTATGTAAAAGAAAGTGCTTCATCCGAGTTTTCCAATGGATGTAATTGTCACCTTAAAAATCACCATAATCGCTACCATACAAAAAATTATCTCTAATGCTCGCACCAATGAATAAGGACTCGATATGGTTTATGCAATGCACACATGTACTCAAATGCTCCTTTTAGCCTCTCAAAGTTCTTAGCAACTCTCATCAATTGACAAATTTCCTTCATACTAATATTATAATTTTATACTTCTATTGAAGTTAATCTTTTGCATATTAGTTAATAATAATATGCTATGTGATCATCAAAACTATACATTAAGACCTTACTTAACCCAAACCTATTATATTTGGAAAGAAAGATTAATAAGCAAGACAAGAAATAGATAAATTACAAAGTACATTGAATATGGAAATTTCTCGAGAAAACTCGATTCTTCTTACCTTTTCAGTTTCAGATACACAATGTTCATGCAAACAGAAACATTTTTAGATTTTCCTATAAAAACTAAATTGCAAGTTGGTCCTAGCTCTTCCAAGTTATGCAAGCTTTAATCATTTTGTCTTAATTTTGATTTCTCCATGTCGAAATTTTGCATAGGTCTTTTTTAAAGTCATGTATTCTAGAAATTAATTAAATAATTCACCTATCAATTCTCATCACTTAAATTAATAATTCACTAATAAAGACGATGTCAAATTATATTCGATACGGATATTTAAAACTTTTTGTAGCTAATATTTTATTAATGTTTAAAAAATTAAATTGAAAATTAAATCGATAAAACAAAAAGTGAGTTTCAACTAATATTAAATCATCATAAATTTGGTTAAATATTGAATCAAATTTTTAAAAAATTAAAAATGATTGAAGTAATAACTTTTCCATAAAAAAATTTAAATTTAAATTTAACAAAGAAACTATTAATTGATAATTAATCAGTTTATTTTAATTTTTAAAATATACAAAAACTAACTAATTAATTAATAAACTGATAAAATTATTAACCTAAATCCAACCAAAAAATTAAAAACTAAATTTAAAAATTAGCTAATACAAAATTTTTACTGTTAAACCGATTCAGCTTTTAAAACATTGCTATTCATAGGCTCCATTGCAATTTCAGGTTTAAATTCCTGAATTTCCAACATTTATGCTTTTTCCTATTATTCCATGGCAAACTTCTTTGCATTTAAGATTGATTTTGCAACTCTGGCACATTCTGTGATGTTGGGATGATCTCATGAAAAAAAAGGATTGTCAAATGCCAATGCACGTTTGGAACAGAACAAAGCTAAAAAAACGCAAGACTACATAAAATCTGATAAACGATACTTAGTGGTTAGTAAATAAAGTTCTTTATGGAAAAAATAAGGACTAACATAGACTGTCATCCAAAAGGCAAAATTACAGTTTATTCTCTTCCAAAATTGATTGACAACGAACAGCCTAATCATAATTATGACCAATATGGTTACAGGTCAAATATGTAAGAACAGTCCTTAAAGACTAAGGTACAAGATGACTGTAAAGAATGTTGATAAGAGTATTCTAGCACCATCTATCCAGTTGCTTTGCCAGCTTTATAAGTATTTACCAGTTGCATCTGCACATCCTGAGAAACTGGTAAATGCTCTTTGTATTCCATTGTGAATTCCCCTTTCCCCTGTGTCATCGAACGAAGAGCTGTCGAGTAGCCGAACATATTATTCAGAGGAACCTGAGAAGCCAACCACACAAGCCCATCACAATTCCATTGGGTAGATAACCATGCCCAAAGATTTTTGAACAAAATCCATGGTTATAAATAGCACCAAGATTTTGAAAATACTTACATGGGCAGTAATTATGGAGTCATCACCATCCTGGTCATTGCCAACTATTACTCCTTTCCTCCTACAATACATCCGACACCAAGACATTTTCAACAAAAGAAAAAGATGTTAAATTATGACACTGCATAAGAACAAGTCAGAAAGGGCACATACTTGTTTATGTCACCAGCAACAGTGCCCTGGAATTCTGTTGGTATCTTCAATTCCACCAACATCACAGGTTCCAAAATCACAGGTTTTGCAGCTGTATAGCACTGATCCAAGATCCAGACATGGAGTGAGCAAAGATACATTTACATTTACGATATTCATTCCATGTTTAGTATAGGAAGAACCTGTCTAAAAGCATATATTGCTGCCAACTTGAATGCAAGTTCACTAGAATCCACAGAATGAGAAGCACCATCTGTCAAGACAATTCGTACGTTTTCAACTGGATGACCAATTAAGGAACCCCTGCATTTACCAGTTGATGAGTTTCTAAATTTCACAGGTTAATCATGGAAAGGAACTATATACACATCAACTATAATTGTCACGAGTAAGCAAATTTAACTCACAAAAGTGCAGCATGAAAGGTTGAAGGCCAAATATCTCAGTTACACAAAATTAATTTGATGCACCAAAAAATAGTTGACATGGTTAATTGGGTAACTATATCAAAGTCTTATCAATGAAGACATTCCCTTATCTATACAAACATCTATTATATTTGATTATCTTTATTTCACTTTACCTTCAACTATGTACCTTTATTTTTTTTCAAGGCAAAAAACATTATAAAGCTACCATTATGATGCCAATTCTAAGTGTGATTACCAACTTGTAAATCCTCATTAGCTTTAAAAAACAGAAGAAAACAAGTACTTACGAATTGGCCGCTTCTTTAAACCCTTTTTCGATTGCAGGAATAAAATTTGACGGTATAGCTTGTCCTATTATCATGTTTTCAAACTCAAATTTGGTTGACGAGTCCAGCGCAAGCGGCTCAATATACCTGTTCAAAAATTTCAAAACAGTTATCTCAAAACTGACTCTTCAGAATAGATATGTTCCGAAACTCCAGAAGGTTTGCAACCAAAAGTTCCTCCATGGAGTCCATAATAGCTGAGATCATCAAGCAACTTAAGGAGCTGATTCTACTAAAAAATCTCAACCAGAATTGCAGCACACACATCTTATCTTCATTGAACATCTAGCTCATTGTACTACTACAGCTTGATCGAGTCTCTTAGTGTAATCTTTTCTTTATTTAGTTCTTAACCCCTGCATATGTACGCTAGGACGGTTAAGAGTACTCCCCTCATATCTTTGCTTGACTACCTTTCTCAATTTTTTAATTTAAGTGAACATTTCTTTTAAAAAAAAAAATAGTTATGTTTCCATAAATTCCTAGCAATTAATGGTTGAAATGGTGAACTAGCTTTCAAGCAACAAACAACAGACGACGATGCATGATCAAACATTCAGCTGCATAAGCCAATGTCGGGTATCATACAAAATGCACTCACAAATATTCCCTCAAAATGACATATTTACTGTGAATCAAAGGACCAACAGAAAACGACCATGGATGACCAAACTTTCAGAGTGCCTAAGGCAATGGTTGAAAGTTGTGGAAATCCAGGAGATATTATCCTGATTTCAAAAGATATTTCAAGATTTCATGAATAATTTTCAAGAATCAATTAGTTAAGATTAGCTTGATTTGCATAATAAAGGGACAATGGTACTATACCTGATTCCCTAAATCAGTCTATTTCCTTAGTAGTCCTTTATGCAGTGTGTATATACATATTGCGACACCATTCAGTTTAAAAAATAGGAATAAAAACCACTCCGCAAAAGGATATTGTACAAAATGCACAGCAAATATTACCCTTAAGATGATATATTTATCGTGAACCAAATGACTGAAAGATATGATGGGAACATATTGTAACAACTCAGAATACCACCAACAAAGACAACTCCAAACCCAATTGAGTCACCAAGGATTCCCCCACACAACCATACAAAGAAGAGAGAAACACTAGACCAAAGGAAAACAGGTGAAGATGCCCCTTCATCATAATTTCATAGAACAAAGGTCATTTTTCCTCAGAGACCAACTGATAAGTGATTCAAATGTGGATTTTAACATACCAACTAGCATTTATGAATCCTAAACAACATAACAATATTTGCTTACCCGCACACTCGTCCATATTGACCTTGCCCTCCACTTTGCTTCTTATGCAAATAATCAAAATCCGCACGTTGAGTAATAGTTTCTCTGAAATTCACACGAGGTTTCCCAACAGTTGCATCAACCTTCTCAATCAAGAGAAGTGTAAGGGAAAAAGAACAAAATGCCTGAGTATATATACATCAAAAAGAAAAACAAAACTTCAAATAGTAGAGACAAAGACCTTGTATTCTCTCCTAATGCGCTCCACATAAATATCCAAATGTAATTCCCCCATTCCTGAGATAATGGTCTGTCAAAAACAGCATTAGCATGATGTACCAGTTCTTTGTTGCACAGCACATTGAGCAAAGTCAAATCAATTCACAAGCCAAACCTGTCCACTTTCAGGATCTAAGCCCACACAGAAAGTGGGATCCTCTTTCTGAAAACGATTCAAAGCCTTGGAAAACTGACAAAGAATACCACAAGTAATATTTAAAAACTGAGCTGTACCAAAAAACCAAGTTAATGGAAGTAACTTTCATTTGTATATCACTCACTTGCCCCCCAGAGTCTTTTGAAACTGGTTGAACAGCTAACGACATAACTGGTTCAGGGATATTCATAGAGGTCATAGTGTATTTAATGGATCCATCAGTAAAAGTATCTCCTGTTTATCCAGAAAGTAAGAATAAGATAACAAGGAACTAGAACGGTAAAAGCGATGGGAGAAACAAAAGGAATTGAGAAGCATAATCCGAAACCGAAATTAATTTTATGACATAGTACATAAGTCCAAACAATTGTACTATTTCTATCAAATGCCAATGCAATCATTTTTCTACATTAATTTACTTTGAGAAATTAAGATCCAAAACAAGTACAAAATTATTGTGTTTTGCCACATAAGCAAAGAAAGTAGTTAGACCTGAAGCACAGTCCACACCAAAAACTGCAACAATTTGCCCAGCATGTGCCTCTTGAATGTCCTGCAGCAAAATCATCCATGAATGGTAAATTAGATGGATCTCATAGAAATCAAGGCATATCTTAAGGCGGTACAGACAAAGCCACATCTATAAAGCACATGAGGACTAATTCCACAAGTATCGAAAAATATTAAAAAAGAATATCTGGAAAATTACCTCCATTTCATCAGAATGCATCCGAACCAAACGAGGAACCTACATTAAGATATTACAGTATCAGAAATGAAATAGCGCATTTTTACGGTAAATTTGATGTGGAAAGATTATTTGGATTACGATGTGTGCATGGAAAATTATTTTGAATGAAAACTCAAAGGAGAAAATCTTAAAGTGCTGTTTTTGAACAGCTATTGAGAAACCTTGTCAAGAAAAGTAATCAGGGGAAGGCTTTACCTAGTCATATCTATACTACTCCATAAACAAAGGATGGGTTCAATGATGTTGTATCTAACATTACTCAATTCAAGTAATTGTCAAGATTTATGTTATGGCAGATTAGTGAAGATGCGGTAATTCTTATATAAGATTTTTTGGAGAATGGCTTGGGAAATCCACGAGAGCAAGCACTTGAAATGCAGAAGAGCTATTGAGACAAGTTAACTTTGACATCTACGAGGAGGATAAAAAATTTCAACAACAATTTGTAAACAATGTTTAAGAAGAAAAGGCATCTCGAATTAGGATAAACTCACCTTGATCTTTTTGCCTGTGTTTACGTTAACTATAAACTCACCCTTTCGAATTACACCCTCATAAATTCTTCAAGAGAAAATGAAAAGTAAGCAAGCAAAAACTGTAATAAGTGAAAAATGGCAATATAAATTAATGGAATAGAATGTCCAAACATAGAATAAATAGCAAAAATATCAAAGGTACCATTATGCCTCTCAAGGCCATACCTCAAATATGTTAACTGACCAAAACGCCCCTCCTCTAATTTAAAAGCCAATGCCACAAGTGGTCCGTCAGGTGTTCCTGATAATGTAATCTATATCTTCTTTGAATAGGTTTTCACAATTTACTTTGGAAAATGAAAAGAGAGAATACTGTTCATCTTAGTACCTTCTCTTCATTCTTTGTTTGATCAAGAGCATAGTTACTAACTTCAGTAGGGCAAGGCAAATATCTAAGTACTCCATCAAGAAGTGGTTGTACCCCCTAGAGTGAAAAAAGGGCAGAAGATGAACAGAATAATCACTGGTAGTAAAGGTGCCGAAAGCGCCAATTTTCAGCAATAGCAGACACAATTGATTTTGGACATATAGGAAGGGAGAACTACCTTGTTTTTGAATGCACTACCCATGAACACCGGAACAAATTTTTGTGCAACAGTAGCCCTACGAATTGCACCCTAATCAACATGAAAAATATCAGAAATATCAAGAAAGTACTGAAAACAATATAGAGGAAAAAGAATCGACCTATCACATATATAGCCATACAAGAAAGACCATATTTTATTACACCTCAAGATCAGTATTTGAAATAGGTTCATCTGTAAGAAAAGCATCAGCAAGTTTATCATCAACTTCAGAAACCGCTTCAATCAGCTCATGCCGTTTTTCAGCAACTAAAGTCCCCATCTCAGCTGGCACTTCTCCTGTACCAATGTTTTCACTGCAGTAACCAACAAAACAGTAAGCACAACATAACTTAAGCTTATGCCAGCCAGAAAGACACCCTCAGCTTCAAAAACACACCCATTAGAACCATTGAAGTAATAAGCTTTCAACTGCACAAGGTCAATAAGGCCCTGAAAATCCTCCTCCAACCCCATGGGGACCTGGACAGCTGCACTGTGATGCCTTAGTTTACACCTTGCCTGAGACAAATAATAAAGCATTACCGGGATAAGAACCACAAGATCATTGCTTTCTTCACCAAAACAATAATAACAACACCTAGTGAGAGTTCCGCTGAGCATGGGGGATGGGGGGTCCAGTAGTACACAGCCTTACCTCAATATAGTAGAGATTGCTTTCTTCACCAATATTACTTAATTACAACATCAAACTAGGCATGACTAGATGAAATAATAAGCAACAAATATGATATAGTAGAGATTGCTTTCTTCACCAATATTACTTAATTACAACATCAAACTAGGCATGACTAGATGAAATAATGAGCAACAAATATGAGAACCCAAAAGAAATACCTGGTTCAACACCTTCCATGGATCAGCTCCCATACGATCAAGCTTATTAATAAAGACAAGTCTAGGGACCTCATATCTCCTCATTTGCCTATCCACAGTAATAGACTGACTCTGAACTCCACCCACACTACATAAAACAAGAATTGCACCATCCAGAACACGCAACGCTCTCTCCACTTCTATAGTAAAATCTACGTGCCCAGGTGTGTCAATAATATTAACCTACACCATTACCACAAGAATCAAACACTTAAAAACTACAAAAATAGCAGAAACGGGACCAAATCAATAAAAAAATAGAAAGACTTGGGACTCACCTGATAACCATTCCAAGTGCAGTAAGTAGCAGCAGACTGGATGGTAATTCCCTTTTCTCGTTCCAAGTCCATGGAGTCCATTTTGGCGCCAACACCGTCGCGGCCACGCACCTCGTGGATCTCGTGGATACGGCCGGTGTAGTAGAGAATGCGCTCGGTGAGGGTGGTCTTGCCAGAATCAATATGTGCAGAGATACCAATGTTGCGAAGGCGGTCCATGGACTCCTTCCACCATGGTTCTTTGTCTTCCTTGGCAAGAGTGAGGTTGGAGAAGTAGCGGAGTTGGAAGTTTCCCCGGAGTAGAACAGCTGTTAGAGACGTAGACAGTGTGGGTTTGGTGACAGAAGAATTGAAAGAGAAGAGGAATCGTAATCCCTTGGGTGATCGGGCCATGGGAGTCCGGATACTCTGTCACTCAGATCTCTGTTTCAACACTTCCTCTCTCCGTGGGATCTCAACGTTGTTTATGTTGTGTTTTTTTGTGTTATTTGTCTATTTTCTGTGATACGTAGTTGCAGAATTAGGTTTAAACAAAGGGAAACGTAATATAGAGAGAGAAAACAGGACTAACCATTGTATTACGTCCCAAGCCAAAACTAATGGTTAATGATATGTTCTCAACATGCATAAAAAACCAAGTTGTAGAAGTATCAAACTTTGTGACAATCACTCAATTTAGAAAATGGAACATAAAATTTCAATGCTAATTATAAGCTTAAAAGCTCACAATTTCAAATAACATGGATTGGATCATATTTCATTGTTCAAAAATCAATCATCATAAGCAATTAATCAATATTTAGTAGGGAAGAAGTCAACCATTCATGCATGTTTTCTAAATCAATCATTCATGAAATTCAGAAAAGGCTAAACACAAACTCAATCTTCCACTTTTCCGACATTCACAATCCATACACAAACTCAAATCCGACATTCACAATCCACACACAAACTCAATTTTCCACTTTCCCGACATTCACAACCGATACACAAACTCAAATCCGACATTCACAAAGGCTAAATACAAATTCAATCTTCCACTTTTCCGACATTCACAATCCATACACAAACTCAAATCCCACATTCACAATACATACACAAACTCAATCTTCCACTTTTGCGACATTCACAATCCATACATAAACTCAAATCCGACATTCACAATCCATACACAAACTAAAAAAAAATTCATACAAAAACTCAGTCTTCCACTTCGACATTCACAATCCATACATACAACACTTTCTCATGCCCATACACAAACTCAATCTTCCACTTCGGCATTCACAATCCATACACAAACTAAAAAAATTTTTGAAGATCGAACTCAATAAGTCTCCTTCGGCATTCCCAATCCAAGCATACAACACTTCCTCATTCCCATATAGAAACTCAATCCCGTACACAAACATTTACTCATTTATCTGTCCAGCTTTGCTTAAAAGGCCAACAACACAGGTATAGTGCTGTAATACTTGTTCAACACCCATCTGTTTCATTAGGTGGTTAAAATAATACAGACATTGCACTATACCTAGATTTGCACATGCAGGAGAACACCAACAAAAGTAACATGGTTAGGACACTCTTCTGCAGCTAACATGTCCTGAAATACTAGCAGAGCTTCGTCACCTAAGCCATGATGCAAATAGCCACTTATGATACCATTCGAACTAATAGTGTCGGGTATATCATACCGTAGATCAACTTAATAACTTTTCAATGTTTCCACCCTTTGCATAGACATCAATCAAAGAATTTCCATCTATGTTATAGTCTGTGGAACCTGATTTCATCTTGCGAGCTTGTAACAAATATCCATACTTCAGTGCAGACAACCCTGCACTAGCATTCAGTAAGACAGCAAAATTATAGTCATTTTGGTTTAACATCTTCCTGCAGCATTTCTGAAAACAAATTGAATGTTTCTTCAAAGCACCCATTTTGTAACTAAACAGACATGCTCGCTGTCCATAATACAACATTTTGACTATGAAGTCCATTAAAAACTCTTCTACAGCTTGATACCTTCCCACATTTCCCATACATGTTAATCGTTGTACTGTTAATATACACATCACTTTCAACATCGCTTGTTATCATCATAATATGAACTTGCAAACCTAATTTTAAATCTTTAAGTGAAGCACAAAGACAAAAAGCATTGACAAAAGCAACACTGTCCCAATTCATTTACTCACCAAGCATCCCCTTTAAGATATCCATGTTACGCAAACCCACTCAAAACTGAAAAATAGGCAAAAATATCACTTCCTGACAATGAATTGCAAACCTACAGTGCATCCTGGATACGGGAACAATTCGAATACATATACACTAGAGCGTTTCCAACATATTGATGAAACAACAATCCAGACTTCAAACAAGCCCGTGACACTGCCTACCATCATCAACTCTCCCACCATCAGAACAAGAAGAAATCACAGTGGCAAAAATATACTCATTAGGCCTCACACTACCCTCCAAAAGCATATCCTTTAGCAACACAATGACTTCCAACGACAACCCATGATGCAAGTACCCAGCCATCAATGCACCCCAAGACACCACATTCCTGTCACGCATACTATCAAACATGTTACGGGCATTCCAGACCTCGCAGTACTTGGAGTAAAAATTTATCAAAGAGTTGGCTTCATATGTGTTCTCTTCAGAAGTTGGACTCGACACATCAAATCCTAGGCAGATATCGCGGTTTCCTATTTTCTTCCTTGGAAGTACTCAGTTTCAAAAACTTCATTAATTTCGGGATTTAATGAAGTGAAAGAACAACCCAGCACGAAGACGAAGAAGGAGATCACAGTGTACCAGACAGAATGAAATATCTAGACTAGTGGTAGAGGGAGCGAGAACGAGACCCAAAAAACCTCAAACACAATCAAGGAATCAAACATGGACAGCGAAACGAAAGGCAAAGAAGGGGAGAAAAATGAACCAAAAAAAATTACTTACGTGTGACTGCGGAGATGAACCATAGGGAAAAAGAGCGCGAGAGAGAGTTGTTTCGTGAGAGTGAATTTGTTAGGTTTCAGAAGATTATTGAGCGCGAGATCGCCTTTCCTCGTCCCCTTATTCTTCTTCTTATGTACAATTATTATTGTTATTGATAATTCTATATAATTTATTATTTTAACAATTATTATTATTTTTTCTAATTTATATTCGTTATTATTATTATTATTCTTTATTATAATTTATGCTAATTTTATATTCCTTATTATTATTGACCATTATATTATTATTAATAATTATTATATTTCTTTAATTATACTTATTAATTTAATTGTTTAAAATTTTGATAATTATAAAATTTCTACTTGCAATTATTCTTATTATTCTTATTATTTAATTATGTAGTTATTAATTATATTAAATAATATTATTAAATTTTTTATTATTAATTTTCTCAGGAAAAAATATTTATTTATTTTTTCTAATTCCTTGTAATTTGTTATTTTATAAATTAGTTTAAGAAATATTATTATTTTTTAATTTTATATTTGTTATTATTATTATAAATTATATTATAATAATAATAATAATAATAACGTTATGTTTCTTTAATTATTCTTATTAATTTAATTGTTTTAAATTATGATAATTATAATTTCCTTATAAT
>JAOTAY010000009.1:2998575-3032686 GCA_025629805.1 Erythroxylum baracoense | reverse complement strand
TCATCAAACTAGTTCATTTATTTCTAACATTATTATTATTTGATTGTCATCAAAATTAATCATCGTAAAGTCCTCCTAACTTAACAGAACGAACCCTTAGGAAAGCTCGGTGAGAGGAAGAAGAAGAGATTAGAAAATCATCAATGGCTGAGGAGTTTCAATGGAATATGGATCAGGAAGCGAACCAAGGACCACAAAAGAGGGCCCTGATGGAATTCATGAGGCCAGAGTTCAACTCATCAAACCAAGGAGTGGCTTGGTCGCCTATTCAAGTGGCCTCATTTGAAATTAAATCTGCCCTTCTCAATATGCTTTAGCAGAATATGCAATTCTACGGATTGGCTAATGAGAATCCAAATGCGCATATAGTAAATTTCCTCGCGATCTGTAATACTTTCTGGTATCATCAAGTGTCAGAGGATGCAGTTAGAATTAGTTTATTCCCTTTTACTCTTAGAGATAGAGCAAAGGCTTGGTATCATTCACTGAGCCCAGCTAACATCACGATATGGGATCAGTTTATGCGTGTTTTCTTATACAAGTATTTCCTGTTGACGAAGACCATCAAGATTATAAAGGAAATCACCAATTTCCACTAAGGTGACGGGGAATCAACCTATGAAGCATGGGAAACATATAAGGATTTGCAAAGTGCCCACACCATAACCTAACCAAGGAGTTCCTTTTGTAGCCTTTCTACAATGGAGTGAACCCACTAACAAGAGGCACAATCGACACAAATTCAGGAGGATTTTTAATGTGGAAGACTGTTGATGAAGAGGAGGAGTTAATTGAGGAGATGGCGAGCAATAACTGCTTATGGATGAATGAGCGAGGGAAGCAACCTGCTACTTTCAGAGAGAAGAAGGGTATTATCGCAGTCGATCAAATGACTAAGATGCAAGCAAAGATCGACAATTTGACGCGATAGCTCAACAATATGAAGGCGTCGTCCTTAGCTTTGGTGAAGGCTGTACATTTAAAGTGTGAGTTTTATGGACAGTTAGAACATGACATCGTGGACTGTTACCTAATGAAGGAAGACACTCAGGAGCAAGTCACTTATATGGGAGCTCAATATGGACGAGGAGGGGGTAACAATCCCTACTCTAACACTTATAACCTCGGGTGGAAGAACCACCTTAACTTCTCATGGTCAAACAATAATGGAGGACAGTTTAGGTCTCAGGGAAAATCGGGCTTTTAGCAAGATAAAGTGAGATCGATGGAATCAAAGTTAGACAAGATTTTGGATAAGATTGGAGGTATGAAGGATGTGCATAAGAGGCTCGAGAACAAATTCAAGCAAGTAACAAAGAACGATGCCTCATCCATACACGGTCTGGAAGTCCAAGTAGGCTAATTAGCAGAGGCAATGTCTACTCAGAATGTTGGAACTCTTCCAAGAAACATCAAGTCTAACCCGAAAGAACGTATCATAGCTATTAGTTGAACCCAAGATGAGGAAGCTGAAAATGTGAAGGAAGAAAGGGATAAAGGAGAGGATCAAGAAGACCTTCCAAGCGAGACAGTGATCGAGTCAATTAAGGCAACTCGATGTGTATTCCCATTTCCTATTTTGGCTCGGCGAGAGTTGAATGAAAAAAGGGCAGTGAGGAACCTAGAGGAGATAGAGGCAACCATGGTCGAGGAAGTGACGGAATAGATACAGACGAAATTCACAATGAAGGAATTCGTCAAGAGGAAGGTTAAGGAGTGAATATCAGAAGAGAAACCCCTAACATCGCACAGAAGAAAGAAGACCTAAGTGACTTTTTCATCCCCTGTAGCATCAATAAAATCATTATAGACAGGGCATTCATGGATCTAGGAGCAAGTATAAACATGATGCCCTACACCTTTAGTTTGAAGTTGGGGTTAAGAGAGTTAATGCGCACCAACTTTTTGGTAAATACTGCCGACATAATGATGCATAAACCGATGAGGATTATAAAGGATGTGCAAGTAAAAATTGACAAATATACATTTCCCACAGACTTTTAGATAGTGGACATTAGAGAATATATGGATACCCCAATAGTTCTTGGACGACTGTTCCTGGCCACTGCGCTTTCAATCATTGATGTTGATGGGGGCGAGTTAACTCTAAGGATAGGAAAAGAGCAAATAACCTTCCAAATGTTGCGGAAAGATTATAAATCTCCTTTACCTCCACAGAATAACAAAGAATCTAAACCTCGAGGCGGATGGGAGGATATCGAGGATCCATAGAATGCATTCAGGTTTAAGCGCTCACAAAGAAGAAGGAGAGGAAAAGAGAATTGTAACGAAGGTGGGAACAATAGCATGGTGCTAAAGTGCAAACTTTTATATTAATGACGACACTACCATTGCACCATTCATTCCGACCACCGTGAGCTTAAAGGAGCGTGGAGCTGCCAACATTAAAAGAAGCACTACATGGGAGGCAACCCATAGAAAAATTGTTTCTTTGATTGTTTTTTTGAAAAGTTTGAATTCCGTAGTTAGGATTTTTTTGTTTTTGAATAAAATCACAAAGGAATAGGATTTTGGAATAAAGTGGAGGAATTGAGCAAGAAAGTAAAGAGAGGTAAAAAAGGGCTACAAAAGAATCAAGAAGTGAAATTAAAAAGATTGGAAAAAGAACAAAGAAGAAAATCAAGAAGAGTGGGAAACCCATAGGCCACGATCGTGACGTACGACTAGGCAATAAGAGGGAGGAAGCAATTTTTACCATTTTACCCTTTTAACCACCTATATATTCAGTTCTAACTTTACTTTTTCATTCACTTCCATTTTCACTTTATCTCTCTAGACTACAAGCTCACGAAAGCTCTCACATCTCTCTAACAATTTCAGCCTTTCAATTTTCTTCCAAATTCTACCCAATTATGTCGCGCATTAAACAAACAACTCGACGAGAGCCATATAAATGACAACAAGTTGAGAGACGTGGGAGAAGAAATCGAGTAGCATACTTTGGTGCACCCTTCCTGATCTATACAGAGGAGGAAGGTACTCATTTCTGATCCCTTAATGTTAGACAAATTTTAGTTCCAAAATACTTTGATTTTGACACACTTGATAGTCTAAAGTTGCGTGAGAGGGTAGAAAACCTAGTTGAGAGAATCTAGTGGGCCCAATTCATACGATTCCAATTTCCTATCTATCAGGAGCTTGCATTGGAATTCTTCACTTCACTGACTTATGACCCTAGGAATCCCAAAGAATTGTGGTTTAGGTTAGGAGGACGAGCTTATGAATTAAATATAGAAATCATGTGCGAGATGTGTGGATTTCCTAGATTGTCCATCATTGATCATCATGAAGATTTTCGTCCTTCTCAATATTGGAATGAGCTTATTGGAATAGATCAATTTCATGCCAAGAATGCTCATAACAACATCATAAGGTCCCACGAACACTTTTTGCTGCAAAAATTCATGTGTCAGTTGGTTTTTGACAAAACCGAAACCAACAAGTGCTCCATAAAGAAACTTTTTATGTTGTGGTGCATGGACCATAGTATTCCAGTCTGCACATCCACACATATGCTGAATGCCATTATTGCCACTCCATGAAAGAGGAACAACAATCTAAGAATGTGGTACATAGTGTCTGCCATTGTGAAATATTTTGGCATAGACCATAGTCGGCTAACTGTCCACTTACCTAAATTCCTAAACCATCACCACTTATGGCGAGCTGAGATCCTTCATTCCTGCAACATGGAACTTAGGTAAATTAGTGAAAAGACATATGTCAGAATCAGGGCAAGTCAGGCAAGTTCGAGCTCGACACCATCTCGACAAACAAAAGAGTCCAGTGAAGAATCTAAGGAAGAGGGCGAAGAGCAAGGCTGAAAGGAAGTTCTGGATGCGATCTCCGAAACCAACAAGACACTTGCAGAGAACACCAAAATGATGAAGGAGATGACCCAGATATAAAGACGCTAGGGCCGGGATATTCGTCGTATCCATTAGGGCGTTCAATTGCCACCTTTGACACTATCACCACCTCCATCTCCATAGGATTTATGTCTAACCCATTTATTTTTCTTTTTCAAATTAGCCTTCATTTTTAATTTGTATGTGTATTTCTATTTTATTTTTTCCTGTTACTTTAAATTCTATCTTTTTCTTTCTTTTATGTGCTTGTGTGTTTGCTTCTCATATTGAGGACAATGTGTTCTTCAAGTGTAGGGAGGGGTTATGTGTTTTGCTTTTGAATGTGATTTTGCATATTGTATGATAGTTATTAGTTTGCATTTTGTGAACTGTATGAATGTGTCAATGGCATAGATGGAGTGAAATTTATTTAATTTTGAACATATTCTATTAGGTTGTAAACAATCACTAGCTCGCAAAATTAATGAATTAGGAGTCTTTGGATAAATATATAGCTTAATTAGGATTTAGAGTAAATTTAGCACCCTATAGGTTGTCACATTCATTCATAATTTGAATCCTTTCAACTTAAGAAGCTTAACTAGTTTTTTTTTTCATGGAAATGAGTAACTTAAACAACAAAGTAGGTAATAAATGAAAAAAGTAATTTTTGTTAAATAAATCACTATTCCACTGGCCTTCGGGTTATGAATAGAGCTAGTAGCCAGTTAAAAAGTGATATAACTGGGTAATCGGATTGACACACATCATAAATAAGCACCTTCGCGTGAAAAATCTATAATGACGTTTCAATCAAGTTATTTAATAAAAACATAACTTAGTTGAGTAACCGAATCGACATTCATTACCAATGTTTGCCTCCACGTAAAAATACTAAGTCTATGTTTAAGAACAAACTCAAAAAAATTATGTTTCCTTAATAAACCTACTAGACTTGTGATAAGCTTGAGTTTTCATGAAAATATACTTAGGAACAGTTATAAAGTCTGACGAACCAAATAATTATTATTATGTGTGTGCAATTGAAAAGGGTAAATAAATTAACACTTGGATCTTGATTAATTTGCACATTTAGTTCAAAGCCCCTAGACATAGTTTTTACATGTTAATGATTAGATATAACTTGTATGATTGTGTTTAAGATTAAATTTATTTCATAAAGTTGAAGCCATTGCCTCATTAATGCATTGTGTGTTGTATGTTTGTTGTTTTGTTTGCTTGAGGACAAGCAAATGTTTAAGTGTGGGGATGTTGATAGTTGTGATTTTGCATTATATTTTAGGGTTTAATTTGTTATGTATTAAGTGTTAATTTGAGTGTTCAATGTGTGTTTAGGTTTTAATTGTGTTACTTTACATGTTTTAAGTGTTTTTATGGGTTAGTATAAGACTTTGAGCTTAAAGGTTATGTTTTTGAGGTACCTTAATGTGTTTGTTAGTGTTTTAGGGTCAACGGCAAAGAACAGAGAAGTTTCAAAGAGTTTCAAGCTAAAACCATGGCCGACAATCATGGCACAATAAGCCACAATCGTGACAAAAAGAGACGAGCCAACAGGACGTAGGCCACGATCGTGTCATTTTGGTCACTATTGTGATAGGGAGCTCTGAACTAGGCCACGATCATAATAGAGTAGGTTAGGCACTAGCTAGGATCGTGGCTGGTAGGGCCACGATCGGGGCCTACGTCGGGCAGACACGAAAACAACTGAAAATGTCAAATTTTGAGGACATTTTGGACCATTTCAACCCCCGAATCAATCAAATCTTTAATGATTCCCTCATACATGATGGAGTTGCAAAAACTTCTGGATAGGTATCCTACATCTAAACTGAATTCTTTCTGGTTAAAGAATTTAGTTTAGATGTAGGATACCTATCTAGAAGTTTTCGCAACTCCATCATGTATGATGGAATCATCAAAGATTTCACCTTTTTGAACTTTGTCTGTAACTCTAAGGCTTCCAAGATATAAATAAAACATTAAGAAACAGGATAAGCATCCTTTGATGAGCTTTGATTAGCCACCAAAAACGAAACCCTAAAAGATAGAACCTTGAGAGATCGAGAAAGAGACAACGGAAGAGAGAAGAGGAAGACGACGCAGACATGAAGTGCTTCTCGAAATAAGAAGCTTTCCATAATCACGTCCTTCCATCATCCAATCGAGTTCTATTTCCTATGTATTTTAGTTTTATTTGATTATATAATTGGGATATATAGTTTGTTGATAGAATGGCATTGTGATTGATGTTCTATACTCTCCTTTGGATTATTATTTTTTATTTAATGAAATCTGATTGTTTTATGTGTTTATTGAATTAATTATGATTTGATTATGCACTTCATATCTCGATAATAAACTGAGAGGGTGAATCGAGAGAAAACGATTAATTTGGGCTAACGAGGGTTAGGTAAATTAATAAATTCGAAATTAAATCAAGTTAGTAAATCTTGTGTAGAGAGATCACATCTAGGTTCCAATTGTTTATTAGAGAACTTAAGAATTGATTAGGTTTTGGATAGGTTGTGGATAGGTTGTTAATTGAGAGATTACAACTTCCCATAATCTGATTAGGGTTTATGCTTTAGGGTTCAATTATAACTTGAGAGAGAGTAATTGACCCTAGGATCATCTAGAACTATTATTTTGATAAATCGTAATCGGTTATCTTGACGTTAAGGATATATAATTTTCCTTTTCTCTCTTTCAGTAAACTCATTAGGTTGAATTTAAGGGTGTGTGATCATTGTTCAATGAATCGATCAATTTCCATTAATTGTTATTTAAAATTGTTAATCGTCATCATGATTGTTTCTATTTAATTGTTAATTGTCAATTATTGCTTTGTTAGTTGATTTGGTTATTTGATTTAGTTAGTCCTCGTGTTAAAATTCATTGTCTATTAATCTTTATTTAATAATCTCCAACCTTAGATTTTAGGACTAGATTAACCCTCCTCGTGGGAACGATACATTAGGTACTACATGAACGAGCTGTGCACTTATGGAAATATCAAGGTTATAAATATTAAAACTTTACCATAACATAAACACCCGATCACATTACACAATTACTCTCAAGCACTGTTATTTGATTACCCTATCCAAACAAAGGGCAATAGTGGAATGGATGAAACATAGAGACGGAAAAAACTTCTGTATTTCAGAAGGCCGTAGTTTCAAGAAAGGCTAGAAACAGAATTATCTCACTCAATCACAGCAATATTGTTCTTGATTCTTAAACTCAGCTTATGCAAGGAGCTTATGAATACTTCAGTGAGTTTATGAGCAAACCTATGGATGCACACTCTTTTAATCTATTTCTCAAATAGATTCTAAATGACTCAATTTTATTAAAACATGCAACCCAATTAGCCAGACCTGTTTCACTACAAGAAATCAAGGATACAATTTTGTCTTTCCACCCTCACAAAGCCCCTAGACCAGATGGCTTCAATGTCAAGTTTTTCAAGGAAACTTAGTCCCTCATTGGGAACATGGTTTTGGAAAATGTGATGAAATTCTTTAGTAAAGCTACACTTCTTAAAGAGATCAATAAAACTTTATCACTCTCGTTCCAAAGAATGGTGAGTTGAATAGCTTTGCTAATTTTAGACCAATTGCTTGTTGCAATTCCTTGTATAAAATCATTTCCAAGCTTATAGGTCAAAGGGTCAAAGGAATTCTTCATAAGCACATTAGCCATACTCAAGGTGCATATATACTTGGTAGATTAATTGGTGATAAAATTCTGATTCTTCAAGAACTCATTATCAATTACTCCAAGAGAAAAAGAAAACCCAATTACTGTATCAAAATTGATCTCAAGAAAGCATATAACAATGTTGAATGGAGCTTCATCACAAATATTTTACAAGCTATCGAATTTTTAGGAATTTTCATAAGGTGGATTGAACAATGCTTGACGACTTCTTATTATAACATCTTGATGAATGGATAACCTAGCAGGTTTTTTCAAAGTAGTAAACGGATCAGGCAAGGAGATCTTTTATCTCCATACATCTTTTCCTTGGTGATGTAAACTCTCCATAAGATTATTGAGAATATATTGGTAAGGACAAAGGAATTCAAATATCACTCAAAGTATGGTAAATTTAAACTAACTGATCTTGCTTTGCTAGATGATTTGATTCTTCTCTCAAAAACTGATGCCATTTTTATCTCCACCTTAATTAAAGCTTTAAAAATATGCCAAAAACTCTCAAGACTGTAAGTAAATTATTCCAAAAGCAATATATTTCTATTTAAAAGTGCCTTGGATCTTCAACAATTGATTTCAAGCTTAACTAGTTTTCAGTCACCGGAATTCCTAATGAAATATTTTGGCATCCTTATCTCTCCTCACAAATTAAAAGCAAGGGATTTACAATGAACTTCTTGATAGAATAAAGGCCATAATTTTAGTTTAGAGCTCTATATATCTTTCGAGAGTAGGGAGAATATAACTTATTAATTTGGTTTTCAACTCCAGCAACACCTATTAGGTAGCCTGCTTAGCTTTTTCAAGATAAATCTTGAAAGCTATGGACAGTATGTTCAGTAACTTTTTATAGATTGCAATCAAAGAGAAAATCCAAAAAAATATGGTGAATTGGAAAGATATCTGTACACATAGGAATTACGATGGTTTGGGGAACTATTAACTCAATATTGCTCACAAAAAGGATTTAGAGACCAATGGAGGACAAACAACCTCTATGGCGCATATGGATACATAGCCACTTCATCAAGAACTGTAGTATATGGGTAATAGATTGTTCACACTTTTCCTTTACTACTCTTAAAGCCATTTTAAAGATAAGGGATAAGCATAAGACTGACTTCATTATGCTGATAGGTAATTGGAGGTCTCTTAATTTTTGGTATGATAATTGGCTTTCTGTGGGACCATTGATTAATTCCAATGTAGCTGACTCCCTAAAGAGTTCAATTCCCTTAAAATCATCAGTTTCTACAGCATCACAAAGCAAGGAAAAATTTTAGAACTTGAGATGTATCATTTTCTACTTGGAGCTCTTCCTCAACTTCTTCGACACAAGCAATTCATTGAAGGTTGACCTCAAAATTCTCAAGCTCCTCATCCCTTTGTAAAGTTTCCGCACAAACATCCGTTGGGTACACCTTGACTTGATACGATTGTGTCTCTTTGCTTTGTGATGTTAGGTGGTTGATAGCTTCCATCAATTGATCCACCTAGCTTGTGAAGTTCTGGATTCTAGAAATTATTTCTTACTAGAATTGCAAAGTGTTAGCAACATACACATTAACTAATTCTTCCAAGGATGTACCTGAGTCTTGGTATGAAGCTTCCGATATGTATGGGAATTGTTGTGCTTCCTATAAACTATCATGCAAGTAATTCAGCTTATTATCCCATCCAAGTTGATCAGTCCAAACATTGTTATAGGATTGAGAATATAAATTAAAGGAAAAATTACTCTCATCCATGTCAAATCTAATTTTAAATTTTTTTATAAAATCGAAACAAAAAAATGAAAAGATTACGAAATAATTGAAAAGAAACCAAATACGAACCAATATATAAAAAACTCCAATTAAAATCCATAACAAAAACTAAATACCACACTCCTCAGTAACGGTGCCAAAATTGACAAGCGCGTTGTAACACTAGTCAAAATAAAATAACTAGACTACTACTGTAGTAGTGATGAGCCTAGCTCGATCCCACAAGGAGTGTTCAGTTAGCTTATGAAATGAAATTAATTGATATTTAGGTAATGGGAGGTTTTGGATCTAATAAGAAAATAAAATAAAATAAACCTAATGAAAAAAATTAAAGAAAACATGCAAAAATGGTAAATTTGAGGAATTCGGTAGGGATTCGGTCTTTGATTCAATCTTGGCCTACACCCTAATTAAGCATAATTCATTGATTTGTTGTTCTTTTATCTCTCTTAGTAATTATCGATCGTAGATTAACAACAAACTCTGTTAATCTCAATTTTTCCTTAGATCCTACTTAATTATAAAGCGCTCATTAGTTAACCTTAGCTATCGAGAAACCTAGAATAAGCTTTCCAAGTTTATCTTGATAATCGTCTTACAAATAAGAAAAATAGACCAATCTAGTTAATAATGACACAAGCTCAGATTATTTAAACTATGTTATGTTATCTCTAATGATTCAGAACCATTAGTTGCTACACATGAATTAGGAATATAATGATTACGTATTGCATTCGATACTAGCAATCGGTTTTCATGAAAAACAATTCAATAAAGCTTTAAAATCATCATTATTCAAATACCCAATCAATCTATACAAGATAACATAATCAATTTTTAATGAGAGAAAGAAACAATAAAACAAAAAAATGCTTAACTCAAATCTTCAGCATCGATGTTGCCTCCAAACTGGTGTTAGTAACTTAGTCTTCTATGAATCTCCCAAGAAAAAGCTTCAGCCCCATCAAAATTATCCCTAATCGAAACCCCCTAAACTGCACCTCCATTCTTCTCTGTCGCAAACTCTCTATATCTTACTATTCAGTGCTTGACGAATAAACACCTACGTCCACCTCCATTATTAACGTTTCCTTCTGCCGTAAGCTCTCTGATCTCGCAACTCTCTCTCTCTCTCCTCTTTTCCTATTTCACGCTATTCATGATGTGATTAATTAACTTCTTAGACCACCCTACTGTTCATGTTTTTCCTTAAACCCAAGCATGAAATGCAGGCATATGTCAACGCAACGCCTGCATTCAATGCAAAACGCAGATGTATGCATGAACATATGCATTGCGTTGAATGCATACAGTTGCGTTCAATGCAAAACGCAGACGTATACGTTGCATTTAACATAAACTTTTCCCAGTTGTGATTGCGTTGCATTTTGGTCATCTGCTGCTGCTCCTCATTATGCATTGTCATTTTCTTCCTTTCCATGTTATGTCGCTTTGTCCTTCAACTCCCAGTTGCTGCATACATTTTGCTCTCTTATTATTTCTTCAATTTTCCAGTAAGGACTTTTAATTCTTCTTCTTTATGTTTTGATTTTTTTCTTCTTCTTGTCTTTTAATTTTGTTCTTCTTTCTCCATGAAGACAAGTGAAATTAATCTTCAAAAAATTACCCAAATGTAGTGCTTTCGACTCACTTTAATTTCTTTGCTTCCAAATTGTACCTAAAATCATATAAATAAGTATCTTAAGCATTTTCGTATCATTAATCACTAAGTGTAAATGATTAAATGTATCGACAATTAAACACATATCACATTTGTCTCTAATTTTACCATTTAGGAATTTTACTAAGCCAATTTACACATTGACTCCTCAAACTTCCGATTTTAAAAATTAGCTCCAAATTACTAAATTAAATCCATCAATTTCTAATTTAATTCTAATTTATCAAAATCATATCCAAGCATCCCAAATTATGTCAATTGATTAATACAATATGCATGCACTTAATCTTCTAAACCTCTAACCCTCAACAATTTAGGAGACAGGATATTACACCTTTAAGTTTCACTTCAGGTGCAAACATTAACTGATCACTAATCTTCGTTTTGTAGATGACCTTATACTTCCCTCTAAGGTTGATCAGACTTTTATATTTTCTCTTATAAAAGCCTTAAAAATCTTTAGCAAGCTATCTGGTTTGGAAACCGATGGCTCTAAGATTTTTTTCTATTTATCCAAATCTACAGCAGGAAAAGAATATGTTATCAATTTTGTCACTAGCTTCAGGTTACAACTACTTCTAATGCAATATCTAGGCATTTCCATCTCAACTAGTAGTCCTTTTGATTTAGATTTTAGTATTCTAGTTGATAGAATCAATAGTATAATCTCTTCTTGGAGTTCCAAAACAATTTCTACTATTGGTGAAGTTTAGCTTGTTTCTTCTACGCTTAACTCAATCAATGTATTTTGGGCTACACATTTAGCTATTACCATAAAGATCATCAAGTCTATAAAGATTAGTTATAGTAGGTTTCTATGCAATGGCAATGAGGATACTTTCAAAAGAGCTAAAATCTAATGGAAGGAAGTTTGTTTACCTAATGGCAAAAAAGGTCTAGGGATTATTTCTCTTAAGTTGACGAACATTGTTATGATATCCAAAAGGCTATATAGGTTAATAACTTATAAACAATCCTTATGGTGTAAATAAATTCATGACATTCACTTAAGTAACAAAAGCATATGGATTACAAAGTTCACAACATCCTCTATTTCAACTTTGAAAGCTATTATAAGAATTAGGGATCTGTTGAGGAATGAGTTTGTCTACCTTATTAGAGATAGGAAACAAACTAACTTTTGTTTTGACAATTGACTTTTTCGTGGTCCTTTATATAACTTACAAGAAATGGAAGGTATCAAGTCCATTATTGGTATAAGAGTGATAGTTGATGAAGCACTAGTTGATAGACAAATTTCCACACAAAGTTCTATTTCTACATCTCTTTGTGAAGAGATTATTCAAACTAACCTATTTCGAGGGGAAGATCATTTGGAAGCATTCTAGAAATGAAAAATTCACAAATTAGTCTTACAGAAAGATCCTTCACAATCACAACAACAGAATGCCTTGGACTTGAGTTGCTAGGTTTAAGCATCTTCATCCTAGAGCCCTATCACATTATGGTTAGCTATGAATGATAAATTGCCAACTGTGGACAAACTAAAGAAGTTCCTTAAAATTCCTAATAGTGCATTCTTTACAAAAGTAATGAGGAAAGCAATGATCACCTATTATTTCAATATGCTTTTGTCACTACTATATAGGGTTCTGTGCTACTTAAATGTCACGTTCAAAATGATCTAGAAGATTGGAAATTTATAAATACATAATGTGGTGCAATTAAGCAGCCTTATACTACAATTAATTAGTTTCTCTACCTAGCTAGGTCCTTTCTTGTTAAATCCATCTAGGATGAGAGAATGCTCAAATTTTCAAAATAGAACACTAATAAAGGAACAATTTATAAACAAAATTATTATACATGACAGAAGCTATATTCGCTTATACAAGTCCAATTTTCAAAATTTAGATTATTGTACTAGGATGTAGAATGTGTAGTTTACCTAATGTTTAAAGAAGGTTGAACCTAAGAATACCTTATAGCTTTTACTTTGCTTAGTTATCTCATGTACAGCTCTTTTGCAGCTCTTGCTTACCTTTTATGGCTTAATTCATTATCATTTTCTCAAAAAATATATGAAAAAGAATTTTATAAAACATTGAAAATTGAATACATTGTTTCAAGCTATGTTTTCTTAAACTCTAAAAATGAGTAAAGTAAGATAAAAACGTTTTGGTAGAAATTAATAATTTTATTTAAAATTTAATGAACTAAATTTAGGGAATGACCTCCTAATAATTAATTAGACATGCCTTAGTCGGAGGAAAAAGTGCCTATATCTAAGATAGTCCTATCCACAAATATCAATATTGGTTTTATGAAACTAGAAGTAAGATCATACTACAGTTGTAAGTACAATCAAATGAGAGATACATCATATCAAGGATTATCCCTAAGTAAGTGATTTTTTTCGCCACCTTTTGAGCAACAACATTTACATCAACATCAATATAAGGGTTAAGGTGAAGGATTTGAGCCTTCAACAACTTCCATAACCTGATTGTTTGGAAGAAGGTGATGTTCAAATGCCTTGATTTCTTCTAATCTATCACCTCCCTGTAGTAGGGTTTGAGAAATTAAATCAATTTTGCAACAGATTAACCTTACTGGCTGTGGATTATTTTATTTCTCTCTTCCTATATTATGTGTATTAAGTAAGAAAAGGCAAATTTGACAACCACCACAGCCCAATTGGTTTCAAGAAGGTGACCTTTAAACTCCTTGATTTTTACATTATCAGGCTCCTTAATATAGGTTTTCAGAAGATATATTAGTGTTTGCATGAATTGATCTTATTGATTAAGGATCCTTTTATTTATCTCTTTTTATATTAGTTATATCTACTAGGAAAAGGTAATTTTTAGAATTGTTTAGTCATCATTTCTAGTTACAGTGGTTTTCCCCGTCTAAGTTACCATGCTAGTAAAATTTCTTTTATTAACTATCAACCAAAATATATCAAAGAATTGATTCCAAATTTCTTGAGTGTACTAAATTTTTTTAAAAAATATGGTACTGAGTTTCATCCTAAATGTATTATAGTGAATAAAGTTTAGGATTATGATGATTTATAATATTATTCCTAGTACTCAACTTATGTTATACTATAAGCCATAACATAAAAAGAGTATTTTTCAAAAATGGATTTATTAAACAATGCTAGGTTGGAAAGAGAAAATTTTTTCTTTAAAGGATTCAAGATTTTCTAAGTGGATTCCTTTAAGGTGTTTCGTCTTTAAAATAAAAATTAATTCTTAAATACTAATGGCCAAAGTAAGAAAGTTCTTTGCCTTCTCACTAGTTCTTCATTGTCACAACCATGGCTTCCTTGCCTTACCTGTCACTTATCTCCTGCTCACTTGCACTCTATTCTCTCTTACTCACCCTCTCTTCTTCTTCCTTGTCTCCTCCTTTGATCCCATCCTTTGTTTTTTTTCCTATGTTGCCTCTTAAACTGTCCAAGGGCATTTTTGCCTTTATTTTTCCTACTTTTTGCTCTCACTTTATTAAGTAATCATTTTTATCAACTTTTTGAATTTTCTTCACCTAAGACTTTGATCTTTCTTTGAACTTGCTAATGATGTCTCTCAACTTAAAACTTGGACAGATAAATAATATGAAAGGAGATATACACCCTTCTTCCTTATCGACTAAGCATGCCTCTGCCAAAGCTTCCTTTTCCTATCCTCCTTTACCCTTGCCTCCACTAGTTACACAAAAAAAACTCCTACCTCAGCTCCCTCCACTCTCATATCTACCTCCATAAAATTTCTCTATCTCAAAACTATATTAGGAAGATTTAAGTTGTAGGTGTTAGGAGACAACACCCTTATTTCTAAACTTTATTTTATTCCTTAATATTTAGAGAATGACACTGACATCATCTCTCCATTAGTGAAAATCCTGCAAGCTTGAGTCGTAAAATAGCTAAACACTCTAGTTAGCTAATTTGTAAAGAAAAAAACCTTTCTTCTCCTTAGTGAAGTCTTAGGTAAAATGGAAATAGACTAAAGTAAAACTAGAAAGAGTACTTATTAATCGGGAGGTTTTCTTTATGTTCTCCTTTAGCTCGAAAGATGATGTAACCAAAGTGTTTATAGTAGGTTCTTAACATTGCCAAGGAAAACCCATAATTCTTTAACTACGAAAGCTTGGAATAAAGCTAAATAGGAAAAAACTCAAGACCATACCAATTTGGGTTCATTTCCATAACATCCCCTTAAAGTACTAAAGCATAATCGGACTCGACTACTTAACTGGTTCCAATAGAAAACTATTATTGATGGATGAAAACACTACAACCTTAGGATGAATAGGCTACACCAGGATTTTTGTTAAAGCTTAAATAGCAAGGAGCTTCCTAACACTTTTAATTCCGTAAGATTGATTCTAGTAGGAATATGGAGGTGTCTTCCATGTTAGTCAAATACAAATGGAGATCTTAGAAAAAATCAAAGTTAAATGGAAGCTAACTGGGAGATTCTTCAAGAAAGGGGACTATGAAGAGATTATTCCAAGCAAAACAGAGAAGTATTTGGAAACTAATATAAGAAATGAAAATGATGAATCATTAGAGATAAATAAGGAAACTGATGTAGACAAGTAACAAGAGATCACTCAACTCAAAAGGAAGTTAAAGAACTAACACGTATGGATCCAAGAATTTAAAAGATGAAAAAGGAGGCTTAAGACTAAAATGCTTTTTTTGTGTTAGAAAGAAGTGTTAAAGGATGCTCCTAAAATGCTTAACTTTCAAAGAACCTTTAACCTTATCGTAAGGATGTCAAGAAGGAAAAAAGTTAAAGGGAGGAAGAAGTCTCCCTCATAACCCATCTATCTCTATCTTTGCTTGGAATGTTAAAGGTTTAAACAACCCTAACAAGCAATAGGTTATTTAGGATTATTTATAAATAATAAAGCCATTCAACATTTGCCTTTTGGAAACTAAAGTTAAGGAAAGATAACTATGGAAAAATCTAGTTCACTTACAAAGTTAAAGCTCACTTACTAACCATAATGCACACTATAATGGGAGGATTTTATGTCTTATAACCTTGACTTAATTATTATAACTAGCCACTTCTTTAATTCTTATGCAATCTAGATATATGTAACTTTAAATATGATTGGACAAAAAATTTCATAATTTTTATATTTGCAATAAACCTTGCTTTCTAAAGACTTATGTAATATGTCTTTAGGGATGAATGAGCCTTGGTTAATCACAGGTGACTTTAATTACACATTTTACCACTAATAATATGAAGGTTTCATCAATTCTAAACCTCCTTGTAGTAACTTCTTAAATTGCTAAAACAACATAGAGGTTATAAACCTCAATTATAAAGGTATCACTTCATTTGGTCTAGTATGTAATATGGGAATTGATTTCTTAGAAGGAAGATAGATAAAGTTCTATTAAATCAAAACTTATTATCTAATTTTCAAAGGAGCAAAGCTATATTTAACTATCCCCTAATATCTAATCACTCACTTGTGGTGATTCATAACTTGGTTTATGTTCTAGCTTGTATAACCACATTCAAGTTCTTTAAATTCGTATCCAAATAAAAGGGCTTCAAAAATGTTATTGAAGAAGGCATGATATGAGTGGCTTTGAGTAATATAAATGAGTTAAGAAGCTTAATCAAGTGAAAAAACAAACTTATAGTCATGCACTTAAACCTCTCTAACAATGATGGGTTAATTGACTCTATTTTTACCCCATATTTCTGTATTCTTGCTTGATATTTTATACTTTTGGTATATATATGGTACTTAATTCATTTCAAGTATGTTTATAGAGTACAATTGACTTCACGGACTTAAAGGAGAATAATTTAGATGAAAATGTGGTGTAAAACAGAGAATCAACAATCTCGAAGAAGTGTACCACCGTGCACTTTCACATGATCGTGCATTTTTGCAATACTCGGTCAATGCACGACTATGTAAGAGACCATTCATAACTCAAAAACCTAGATTTTCATATAAAATTGACTTTTTTGGAGGCAAATTAGAGGAGGAAGCAGTAGGCATCGTTCTTAGAAGTCCAGAGGCAATTCTAGAGGTGATTTGGAGCTTAAGGAGCAGGAGACGTGGAGTATTGACAGATCTATTAAAAAGTAAGATCAGATGTCTATATTGTCAAAATTCACAATAGAGAACAATCAAGGACATTTAGAATTATGATTCCATTTTTTCTATTCTTTTTTCTATATATACAGATATGATTTCTTGTTCATCAATTTATAGCTAAATTTTCTATTAGTATTTGGGCTAGACGAACCCTAGTTGATATCAGACATGTTTTGATTATTTTATGAATGCATTTGAGTTGGTTAATTATTGTGATTCAATTATCTGTTTTATTATTTTCTTTTAATATGATTTATTATAATTAAATATAATTTCATACTTAACGATTGAGAAACCTTAGGTTTGAATAGATCTACGATAATTGGAAAGATTTGATTGCAATCCTAGAGATAGGATGACATAAATCTTTTGGATTAGGGGGATTCATAATATGGTAAAGCAATCCTGTAAGATTTAACCTGAGTAATTTGGTTAGAAACCTTAGGATTAGTTGTTAGTAGACTTAAGGTCAGCTACTATCATACCATAGGAATCTCCACGATCTAATTAATTAATAACATAATTACATAACAAATAATCAATCGGTTAAAGGTTTAGGAGGATTCAATGCCTAGATACTAATTAACTGATATTAGTAATTAACTTAATGAATCTATAATTTTTTTCTTAAATTGTGTTGCTTGTTTACTTTATTTGCTCAATTTTGGTTAGCTTAATTTAGCTTAATTTAACCAGAATCAATCCTTAGGCTATAGTAATTACTAGTACTTACCTTCCTCGTGGGATCAACTCGTATTTGCTAGTACTAGCTACAGCTATATCATGCACTTATGATATTAAATATTGACTACTCACGAATTTAGTCAATCTAGTTTTGGCATCATTGTCAGGAATGGTGATATTAGGAACGCTTTGCTTTAATTTCTCAAAAGTCAAGGTCACTTAAATTCTGTAAAATAATTAACACATAAATCATAATAAAGCATGAATCATAATTCGTATTTAATTGTGAAGCTTGATCCTTTTCTTATCGTTTCCCATAAACCATTTCTAAAACTAGCATATCTCAACAATCATAGTTGTACAAGTTTCTCACCTCTAATGATATTCATATAATGTATTAAGAGAATTCTACAAATATTGTAGATAGGATTAGGAAAAGGAGTGATAATTTCGTTGAAGTCTAATCCTATTTACAATTGATTTTATACATTTTAGTATTTTAATTAAAATTAAATTCTAATTTAATTAAACTTTAAATAGAAATTTAATTAATTATAAATATCAATTATGACTAGATAAGATTCAATATCTCATATTTTATTATTAAATTTCTTAAACTTTACAATCAAGGCCAACATGATTAAAAGACCTTTTCTCTCTTCAACACATACTTTGTGTGTGACCTATTATGTTCCCAAATATATTAGCAATATTAGACCTAAATTATAATCTTAAATCATATGGAGGAGTAGATAAATCAAACTTTTTTATTTATATTTCAAATTTTAATTGAACAATTTATATTCATAAATCAAGATTGATAGCCAGCAACGCAACTTGACCACCCAAACATTTAGGAATATCAAAGTGATTTTAAATAACCTTTTCTTTCATAATTTTTCGTATAATTCAATCCTTTCACCATATAATGTTTCGATTAGATATAGAGTATGAAATTAATGTTTACTGTATTTGAATCTAATCATGTTGGTTCTGTATCATTAATAATTAATTCAATTAATGATATTTGAAAACTATTTTCAAGATGTCATTCCACCTTTGCCAAAAATTTCCCAAATCAATACTAATCGAGAACAGTATAACATACTCTGCAATTACTTTAGGGTGATGAATTCTATATTGATTTTTGAACTACCTCTATATGGTCTATGTTATATCAAATGACTACTGAATAAACTACTCTTGACTAGATAGGTCATAGGTAGTATCAAGGCTTATCAATCCCTATATGAGATAATTTGTAGATCTCAACTTAAATGATTACTTATACAATCATCACAATTATAATTTTCATGGACATAAAATTAATGCTCAAAATAGATTTACTATATAGGGCCAATTCAATGAACTTATTCTCTAACAAAAACTTACTCATTTGTTTAAATATCTTCATACTTTAGTATATAAAATCAATTACTTTAAAAGGAAAAACATACAAGTGATAGTCTTTTCACGCTTTTTTAATGTCTAATCTTAATAGAAACAATAACTAGGGACAATTTAGAGATAATATATAAATGGAATATACATCTCATAATTACGATCTCATCATAATTTTTTCTACAAGTATATTTATCTTGAGAACTTCATCATTGATAAGTGTAAATTGCATCGTATATTAGGGCATATTTTGATATGTGTTTAGTCGTTAATTCGATCATTTAGTATGTGTTTAGGTTAGAATTGTGTTAGTTTGTTAATTATTTATGTTTTAAGTGTTTATGGGTTAGTACAAGCATTTTAGCTTAAATATTATGTTTTTGAGGTACCTTGATACGTTTGCTAGTGTTTTAGGGTCAATATTGAAGAAAGAAAGAGTTTTGGAAGACATTAGAACAAAAATAATGGCCCACGATCTTCGTCTATCTTCACAAAAGACTCAGCTGTGGGTCGCAATCGTGGCTTACGTCGGCCAGACATGCAGTCACTTACGAACTTCATGTTTCAAGGGACTTTTTGGACCTTTCAAGCCCTGGAAAGATCCTAGGGTTACCCAAAACATAAAAGACTATTTAAAAAACATTAAGAGGAGCATAAAGGAGTCTTCATTCAACCACACTTGAAACCTTAAAGAGAGAATACAAAGAGAGAGAAAGAAGAAGAAGGAAGAGGAAGAAGACAGAAGAAGAAGCGCTCAAGATGTGCTTCCCAGATCAGGAAGCTTTCTGACATTGCTACCTTCCCAGATCATCCATTCTAAGTTTCTATTTCTTTTTCGTTTCAAGTTTATTCATGTACAAGGTTAGGATGGATTGTATGATGATAGATGGTAGAATAATGATGATGTTCTAACTCTCCTTTGGGATTTTATTTTGATTTAATGTTATCTAAGTTGATCTTGTATTATTTGAAATGGGTATTGTGATTTGTTGTATTTCTTGCATAATTCGATAACAAACTGAGAGAGTAAACCAGATAAAAAAATGATTAGATCGATTTAATAACAGTTAGGCAATTCAATAGAACCCGTAACCAAGCATATTGGTAATTGTGCAGAGAGAGATCCCGTGTGAGACCCGATAGTTTATTTGAGTGCTTTAGATCTAGTAAGGGTTGCGAGTCTTTTGTTAATCGAGAGATTACAAATTTCATAATCTAATTAGGGTTTATAAATTAGGATTTAATGGTTATAACTAGAGAGAGAGTAATCAGCCCTAGAATCATCTAGAATCGGCACCTCATTTACACATAATCGGCTAGGTTAGCATTAATGATAGGCAAAATCCTCTTTCTCATAACTTGGTAAATTCTTTGGTTGATTTCCATTGTGCTTGCTTGGTGCTCAATTGTTAATTATTTTGTGTTTAATTTCTGATTTGATTGGTTCAACTCAATTCTCGTAATTAATTTCTGTTGCATCTTTTATTTTCAGTTATATATTTTTTTCGCCTTAGATTTTATGATTAGATTACTCTCCTTACTCGTGGAATCAACACCTTTAATACTATGCTATGAACTGTGTGCTTGTGGACTATTGAGAGTTTGCAAGATTAAAACTTACCCCGATCAATCATATAGATCTAAATATGTATAAGATAAAGAATGTCTTTAAATAATAATATAACTAAATTATAACTAATTGATTGACTATAACGTATAAACTAACACATGTTCTTGTATTTCTATACTTATCTTTGTTTATTTTTTCTAAGTGGGTCAAGGTATGGCTCTTTTAGATCTAATATGAAGACAAGCAAAATGACAAGGTCCTGCAAGAAGGTCAAAAAAATAAAAAGAAAGGTGAAATAGGCTAGATATAAACATTATTTGATAATTGGGTTTAATATTGTAAATTGTATAGCAGTTTTGATAGGCATAGAAAAGTAGGATCCATTTTTCAAAAATGATAGTTGAAGTTTAAAGTTTGGAAGAACCTAAACTCAAACCTTAAATTTTAACAAAATTCAGAAAATTGACCTAGTTCTTGAAAGATCCAACTAAAAGATCTAAACCTAAACTAAAATTAAAACTAACCCCTTTCAGTATGGTATATAAGCTCGGGCTTGATCTTATCTAAATCAACTTAAAGCTGAGAATTTCAGAAAAAAAGAAGTCATTTTATTTTTAATTTTTTAAAGATTAATTACAAAAGTCTCAAACTTTGGTCAATTTTGTAATTATAGCCCAAACTTTAAAAGTGGCAATAAAAATGCTCAAATTTTTAATTTTTTTCAATTCTAGCCTGATGTTAGTTTCTCCATTATGTTTTTTGATGTGGCATGCCAAGTGTCTAGATACCCTTATTATTAGTACATGCCAACAGTAGTTAACAAAATAAATCCTGATTAATAAAATGACGTTGTTTGATTACAAAAGTAAGTGACGTCATTTTTTTAAAATGATCTAGCCCCCTTCATCTTCAGCTTGCTAGCCTAACTATGAACTCTCACCCCATTCATTCATTTTCCTCTCCTAACTCTCAGCTCCTTTTTTCAATTTAGCTAAATCTGTTTGTTTGATCGACCCTCACCCAAACTAGAACTAACACCAAACTTGAGCCTCAATTGGTCTAAATAGGCTTAAGCAGAAACTTGTAGAAAAAAAGATGTCATTTTTACTTATAATTTTTAAAATACACAATCGAGCTGAGCCATTCAAACCCTATTGGGTCTGAATATAGAAATTTAGAATTCAATCAACTTAGGAAATTTGGCTGATCAAATGCGATTAGTCAGATTTTTTGTTAGCTAACTATATTTTTACTATTAATACTAAAGTTTGCAAATTTGGATTAAATGAAGTTCAAGCAATAGATGAATTATTCTTTTGAAAAAGGTTATGATCACCAATATTTTATATTTATTAGTAAGTGGTTTTAATACTCACGAAGAGAAAAGTTATAAATAAGAATTTTAAGCCATATAGGGTTATTAATAATTGCTTTGTATTGAATCTAGTGATAATATTGTGAGAATTGAGCTGCAAAACTTGTCTTTGTTGCCAATATTGAGGAGCTATCTTATCTAGTTGTACCAACAACTTGAGTTTAATTTTGTATTTTGCTAATTTAATGTGTTTAAATAGTAGTTTCAAGATGCAATAAAGTTAGTTGGAATTGTTGTAATAATTCTTTCCAATTATTGAAGTGGGATTCGTTACACAATCGAAATTATAGAGAAGCTTCACAGTAGATGTAAGCTTTTGAGAGACCAGGCTTCTATACATTGACCTTATACTTTTTATATTACTTTGAAAATAGTTTATTATTTTATGAAATCTTGGATTCAATTGATTGTGTTATTATAAGTTTAGATATGTATCTGCATTGACATACAAAGTGTTTGATCATTTAAATAAATAATTAATACAAAGAGTTTAGCCATTATACTGTAGGTTCTGAAAATTAACCGAATTTAAATTTATTCAACCTGTAAACATTCAAAAGAAGTGACGCCAAATAGAAATTACCCACCAAAAATTATGGAAAATAGGACTAAGGGGTGATTTGGGTTGATTCTTTGAGCCATTGCCCGTTGGGGTAACTCCTTTGGAAATCTCGTTGGGTTCAACTTATTTTAACTTCAAACCATGTAAATATTTACCTTACGTTAATTCAATTTACATTCAATCCTCTAAATAAATGTATTGTTTGAATAAAGATAAAAATTAAATGAGTAGAACAAGAGATTTAAGGTTTAAAAAGTTCAATCGATATTAAAATATCATAAAACTAGTTAAAGATCGAATAAAATTAAAAATTTTGAAATATAATTGATTAAGATTGTCTTTACCTATTAAATATTTATTTTAATTTATAGAAATCAATTCATTAATAAAAATCCATCGATTAATTAATAAACTGATTGACTTTTTACAACAAAAATTATTAAAGTAAATTAAATTAAAAAAATAAAAACAAAAATAAAAAATTAGTCGATTCATTTTTTTTTTCATTTTTACGATTATTGGAAATGGCTGCGTGACAAATATATTTCGGAAACATTAATAATAAAAGGCAAGGCTCATCTTCCAGTTTAGCGACTGTTATTATATTATATCCTCAATCTGAGAACAATGATTAGTGTCTAAGTGGTAAGACTATAAGAAAATTTACTAGTTTCTTTGGCGCCAATAGAACAGGGGAGATTCATCATTCAATATCTCGAGGAAACAATTGTTTAAGCCACTAAGATCGGAAGGGTAAGGTTCACGGGGATTCAAATCCTCTGTACCCAAAAAAACATGTGCCCCTGTTCCCTGCAAATCTCAGCCATTTAATAAATAAGAGAGAATGGCTGAGATTTGCAGGGAACAGAAGGCACACGTTTTTTGGGAACAGAGGATTTGAATCGGGTTCACGGGCACTAGTACTACTACCTATTAATTCCCATTACCACGATCCATCACTTTTTGACTTTTTATTGATGTCCCACAAAGATGGACATTAACCCAACCGCACCATACCTCTTTTTCTTTCTTGGCCTCTCCCTTCATTTTATAACACCTCACACTAACTCATTTGTCATTAGCTCCTTTCTCATGATTACCACCGACGTTAATCAAATTTCTGTGAATGAGGTGGATTATCAAAGCATACGTCTATTCATAGGAAAAATAGACAATAATAAATTTGAAAGCAAATGCAGGAAATAAGAAACGAAAACTTAACCAAACAAACCGTCGGCTAACAAAATTGGAGGAATCAATGAGGTGGCTTGGAAGGATAGCTCTTGTTTGATAAAGCGGAGGCTTGTAATACGTTCTTAGTGGAACTTATTCCGATGTCTTTACAGGAAACAAATAAGGTTTGGTTAAAGAATATCATGCTTTTTGGTTGCTAATGACAAGACCTACATATGCTGCAGAGAAGATTACTACATTTTTTTATAAACTTAACAGTGGAGTATACATTATGCCCACCAACCTATGTCCTCATGTCAATCCATCACATATTTTACGGTTCCTGGAAATTCAATTAATAAATATGCTCCATAACATACACCAAGGACTTTTGATATTCCAGAATACAGATGTTCCTGGTGATATATAAATAAATCAAACAATTTTCATTCAAAGAATGAACATAAAAACCCCACCTAGTTTCAACCTGCTTTACGTATTTTACTATGTTGAATTGACACTGTAAACCTATTCAAAAAAAATCTAATTGAATTCACCGCACTACTTCAAAGAAATCAACAAATATGGTGGAAAGTTTGTGATTCTCAATCAAGACACAACACAAAGGCAAGAAGCGGCAAAATCCAGCTTGTAATTAACATAGAACTCATCACTAGAGCCTAGTCGCATGTTGGTACTTGTGAACTTGAAGCCTACGGGAAGAACTGGGAGATATATGAGCAAGACAAAACCGGAGACTATTCCACAACCCGAGATCGATATTAATCGAAAATATATATCCAACAAGTTCAAGAAACTTATACAAGATAAGATCAAAATTTCCCAACTACTCAATCCATGAGTGCTTTACTTACATAAAATTTACATGAGGATGGCATAGCGCATGCTGTCGTTAACCATGAGATGGTTCATCTCTGATAGCTGCTCAAACTCTCCAGACAGCCAGAGGCCATCTGCCCCGTTTACATGAGGTTGAGAAAAGCAAGAAAGGATAGAAATTGGTGCGAGAACAATGCTAATTATGGCAGAAAAGGCATTCCATCCATGTGGCCTGTCCATTTCACGCACCAAGGTTGGATATTCAGTCCCATTAATCATGTTCATGCCTCTAAACATGCTTTCATCGGCAACTCGGGGGCTTTTCCTAATATTTCTCATGTTCAATCCAAGTCTCGCCAACGATCGCCACATCTTCGAGATAAAAGCCTTGGTGTGGGATGTGGGAAGTGTGTTAAGATTCCAGCTGAGTGTAGAGAAGGGGAAGGCAATGAAAGCTTTTTAAGGTGGGTTGCTATTTGATATTGACAAGTTGGTGGTGGTGTCGTTAGTGCCTGTATCTATCACAAAGGTTTTGGCTTTTTCAAGGAGGGGACTCTCGCTTGTGCCTCTCTATTTAGGTGGGGTCTATCTGAGATTAACATGTCGACAAAAGCTGCCTAATTATATACAGAAACCTTTCCAATAGGAATTTTAACAATTTTCAAACAAATTACGTTCTGCAGGCTGCAGGAAAGAAACTGATGAATCAGCACTTCAACAACCAAAACTTTTATGTTCAAAGCTATGCCAGCAAAGTTTTGGTAGACAATTTGTGAACTTAATAAATTGATAGTCCTTCAAAAAGGAGTAAAACTTGCAGTCTTCTTTAGCCAATTAAAATTATATTTACATATAGTGGCGTAGATATGTAATAGCAAATTATCCATTAAACTTGGCTGTACTGATTAGGGTGTGGGGATGAGATTGTATTTGGTCTGAAGTTACTGGTTTACTTCAAATAGATCAATATATGTATGCCACAGAGGCTATGTCATATACATGTGACAATTAATAGATATACGGCTTGTTTGATGAGTCAATATAATCATCCATTCGAATTGATGGTGTTCTCTTCAGTTCTTTTTCCAAACATTTTATATTTAGATATGTCCACCGGCTACTAAAGGGAGTTCATGGATGTCCATATATACATGTTTTTATGAACAAGATTAAAGAGTCTGTGTAACCTTCGTCTCGAATATAGAAAAAGAGTCCCGTAATAAAAAGGTACATAACTTTTAAGGGCGGTTGTTATCATTTCGCTTCCTTTTAAAATTTGTCTATATTATCTTCTTAGAGGTATGTATCATGAGCAACATATTGCAATAGGTACCCTAGAATAATTAGCGCACAATGATACAAGATTACGTTTATACTTAAAAAGAATGTTCGTTATTTGCAGACATGACATTATTATTTTTATATTTACATTTATACATCGATATCCCACCGAGTGGTTATTGGTTGACAAAGAAAATAACCAAGTCAAACTCCAGTTTCTTGAGGATGATGGAGGGACATAAAGGAAGACCCGCAACAAAATAGTTTTCAATCCTAGAATGTAATGTAATGGAATGTATGATTATCTTCGGCATAGGATTAGACGCACGACTAAGGGGGGTGGGTCATTAGTGAGTGAGGTGAGAAAATTCCACTAGCGTCCGTCTATATCATCGAGCCATGGAGAAGAGGCTGGTCAACAGGGGGAAGTCCCAGTCAATTTCTATAGATATTATGGAGCTACAAATCATACCTACAAGTGCCAAACTCACCAAAGGTGCATTAGAGTTTACTTGATTTTTTTATTTTTATTTTTGATTTTCTGTTAATGTTTTCAAATTTAGAAATAAGGTCTTATTTGTTAGAGTTTTATAATTTTTGTTTTTGGTTTTAATTTCTTTCATATTTCAAAAATTATCAAAAACTATAAAAGTAAACTTTTCTTCTTTCTTTTTTAATTTTTAAAACCTGATTTACTATCAACTAAATATATATTATTTAATTATTTAATATATTCATTATTAACAAAAACTATGAATAGTTTAATTTAATATTATATATGTAATTAACTAATTTGATTATTAATATGAATTATGAATATTTTAATCCTACTTAATAATTTTATTTAAATTTTTATTTAAATTAAATAATTATTAATTATTATAATTATAATTATAATTTCTTCAAAATATATAAATTTCAAATAAATTTGATTTAATGGTTAAAATATATTTAAAATAAATATTAATATATAAATAAAAAGTTATTTTAAATTGTTTATTTTAATAAAATAAAGTATATAAGATATTAAAATAAAATAATTTAATTTTAAGTTTGATCTAATATGTAATTATTATCAATGATATAAATATAACTAGATTGATATTGACATTGACATTAACTTGTTTTTATTGGAAAGAAAAATATAAATTGAAAAAAAAAATTAAAAACCATAATATAAAAACAAAAATGAAACCAAATGACACCTTAAAATCAATGCGACTAACCAAACTATTAATACAATAAGAAGATCTAAATTCAATTTTTTTATAATTTCAAAGGTCACTATATATTATTTTGTAATTTTATATTACAAATGTTGGTTTAATGTTTTTGTAAACAACTAAGAACATTTTGTTTTTCAGATTATTCTGTCAACTTACCGTGCTTTAATTAGTTAACACTAGTGTATATTAAATTTAAAAATTTTGGTTATTTGGTAGAAGACCTATATTTAGACTTTGACAACTATATTATTTAGAGTTAATTATATTGTGCGGTACTTAGGTCCTTTTTTATTTTTATCCCTAGTTTTTCTAAGTTATTATATGCTTCTATGTCCTTTATATTATCATCATTTGCAGTTAATAAAACTAATGAAGCATAAGAAAAGGAAGATGTTTTCATAATTTATGTTTTGTAACAAACTACGTGTCTTGGTTATACCACATAATAACTAATGATATCTCTTATAATTTAGCATACACGATGTCGCTCGAGTGAATCGAAACTTCTATCATCTTGCTTACTGGCCACTCTTACTTGACATAATCAATTGTCGTTGCCCTCTTAAGCTTTTGACATTTGACGAAAGAATTTGGATATATTTAGTAGATCTAACTCTCATTTAACAACAAAGAATGCTAGTTTTCATTAATTATAGTTGAATAAATTATTTGAAGAAAATTTTTTATCTTTTAACCTTCCATATTTTCTTAAATTTCTGAAAGCTATGGTTCGAATCATGGTTTAGGGTTTTGCAATAGCTGCATGTTTCAATTTGAAGTTTGTAGGGAGGACGAGAAACACACCCAACTTCTTTTTAAGTTTGAATGGTAAGCTATTATGAAACAACCTAATTTTTGTTGTTGACAATTTAATTTCAAATTTTCTCTATAAATACACTTCTGATATTTGTTCAAACAAATCAAAATGTTTATAGATGGTGATAACAAACATTTATCTCTATTAATGGCTGCCTATATTAGATAATTAGGAACCATGCGTTAAAGCTATAAGTTGGGATTTGTTTAAACATTTTTGGCAATAAGTGTCAAAAAGTTGCTTTACAAGAAGAATTTAAGTATATTTACATTCTTTTTACTATAAATAGAGATTAAAAAGAAAGGACTACTCCTTTGTCTTCATCATGGAAGAAATTTTTTTCTATTTTTCATATCTTTGGGCTTGATATGATAGCAAATTGACTTCAAAAGCTACTTATAATCAAACTTGCACAAATTAAAATATGTGGAATAAACCCATTACTAACCCTCTAAAACCCCTTTTAATTATCTAAATAAATTAAGGATTAATCTTCATACATTTAAGATTAATAATTGATAATTAGTTAATAATATGGATGATTTGTTTTAATGTTGCTATGGGTACTAGTTGAAAGATTTCTACTAGTTTTGATCTAAATTAGTTTGAGTGTTTAATAGTAGATGTTTCAAGTTTATTCCAAATGTTAGATATGAGGGTGGAGAGATGGATTACATTGGCACTGATGTGGATAAGATAATATTAATTGAGTTTATATTCAACGCTAAGATGCTAGGGTATAAAAATTCTCATATTAATCGTCTGGAGATGGTTTAAAATCAATTGAGAATGAAAATGATATAATAAATTTAATAAAGGTATTAGAAGAAGAAAAAACTTACAACAGTTTATGTGTATTTGGATATAAAGAAATATCCTGAATTGTGCACTTTTTATTACCTTATACTAAATATAATATCCACACAAAGAGTAAATGCTCTTCTGAAAAAATATCTTTTAAAGACAAAGCAAATTTTAGACTCAATCAATCTTTTTATATTATTCCTTTGATCCAAAAGTTCTGCATGGAGTGGATCCATGTCTTTTTAAGCTTTATTTTTCTAGGTTCAAATCTTCGTCATTTCTAATATTTGATTGTCATAAATAATTATTTGCAAAAATAATAAATTACAGTACAAAAATGAATAATAAAAGATAAAATTTGTATTATACCTTTTCCCAACCTATACAAATGTCTTTATCACCAATCACCATTTTTGTTTATCATCCTATCCAAATCTGCTACCATTTTTTTTAATATCCAATATGTATCCAAGTACTTTCTTTAGAATTTTAACTTTGGATTCAATATGAGATTTTTTGAAAATTAATTTCAAGCATTATTTTTTAAGTCTCTTTTCAATTTCAGCATAGTATCCATTCTAATAATTATAATTTGTCTCCTACATGGTGCCTATAGATCACAAAATATATCAACAAGCATTTTTTCATCCTTATTGTTCCAATATATTTCATTTTTCTTTCTTCCTTGAATAGGTATATATTGCATATTATTTCTATTTTTTTAGATTCCATGTATAAGACATATACAATTAAAAATTATAACAAAAATGAAAACAAATAAAATAATTAAAATGTTACATTTGTGAAAGCAATAAACAATATTCATGAATAAAAAATAATTTTCAAGAAAAAAAGATAAATAAATTATATAAATTATTAATAATAAATTCCAAAGACCTCTTCTAGCTCTCTATAGCACAAACATTTCCTTTGCTAAAGTATCTTTCCTTGTAGTCTATAAATTAGATGTTTTAATATCATCAATGTAATAAACAAGGTCATTATTTTCTAATAAAGCTTCCAACTCTTCTTCTAGTGCATCTTTCCTCTTGTGTTGATGAATAAGATTATTAGTGTAATAGGAAGCTAATATGATATTAGTTTGAGTGTCCTGAACAAGATAAGGGGCTTCTTAAAATTCTACATCTTAACTTTAGTAATCCAAATGTTCTTTCAATAACATTTATAGCTTTAGAATGTTCCAATATTGAAATAATCTTCTTAAGTATTTGGTTGATGTCCTAATCTCTATTCATTAAGATGATTTTGTTGACCACTTTACAGTGTAAGAAATCTCTCACAATTTCTATATCCAACACCAATAGATAATATTAACCTATTACATAATATGTTAAATATATTTACCACATGATTTAAATATATAGAAAAATGATTTGGATATATAACATGGAATATATCACCCCAAGGAAATTTTAATCCTGTTCTTCTTGATAATGCATCTCGAAGCACCCTACCATTAGTAGTTAAACCATCCTAACTAACTAGCACATATATAAATTTCATTTCCATAAAACACACGCATAGGACATTTATGGCAATTTCTTTCTTCCTAATATTATATCAGGCTTTTTTCACTATCTGGTACATTTACCTTAATATAAGTACTAGCTAAAGCTCTTATGAAATTATGAAATTAGAGAAATCATATTAAGTCATTATCAACCAAAAGTAAATTTTGTACTAAATAACACTCCACAAATGAATATTATTACCTTAAACCAACACCATATTTCATCGGTTCTATTCCCAGGAATAGTTTTAGGAACATTAAATATAGATCCCCATAACTCAAGAACAACTCTCAATACATAATGAAAAAATTTGCTTACATCTCTCCCAAATGTTGAACATCATACTTGAATTTTTAAATCCTCTCATTAAAGGTAAGGAGGTGTAAAAATATTTGCTTAATGCAAGCAATGTCACTTTCCATAATCATGCCATTAAGATGTGCTCTTCAGACTAAGGGATTATATACACTGGGCTCTTTTATCATTCTCAATATATGCCTCCTTAGTAGATATGATAATAAGCCTAACAATGCATAGTAATTCTCATCCTTCTTCTTCTTAATGTGTACCATAAGTATAGAAAATCATAACATTGACGTGTGTGAGCCATAACCACCATTCAATAATAACCATGAAATATGTTAAAAAATCAAACCATTTAGTGTCATTAACCTTACCATAATTTAATGACATATATATAAACCAATTTAATGAAAATGAATATGATGCCCTCTTACGACTGTGAGAAGATAGACACCTTAATATTTTTTAACCTAGCTTTACAAAAAGGAAGAGATCCGATGTCCGAAAGGCATGAATTATTTTTCGTTTGGGAAAATTTTAATAGCTGACAGAGAGGTTTTGGGAAAAGATAAGGAGAAGGGGCAAAACTCCATCCATTTGGAGACCCATGGAGGGCTAGAAATCTCGACGTTAGTTAGGAGGTGACATTGACGCCAACAAAACCGGTTAAGCATATTCTTCATTATGTTTTTTGTTCTTACTCTCTTTAAGGATTGATTATGTTATCTCATGTTTAGTGAATTGGGTATTGTGTAAGAATGATTGAATGCTCTATTTGATTGTTTTTAATGTATGAACCCATAGCTAGAATCGAATACAATACGTAATCCTTATTTTTCTGATTCATTTGTGGCAACTAATGGTTTTGAATCAGTAGGGATAACATAACCTAGGTTAAATAATTTATCACATGCATTAATATGAACATGATATAGGCATTTTTTGTTTTATAAGCTACATTAACCAAATAGCCTACCTATAGATGTGCTTTTTTCTTTTGTTAAGCCCCCTTGAGCTTTATTAACCTTTGTTTTTATTCTAAACACATTACATGCTTTAAACCTAACCAAATGTCCTACCGTTGCACGAAAGTATAAGCGTGGGGGGTGTGCATATGTACAGGTTGGTTATAATCGTTGAAATGTCAATTGATGTCTTGTCAATGGATTCTAAGGTTGATGTAGTTTCTTTCAATTTTTAAAATAAAAAATAAAATAAAATAGAAAAAGTAAAGGAGAAAAATAAAAGAAAAAGAAGAAAAGTAAAAAATGTTTGAATAAAAATATCAAGGAGGAAATACATTTGTTTTGAAAAGTTGTTAATTATTGATTTCTCCTCTTAAAGTTGTATTGAATGGGTGATTTGAGTATGATGCATATTAACTAGATGTTGTTTTCGAAGGATCACTCTTTATAGTTTCAATGTATTTTTATCAATGATTTTTACAAGTGATTCCTTATGTTTCATGTGGTTTATAGTATGAGAGCTCAAATTTGAGTTGCGAAATATAGTTGTTGCATTCATCATAGCTGATGACACCTAGTTTTAAATGGATGTTAGCTTGTGCACTTGATGTTTCACTGAGTGTTACTTTTGCTTCACTAGCTTGATGGATTTTATGCTACATTACTCAAAATACATCTCACCTTACCTTTGCCTACATTACAGCCTTAGAAAAGTCCTTTGATTCATAATTATGTATGTGACTCCTAGCGGTAGAGAAATGCAATGATTTGCAAAGATGTGGATTGTCATGATCACGAAAGGTTTTTGAGTTTACATGTGAATTTATCTTATTTAAACACATTTTCCAACTCTACCTTTAGATTGCTCAGTTTCTAAATATGATGAATTTTGATTGTTCATGAGTAGAAATGTTGAATGTTGATTTCTTGCTATAGTTTTTAAAAGTTGTTAATCTTTGCTTATGACTATATATATTCATGGGAAATATAGGAAATGAGTAAATGTTTTAGGTATATGATTTTGATTATGATGTTTTGGCCGAGGACGGTCAAAAGCTAAGTGTGGGGAAAATTGATATATGCTTAACTGATTATACATTTATTCCATAGCACTTAGTGATTAATGATATAAAAGGCTTAAGAAATTTATTTTAGTTCATATTTGATTTTAGGTACAATTTGGAAGGAAAAAAGCTAAAATGAGTTGAAAGCACTATATTTAAGCCATCTTCTTGAGAATCACACTCACTTGTCTTCATAGAGCAAGAAGAACAAGGATCATAGCAAGAGAAGACAAGAAATATATAAAATGAAGAGCATGAAGAGTGTTGAACTAGCTCACGACCGTACATGATTTGTCACGGTCATGAGATGTGACAAAAAGGTGTCATGGATGTGACAAATGACTCATTTTGCATGGGCGTGACACCCATATCATGCCCATGTAAATGAGGCTTATGACCTAAGGTGGCTCATGGGTGTGACACCATCATACACGCCTGTGAGAAATGGCCAGCTCACTCGAACCCTAATATTTAGTATAAAAACATCGTGTTGTAGTAAAAAACAAATATGTTTCATTTGGGAGAAGCGTTTTGGGTGTGAGCTCTTAGTTTTGAAGAAGAAAAGGGGCAAAGCTCCATTCCTTTGAAGACCTATGGAGAGCTAGCTTCTCAATACTAGTTCAGAGGTGATATCAACGTCGAAGAACCCATTAAAGCATTTTTTTCATTATTTTTATCGTTCTTTCTCTCTTAGGGATTGATTATGTTATCCTAGGCTTATGGATATGGGTTTTCATGTACGGATGATCTATATTCTCATTATCGTTAGAAAGTTTAAGTATGAACCCATTGATATAAACTTGAACACAATTCGTAATTTTTATGTTTGGATATTATTAGATTTTTCAATATAATTCGTAATTGTTATGTTGAGATTCATTTGTGGGAACTAATGGTTTTAGATCTTTAGGGAAACAAACTGTAATTTTTATGTTTCCAATTGGTGTCGAATCATTAAGGATAATATAACCTAGGTTAAATAACCCAAGCATATGTGGCTGTTGCCTTGATTAATTTGTTTTCCTAACTCATAATATGGTTGTCCATTTAAATCTAGGGAGCTTATCTTAGGCTATTCGATAACTAGGTTTAATTAACGAGTGTCTTTTAATTAAACACGACCTAAGGGAAAACCAGGGTTAACAGAGCTCATTGTTAACCTACAATTAATAGTTGCTGATGACTTGCATATTCATGCATATTTCAGTCCATACTTTGCGTACATTTGTATAGTTATTTATCACATTTTGTATGCTTTTATGTGGGTTTTGTGTGTTTGCATATTTCAGGTGAAGCTATTGGAAATGGTGAAAAATGTGACTGATTTGGAGCAAAAGAAATATTGGTGAAGT
>JAOTAY010000009.1:2975654-2992500 GCA_025629805.1 Erythroxylum baracoense | reverse complement strand
GAGCATGAGGTGTGGTAATTTACCACACCTGGACCCGTTCTCTGGTCCGACCCGTTCTCCGGAAACGGGATGTTACACATCTGGTTAAAGATGATTTTTCCTATTATGTTGGCAATGGGAAGCTAATATCATTGTGGTATTGGTATGTCCAAGGTGCTTTTATCAATTCTACAAGCATGCAAAGGTGTTCTATCAACCTCCCACTCCATACTAAACTAGACTCCTTCATCATAGGAAGCAACTGGAACTTCCCTGCAGCTTTTAGACACTTGCACCCGTTACTCTCCTAATCTACTTACTCAAGATACTTTCTTTTGCACAACCAACCTACACATCATCTTTCAAATATAATTATAAAAGATATCTTACGGATGAAGAAAATCACGGAGGAGTGGTATCACATTATATGGAATAAGAGACTCCCTCCTAAAATTTCCTTTCTCCTAAGGCTTGCCATTTAGAATCATCTTAATATTGTAGATCGCTATAAATTTTTAAATATTGACATGTCTTGTCCTTTTTGTTCAATAGCCGAGGAAACTAAGGATCATTTATTCTTTATATGTGAGTTTACTAACCAAATATAGGAATCATTCAGGTTACACTACATATGGAACTCTCAAGCTCATACACTTTCCAATGTGATTCAATGGCTATCATCTGAAAGATCTCTTCCCAAGTTCATCCATATAGTACTTGTTTGCATGATTGTACAAACCATATGGAAAGAGATGAATGTTTGAAGGTTCAACTCTAATAAAAACCTCAATCCTCATCTCAGAAATGTTGGCAAGAATATGAGAACTCGTAATGTTGGAAGATGTAACTTGAAAATCCAAATTCTAATTTTTATTTCACTTTCCATGTTTTCTAAACTTCTATTTTGAGTAGACAAACCTTTTATGGTCTCATGTGCTTAAGAGTATCCCTTATGTACGATTTTGCTTCTACTCTAATTCTTTATTAATGTGTTTTATCCTTTTTATTTTCAAAAAGAAATTCAAGTTAAACTTGAATTTACAACAGTAATAAAATTAATTTAAATGTATATTACAACATTTAATTTGTTTCCTAAACTCAAACCAACTTAATTAAAGATTTCACAACCAGGATTAAAGCATATGATACTACATTTTAAGAACAAAACCTAAATAATCATTCACAAATTCTGTTGGACATCCCTTGTTTAGTCTTGTAATACTTTTAAAATAATCTTAAATTGGCATTTACACAACTAATTCAACCAAGGCACGTATCATAACATAATTCAGGCATTAAAACAACTTTTATATAAACTAATGAACCCTTTAAAAGAAAATTCCCTAATCTGTCATAATTTATATCAGTCATGTTTTGATTAACATTTCGAATGTAATATCTAATATATGGATCATTTATGTAAAATTCATTAATCTGTAATATTTTTCACATTGAAAAGAGATTAAATATACAACATACCACGTATATAGAGGAAAGTAAAGACTTAGATAGATTAGATGAAATCTATAATGATGTATGAAATCACATCAACTTGATCATTCTTCATTTTATTGTAAATTAATCATTATAGTCATTTTTAAACCTCATTTAAAGTAATCCAAGTTATTTATAACAAACTTAAGTTTACAGCTTTCAACTAAAAGATATAAAGAAATGGGCAACCAATTGATTTATTAATGTAACATACCACTCCTATAAAGCATATACCTGACATATCGAAGGATATTCGGGAACATGCTCTACGAAAATGGCACGTTAAGACTGTTAAATCAATTCATTTTTACTTTTTAATCCATCGCACTTAACATAAAACATTCCAATAATCATGTTGTTCCAATTTTATTCACGAACATATATAGTCTCAAATGTCATTACATTTCCAAAATTTACATGTACAATATACAACAGTTGAAAGATACGATCCTTAATAAAACATAACTAAGACATTAATAGGTACAACTGATCCCAACATTGACCCATACCTAAACGCAAAAGTTACTTCAACTTGACTAGTTAGGTCTCCTTTGAACCTGAAAATCAACATTGCAATTTTAATGAGTTTGCAAACTCAGTGAGTGAACCATCACTGATGTGCTCACTGAAACAGACATAAACATCATTCAACATCAAATCCTATATATCATATCGTTCAGAATTTAGTACCTGATCGCAGTATCCATTATGAATACAAACATTTCATATAATCATTTCAGGATAATCTAAATATTCGTTTCATGTCATTCATATCATCCACATATACACAAACATAGGATATCATTATATCCACTTAATTTAGTCATTCTTTGCAAATATTCTTATGGTACATGTAAATATATGGATGTAAATGCACAAGAGACTCCACTTTCATTTTTATTTTGTTGTGACCAAGCACCCATTTAACTGTCCTATATTCATTGTAGATATAGGCTCATTTTAGATACTATCCTATACCTATTATGGATACTGGGCTCATTTCATATACTTTCCCATACCCATTGTGGATACTAGGCTCATTAATCGTTGAGTCTGTGGCTCTATGTGCACATTTATGAGCTTTAAGCTCTTTCTAGGCTAGTCACTCCGGTCATAACTCTTTTTATCTAATTATGCACTTCAATGTCATGAAATACATTATTTCATATAATATGCTATCAATCACTTTCATTTGATATGCACAGTCATTTCTCACAATCATCGGATCGAAGTCTAGCATTCAACATTCAGTTGAGTACACATTTTTCCCACATTCACATACAATCATTAAGCACTTCCTATACAGCTTCAAATAATGATCTCCTTGGACAATTGATGGCCCGAAATTATCACAATCATACCAGTAATAGTTCAATATATATAAATTAATCAAGAACAATTCAAGCATAGGGAGAAACATCTAGGTCAACTTACTACACATATAACTCAAACTGAAACACACATATAATTGAGTTTACACATCTAGGTTGACTCATAATATGCTCCAATAAGCTATTGCTTTGATGATCCGGCAATGTCTGGATGTTGTTGGTGAATTTGTGCTTCTATTGGCCTGTAATAACCATATAACTCACATATTACTAAGTTGATCAATCATATAATTATTCATCCATGCACATGCATATGTGTCATGTTCAATGCATGCTAAATTGACTATCTCGAGTATGTATCCTTATTCACAAGTCTTCACCATTCGTTCATTATAACTTATACATAACTTGATTGAAATTAGGTTTATACTTTACGCAAGTTTGATCACTCTCAATTCATCAATCATACGATCACCAATCCTTTTCTAGTGCTTTATATTCACACAATTTTCCAATTCTTATTCATTTATAAATAATTCACATTGTTCATATCCTTTGAATCACATTTGTATTCAAGGGAAGATCCTTATACCATTAATAACTCATACTTCTCAAATTCATATGCATTGATATCAAACAATCCATTCCTTAAATTATAACATCAATTAATAACCTAAACTCATTAAACACTTAACCAATTGATTCATCATCAAACTAAGTTCATTTTAAGCCTTAATCAAGTCCAAATACTATCCTTATATGATTCAACCAGAACACAAAACACAATTCTTTCTCGCTATCAAGCATTTCCACGATTGTGGGAAGGAACCAATACAATTTCCACGATCGTGGGATGGGTAAATCGAAAGTTCACTTTCACTTTCCTTCCACTTTTCTTTCAAATTTTGACACCTTCAAGATAGTTCCTCAATTATGCCTAAATTATACCTTAAAGATATTTCAATTACTCATCAATTCATCTCTAATTCCAATTCAAATCATTCATTTGGTAGTTCACAAATTATGGTCTTTCAGGCATCAAAATCAAAATAGAACATAAGAAATCCATTCATTAAATTCCCAACACACATTCAACACTAACACCACATCCAAATTCATCCCTAATCAATCATCATAAATGTTATTCTAACATATTTCAATAGGTCAATAATTGACTTACTAATTCAGCTCAATGTCTCCTCAACCATCAGGCTAACCTAACCTTATGTGCAATGTTTACATCCTTTTCTTCCTAATGATACTTTATGAACAAGTTGTCTTCTTTTAATCATAACTCTCTCTAAAAAGATCCAAATGCCATGATTCTTATGCCCCCGAAACTAGACTTCCATTAGTCTTAATATATCTAAAAAATTACACAAATATCATCTCCCTTTAAAATATAATCTCCATCTAAATTCTGTCTTGTTTTTGGTAAGAAACAGACTAGCAACCAATACTCAACCCTCAATAAATCATTATCAAGACATCTCCTAACCAAACCATTTCACATAAACATTAATAAGACATCCATAATCATTTTTCTTGTTTTATACTTTCACTAATTTGGACTCTAAGGTCCTTAAAAGTCTGGAAATAATACAAGGTTCCTGCACAGGGGTTTATCATAGGCAGTATTAAGGAAACAAGCATAACTCAAGCTCTAGTAACTATTTTGTCAAGTCACTTTCGTAAAGATCAAGTTAAGACCTATATCTACAACTTTCATTCTTTGAGTGTCTTCACATTCGTGCTATAAGGATATGAAAGACAGATCGAAAGAGAAAGATGAAATTGAAACTAGAATTTCAACTTACCTTGATAACTTCTTTCCTTCTCCTCCTCTCTTCCCTTTTTCTTTCCTTCTCTTCTCATTTTCGTTTTTCTCTCTCTCCTAACCTTATGGCCGACCTACACTCTCACTTCTATTGCCTTTTTCATCATTTTTTTCTCTAGAAAATTCATGAAGGTCAAACTAATCCATGTGTTACTATTCCATTGGTCCATATGTCACCCTTTTATTGGTACATATGTTATCCTTCTATTGGTCCATATATCACTGTTCTATTGGTTCATGTATCACCTTTCTTTGAGTACATATGTTATCCTTCTATTGGTCATATCACTATTCTATTGGTCCATGTGTCACTTACTTTAGGCTCCATATGTCACTCATTTAAGCCTTCATATGTCACTGCTTGTAAGGCTACACATGTCACCAATTATAAGGCTACATATGTCATCATTTATAAAACTACATATGTTCCCATACTATAGCTCCACATGTTACAAGTCTAAAATGCCATTTGTCACATATTTCCAATGCCACGTGTCATCATTTACCTAATTGTAATGATAAATTCTCAATTTACTAATTATAGTCCATCAAAATAAAATTCAAAACAAAATCAACACAATTATATCATGATCAGTAAAAATCTTTCATACCCTGGAACATGTCAATTGAGTGCATATACTATCTTGCAATGTTTTTTAAATCATGATTCATATATGTATGCGAATATTATAAATGTGAATGAAATGCATCTCGTAAATTTTTAAATGAAATAACTCTTGTGAGTCAATCTAATAGTTTTAATCTCTTAACAATTTTAGAAGGCAGGATATTACAACTCTCCCCCTTAAGAAATTTCGTTCTCAAAATTCTTACTTGACTGATCAAGCAGATGGGGGTAATGCTATCTCATGTTTTCCTTAGTCTCTCAAGTAGCTTCTTCTCTCAAGTGATTTCTTTAATAACTTTTACTAGAGGAATTACTCGATTCCTCAATTACTTAGTCTAATAACCGACTATTTTTACTGGTTCCTCCATATAACTCAAATTACTCACAATCTCAACTTCCTGAGCTGGTAAGATATGCCTTAGCATATTATCCATATAATGAAAATGCAAGTTTATAAGACAAATATTGATATTCAATACTCATTCATATGAATTATCAATTCAATTGCACATGAGTACAATTCATCACTGCAACCAATACAAATTCTCATCAATACCAATTATTCTTATTGTCATGTTGTATTTCTTATTTATGACTATTAAATTTCCTTTTTGTGTTAAGCCTACACTTTTTTAGTGTGTGTGGATAACGGTGCTGTGGATATCTGAGGATATCAAACTGTGGACACTGGTGGTGTCAAACTATATCAACAACACTGTTATCTTATAGGCATGCCCATCTATCCACAACCAAGATAGTAGAGTAGGCACTATAACATTTTCTTTGGAATGTATTATGCTTTATATTTGACATGTACTTTCTAAGCATTCTAAGATGAAATACAATATGGATCTAAGTTCTTCCAAGTGGTAGTACCAATATGTAAGCCAATAGATCCACTTTCTCAGTAATCTCTTAAGGGTCAATATACCTAAGGTTCCTCTTGCCCTATTATGGAACCTCAACACTCCTCTATATAGTGTGACACTTTCAAAAATACTTTGTCTCCTACCTGACACTTTATATCACTCCTGCGTTGTTCTGCTCAACTCTTTTTGTCAATCCTAAGCTACCTTACTCAGTTGTAGATCATTTTCACCTTATCAATTGTATCTTGAATCATTTATAGATCATCAATATTCCTCAGGCCCTCTTCATCCTAATACAAGGGTGTTTGACATCTTCTAGCACTTAATTTCATAAACATATTCTTTTTTTCTATATCATTGCCAACATTTTCAGAAGTTCTACTACACATATAGTAGTAACCACACATTCTGGACTTATTCTTTTTTTCAAAAATAAACCTCAATCTATATTTTGTAAGTCTCAAACTATTTGCAAGTGTCTACAATTTCTGTTATAGAGCAGTCAATTATAAGAAAAGTAACTTGTAGATTGAAAATCTAATGTAAATGTTTTTAATATGTAATTTCTATACAACTACATTCCATTTCTCATACCTTAATTTTTTTGTAACACGAGCTACCTCAATTACATCTGCTAATCATTAAATATTTCATAATATCAAGTATGGCAAGTATCTCAATTCTGGTATCCGATCATCTATAGGAAAGATGTAGTTGATCATCACATGTAAAGGTATCATTGTGCAATAACAACTTAACACTCTATCTTTGTAGGATAATACCATTTAATTCTTGTACTTAAAGATCTCAACATTAAGTAGGACATATCCATTCATACAAAACAATCAATATCTAACAATAGTACTAAACAAGACAATATATCAATGTTTATAACTCATATTTCCAATTTAACAAAATCAGAGATCACATCTATTTCGTTTCCAGTAATACATTTCGTATGACATATAATGAAAATATTTTGTAGCATTTCTCAGTCTTGGATTTCAAATTAACCAACAACTTAACCCACAAAAATCAACAACTATTAATATGTCTGATCCTCTATACAAGGTTTTCAAGTCCTTTAAGCAATAGCAATAACATCATCTCAAATTCAAGGACTCAGTAACGTAATTTGGATATTTTACAACAACAAAAATATATATACAATCTCTATATTATGCTCGGCTCCTTGTCCCTAAGTATTATAATTATCTGACTCCAATATTCACCTTTTATCTATTCAATATTCACTAATTCCTAAAATGGAACATTTGGTATACATGATATATTTCGGTAAAAGTCTTTATAAAATGAAGATTTCTCTCTGAAGTTACTTGTATTGTTCATGAAATCTTTCTCAGTCAACTATATTCATCATTGCTTTTCAACCATTCATAATATTTCAAAAAAATCAAAATTTCTCATATCTGACATAATCAAAATATTTTATATTCTAAAGCTCGATGATGTAGTAAGCATGCACATTTACTCTTATGCCTTAGTATATACCATTAAGACCATTACGTCTTATCTAGAGATTTATTTTCAAAAGGCCACCAATTAATATCTCAAGCTGATGATACCTCAGTCTCAATTGATTATGGATAACATTTAGGTATCCTATGACTATACAAAAGTTACCTATCCCTAGTGGTTACCATTTCAATATATCCATATAAATCCATACTTCCACTGCGCTACTCTAATTCATCTCAAATTTTTTTGGGAACTAGTGCTTAAGAGCATTCAATATGTCATAGATCACTCCCTGTACAATATCCAATCATGTAATACGTATGTGCTCAGTGGCATCATTCGCTAAGGTAACCACATTATCGAATGTGCACTCATAATAACTGGTCAACTTAACCTTGAGGACTTCTACATATATTGCTATCATTTATTTCATCCCCTAATTATCATTTATTTCATCTTACATAAGTATGTTCTCAATCAATTCAAAAATATAAGATACATAACCATCATAAAATTTTTATATCATATCCAATGATATAACCTTACACTAAATCATAAGCCCTTAACAAGATAATTAAACAATCATTTCAATTCCAAGTTTAACCTCTTAAAGTAATAGAAATTTTGATTTTCTTTAAACTTTGTTTGTACACTTTAAATCTTATCATTTCCACTTGTATCTCTAGTTTTCTTAGTCAAATCCACAAAAATGTATTCACATTTACATCAATTCAAATGTGTACAACCATAACTTAAAACTGATGTCATATTTGGTTATATAACCATGAATATGAATTCATTAAATCTAGGTCTAACATCCCAAACCATGTAAGATCTCCCATACCTATGTAATAAATATTCAATCACGATTGATACAACACTTTCACTGCCCTTTTTTTTCAGCCCATTTTTAATCTTTACTAAATCTGCTATGTCACGGTATTAACAACTTTTCATTTTCTCTCACTTTAATGGGCCATCATTCTTCTCATTATTTCTAACAGTTCATACTCTTAACGAATGTTCATACATGTGACTTATTTAAATACAACTAGGACTGGGGATCAGTTGTCACTGTGTGCAATGACATGTTCAAGATGCTTGTACCTTGACATATATTGGGATAAATGCCCATGTAAGATGCTAAACCTAGGTTCTGATACCAAAATTGTAACATACCACTCCCATAAAGCATATACCTGACATAACGAAGGATATTCGGGAACATACTCTATGAAAATGGCATATTAAGACTGTTAAATCAATTCATTTTTACTTTTTAATCCATCGCACTTAACATAAAACATTCCAATAATCATATTGTTCCAATTTTATTCACGAACATGTACAATCTCAAATGTCGTTACATTTCTAAAATTTACATGTACAATATACAATCGTTGAAAGATACAATCCTTGATAAAACATAACTAAGACATTAGGAGGTATAACTAATCTCAACACTGACCCATATCCAAATGCAGAAGTTACTTCAACTAGTCTAGCTAGGTCTTCTCTGAACCTGAAAAGTAACGTTCCAATTTTGATAAGTTTGCAAACTCAGTGAGTAAACCATCATATGATGTGCTCACTCAATCAGACATAAACAACATTCAGCATCAAATCCAATATATCATATCATTCAGAATTTAGTACCTGATCGCAACATTCATCATAATTCAACAAGCCTATTATGAATACAAACAATTCATATAATCATTTTAGGATAATCTAATCATTCGTTTAATCTCATTGATATCATCTATATATAAACAAACATAGTGTATCATCATATCCACTCAATTCGGTCATTCTTTGCAAATATTCACATGGTAATTGAAAATATATGGATGCAAATGCACATGAGACTCCACTTTCATTTTTATTTTATTGTGATCGAGTGCTTATTTAACTGTCTCATATTTATTGTAGATACTGGGCTCATTTTAGATAATATCCCGTACCTATTGTGGATACCAAGCTCATTTCACATACTATCCCGTACCCATTCTGGATACCGAGCTCATTAATCATTGATAATCCTAGATATTTAACAAGTTAAATGTAGAAAATCAACCAGCTAGTTCCTACTTCTCCCCTTTCACTCTTTAGAATTGAACTAGATTAATTCAAGAATCCAAAACACGTTAAGTACAAGGAGAAAAAATTAGCAACTGATAATTTGTTCGAAGAATAACTAAATTCTAGCCCAAACAACTATAAAAGAACCACTGATTCAAGTTATCACTATCAAGTAATCAAGGATGTCTCCAATAAAATAAGAATATGAATCAATAAAATAAAATTTTCTAGCAATTAATCAATGTTAAACCTACTTGATAATAAATTTAATTAAACCAGAAAAAATATCCCAATTACTCTAGATTTTATACCTAAACTAAAATTTAATAACTAAGAATAAATCAAGTATAAGAAATCAGAAACAAAGAGAATAAGGGTTTCAAAAAAAGCTCATTTGATTTGATCAGACTTCACAAAGCTCGAACCAACTCTCTATGTTTAGAATTTTCCTCCGCCAGCCTTAAAATAATGCAAATAGTTGGGATATGGCTCTCCTTTGACTCCCAAATGCTCCTTTAAACAATTCTTAACTTTAACCTACCTTAGAAGGATGACAGATCTCTCAGAGCTGTCACCTTTGTATAACTGCTCGCTGGCCTCTTCCCTTGTGCTCCATCACTTTTATATTCTCAAGAATGCCTCTAAGAGCGACACGTTGCTAGATTATTTAGTGATTCCTGTGTACTTCTACATTTCAAACTAATTTGGAGCTAAAGACATAGATTTTCCTATAGTAACTTCGATTGTGAGACATAAACAAAAGTGACTGAGGCCTTAGTGTTAGATTTAGTAAGGGCTATATTGAGATGAGTGAACTGGGCAGCCAGAGGATTATATTTAACTTGATAAGGATCAAAAGCTATAATAACTCTACCAATGAAGTAAGAAAGGTGATTGGAAAGACATTATTAACTTTTATTTGAAAACCATATTCCATTAATAAAGGGCTAGCCTTTTATTTTAAGCTTAAGGAGGCCTATTAAAAGCGAATCTCTGAAAATGATCAAATTAAGCAAAAATTTTTATTTATTTGGAATATTAAGTTATATTAGAATCTAAGATAAAATGGACATTAGGGTGTGGGAATTGCAAATGCTATTAAAAGCTTTTTTCTTGGCCTTTCTAGCTAGTTACTTTTTGGTTTTGGATGTAAGGAAAGCCTTTTGGGATTTTTCTATTTCTAACCTTGAGGTAAGATGAGTAATAGATTAATGTGGTTTTTGGGGCATGGTTTATATGTAAATAATTGATTATACATTTATTCCATAACACTTAGTGATTAATGATATGAAATGCTTAAGCCATTCATGTTAGTTCATATTTGGGTTTTAGGTACAATTCGAAAGCAAAAGAACTAAATTGAGTCAAAAGAACTATATTTAAGCTGTCTTCTTGAGATTCACGCTCATTTATCTTCATGGAACAAGGATAAAGATTAGAGCTAAAGGAGACAAGAAAATACCAAAAGGAATGAAGAGTCACATTGTTATGGCCATAAGATACATCTCAGTGGCCATAACAAATAGATCATGGTCGTGAGAGGTGTGTCAGCCTATGACAAACTTATCATGATTGTGACACTAGTTGCATGGGCATGATAGCCCATGTCACGCTCATGTAAGGTGGCTCATGGTTGAGAGTCCCGTGACTCACACTCACGACCATGAACAACATATGCATGCTCGTGAAAGCATAAGAGCTCACCCGAAAACCTTACTTTTTGGTATAAACAAACATTTTCCCATCATAACAAATATAAATCGTTTGGAGAAAGAGTGAGGTCTCAATTTTGAGGTTTTAGGAGAATGAAAAGGGGAAAACCTTTCATCCTTTAGAGAATTATGGAGGACTAGGCTTCCCGATGCCATTTCAGAGGTGATATTGATGCTGAAGAACCCAATTAAGCATTTGTCTCCATTGTATTGTTCTTCTTTCCCTCTTTTCAAATTGTTCACGTTATGTTGTGTTTATTGATTAGGTATCGTGTAAAGATGATCTTGATGCTTTATTGGATTGTTTTTCATAAGAACCCATTGCTATAAATTTGAACACGATGCATAATAGTCATGTTTGAATTCATTTTGTGGCAACTAATGTTATTATATCATTCGGGATAATGTAACTTAGGTTAAATAATTTGAGATTATGTGATTATTGCTTATATTGTTCTATTTTTCTCACTCGTAAGGTGATTGTCTGATTAAACTTAGAGAGCTTATTCTAGGTTATTTGATAGTTAGGGTTAATTAGATAGCTCTCCTTAATTAACTAAGACCTAAGGCGAAACCAGGATTCTTAGAGCTTGTTGTTGATGTACAACCAATAGTTCAAAGAGAGGTGTGAAGATGATAATGTAATGAAGTATGTTTGATTGAATGTAGGTCGAGATAGAACTAAAGAATCGGGTCCTTAATGAATTCATCATTTTAAAATGTTTTCTTTAATTTGTTTTCATTATTTTAGTTTATTTTTATTTTTTATTTTAAGCCAAACCAAACTCTCCCATAACCTAAAAACCAATTGATTTCATTTGAAAAGCTTTACACACACTCTCTGTGGGATCAACCTAGACTCATCATTTCTATAGTCGTAGGTTTATTTATTTTGAGTAGTGCGTTACATCAATTTTGGCATTGTTGCCTGGAAATGTGATGCTTTAGTTTTTGTTTTTGATTTTAATTGGTTTTTCGTACATATTTTTTCATAATTAGTTTCTTTTCAGTTATTCTTGATTTTTTTCACTTCTTGTTTGTTTTAAAAATTTTAAATTACAAGGGTGGAAGTAATTTTTTCTATAACTCATATTCTCATTCCTATAACCATGTTTAGAATGGTCAAACTAACTTTAGTTATGGACAGGATAACCAGCAGAACTACTTTCATAATAGCTTGCAAGATGCACAGGAATTCCTGTATAAACCAGAAGCTTCTTATTACGAATGAATTCCATCCCTAGAAGAACTAGTTAATGTTGTTGCTACTAACACTTTACAATTTTAGCAGGAAGAGAGACAATTTTGGTCTAGCTTCCAAGATTTTGAGTGGCAGCAAACTTAGGTACATTTCTGGAAGAATCATTTAATGTTTTTTCTGCTAATAATTTGCAATTACAACAGTTCCAAGAGGATATGATACAATTCCATTAAGATACAATGTCTAGACTTTAGAACCTGGCAAGCCAAGTGGGGCCAGCTGCAGAAGCTATCAACTGCATAGCATCACAAATCGAAGACAGGAAGTTATCTTAACCTGAGACATACCCACGGGACATTAGTGCAGAGGCCTTGTAGAGTGAAGAGGAGCTTGAGAATTTTGAGACTACTACTCAAGGAATTGCTTATGTGGAAGAAGAGGAGAAGGAGCTCTAAGTAGAAATGGATACATCTTTTAGCTTAAAGGTAAATACTGAGTTCCTAATTGTTGTTAGGACTGAATCTTTACCTTTACTTAGAAGGTTAGAGAAATTGAACGAAGAAGAAAAAGGTGAAGAGACATTCGAGATATTTCTAGACTGCATGGACTCAGTAAAGATTGGAAGTTTGAAGATATGGAAGACATTGGAGGTAGATGATCATAAACCTAGACCATACCCAGAATAACCTCGTGTGGAGGAAACACATGTGACACCTAAAGATCATAATTTTGTCACATGATGAGGAAAACAAGGAGTCGAGCTAGTGACAATAAACAAAGGCACTACTTGGGAGGCAACTAAAAGAAAGTTTATTTCTCTTCCTTACATTTTTGGAAGTTATTTCTTATATGCTTTTATGTTATTAAATTTGTTTGTTTCTTACTTATGTTTAGGTTTTCAATCAAAGAGAGATTGAATTAAACAAATAAAAAACATTTTTCTTTTTTCTATTAATTATAAGATTATATAGTCATGATTAGAGTGTGAATTAAACAAAAGAATCCATGACAAATTTAGCATGTACTTTTACTTTTGTGATTGGTCAATGTGTGTTATCTTTAGAAGAGTAGTAACTAGTGGTAGATAAAAGTCAGAGAAATTTTAAGCCTTATTAGACTGACACATCTATATCAATCTCATCATCTTTTGTTTATATATGGCCTTCATAACATGTACATCTTGAATTTATCTTGAATTTCTATTTGAGAACACAGTTTTATCACATGCGTTAACATGGAAATGATATAGGCATTGTTTTTTTCATAAGCTACATTAGCCAAATAGCCTACCTATTCATGTGAAATTTTCCTTTGTTAAGCCCCCTTCAGCTTTATTAGCCTTTCTTTTGTGTTAACTATATTACATGCTTTAAACCTAACCAAAAGTATAAGTGTGAGGGTGTGCATATATGTGGGATGGTTATAATTGTTGGCCTGGCATTTTATGTCTTATCAATGAAATTCCCATATTGATGTAGCTTCTTTAAATTTTTATATGAAAAACGGAGAAAAAAAAAGAAAGAAAGAAAAAGAGAAAAAGAAAGAAAGGAAAAGAAAAAGGAAAAGCAAAAGAAAAAGAAAAGGAAAAGGAAAAGAAAAAGAAGAAAGAAAAATGTTTAAATAAATGTATCTAAGAGGAAGGGAATATGTTTTGAAAAGTTTTTTATGATTAGTTTCTCCTCTTAAAGTTGTATTGAATAGGTGATTTACTTATAATGTTTATGAGGTAGATGTGGCTTTGAACAATCACTCCTTATAGTTTCAATTTATTGATATCATCGATTTTTATGAGTGATTTCTTCTAATTGGTTATGCTTTATATGGTTTATAGTGTGAGAGCTCAAATTTAAGTTGTGAAATATAATTGTTGCATTCATTATATCTGATGGTACCCAGTTTTGAATGAATGTTAGCATGTGCGCTTGATGTTTCATTGAGTGTTATTTTTGCTTCACTAGTTTGATGACTTTTTTGCTACTTTACCTAAATACATCTCATCTTATGCTTGCCCATATTACTACCTTGAAAATTCCTTTAATTTATGATTATGCATATGAATCTTAGTGATGGAGAAATGAAATGGTATGTAAAGTTCTGGAATGTCACGATCATGAATGGTATTTGAGTGTAACTACGGATCTATATTATTCCTAAACACATTTTGTCCAAGTCTACTCTAGATTGATTAGTTTTTAAAGGTGATGAATGTTGATTGATCATGGGCAGAAGCATCGAATGTTAAAATGTTGCTATGGTTTTGAAAGTTGTTTATATTTACTTATGATTATGTATTCTTATAAGATATGGGAGATGAGTAAATGTTTTTGGGTCTATTGTTTTGATTATGATGTTTTTCCCGAGGACGATCAAAAGCTAAGTGTGGGGAAATTTGATACGTGCTTAATTGATTATACATTTATTCCGTTATACTTAGTGATTAATGATATGAAATGCTTAAGACATTCACTTTAGTTCATGTTTGAGTTTTAGGCATAATTTGGAAGCGAAAGAGCTGATGTAGTATCCCGTTTTCCCATGCTAAGGGTTACAACCCTAGAATACTGTACATGAGAGATGTTATTGAGAAAACAGGAAATGCATTTCATGCTTATGCATAACATAAGCATATACACAAGTGAATATTGATTTTTATACACATTACAAAGATTGTCTATGCACTCATTTGGAATTTTCCTGGGGTATGAATGATCTTTAATTGATTATTATATGAATTGTGAATTTATGTCTTGAATTTTGATTTGGTGAGTATAAATATTGATTTAGAAGTTTTGGTGAAAACTGGGAGATTATGAAATTATGAGTATTTTTGGACTAGGAAAAATGCCAAGTGGCAAGACAAATTGATAAATGGTAATAGAAATTAGTGACATATTAATAGAAAATTTTGACAAGTGGCTATGGGATTTATTAAGAAGTGCCATAGAAAAGTGGTTTTAAAATTGGGAGACAATAGGCTAAGCAATTAAGTGTTATTTAGCATACATTATTTAAGTGGAAGGTGTCATGACACCAACCAAGTTTTTAAAACCTATATTATATGCCCATTTCTACAAAAACACTCTCATCTTCTTCATTTTTCTCTCCATCTACGAAACTCTTATCAACCTCCATCATGTTGATTTTTCCACATTCTTACACTAGCTGCTTTTATATCTTATCATCTTCTTCTTATTACTAAAAGACCCAACCTGTTCAGCCTTAAATGACGATGATAGTGTGATGCTTAAAGCTAGGGTTTCATAGAGATTTGAAGAAGCTTTGAGTTAAACAAGTAAGTTAAATATATGGATCTTCATGGCTTTGTTAAATGAAACATATAGGCTGATTGATTTGAGATTAAATGATCATGAAAATGGTGTTGAGGTATGTTGTAATGTGATGTAGACATAAGTAGGTTTATGTCATGTTTTCGTGTATATGATGAGTAATAAATTATGAATATGTCATGTTTTCATGTATATGATGAGTAATAAATTATGAAATGTTATAGGGATGATTTTTAAGATGGATTGATTGTGTAAATGGAGTAAGAAAGTGTGTTGAAAGTTGGTGAACATTGATAAATAAATGAGGTATTATACAGCAGAAGTGTCGTTTCCCTTTGTATTGGAATGAAGGGGGTCTAAGAATTGTTGAAGGCCCGAACTGATTCAAGACACTATTGATAAGATTAAACTAATCCAAAATAGAATTAAAGCGGCCCAATATAGATAGAAGAGTTATGTGAATTTGTACCGTAGAGATATGAAGTACTGAGTAGGAGATAAAATGTTTCTGAGAGTATCACCCTAGTGAGGTGCGTTAAGATTCGGTAAAAAGGGTAATCTAAACCCGAAATACATTAGTCCATATGAAATTATTGAGATAATAGGACCATTGACTTATGAGTTAGTATTACCAACAAAGATATGTCAGATTCACAATGTGTTATGTGTGAGAATGCTTAGGAGATATTAGTATGATCCGACATATGTATTATCGACACAGAAAGTGAAATTACGAGTAACCTGAAATATATTGAGGAACTAGTAAAGATAGTGGAATATGGGAAAACACAGTTGAGAAACAGTGTAATTGTTGGGCCTTGAAATTTTTTTTAGTAAGCATGATTTGAATAAATTTTGTAGTATTGTTAAATAGATTATTTTTATTTGGAGGTAACTATTATATCAAGTTTAGGAGGATTTAATTCATGGATTGATGGAATTAAAGT
>JAOTAY010000009.1:2960964-2975554 GCA_025629805.1 Erythroxylum baracoense | reverse complement strand
TGAGATATAATATAGGCCAAAACTTATTGGGCTTCCATAATCCTAATGGGTTTAGGATTATGATATTCTTATTCCTATATCATAATCCTAAACCCACTAGGATTATATAGGAATAAGGATTAGGGTTTTTCTATAAATGGAGAACTTATGTCTCATTAGAAGACACACGAAAACCCTAGCCACCTAGACCTAGCCGTTCGTTCCTTTTCGCGAGAAAAATCATGCGGCATTCTAAAAGTGTTTTAAGAACGTGTTAGCACACATTAGCCGCTGCCTAGATCATTCATCCTCGTGTGGATATCGATAGAGGATGTTCGCATACTGCACCGTCTATAAATATGAATATCAAATACCAATATGCGTCAAAAGGTAATTTCGTACATGTTGTGAAATTTTGGTTATACTTCTTGTTGTGTAGTTTCGGCTAACCAAGGCAAGAGACACGAAGTTCTATGGTCTATTTCACTGCATATTGTGAATACTCGGGCTATAGCTGATCCAACATTATCAACACATAAAGTGCAATTGTGAGTAACCTAAAATATATTGAGGAACCAGAAAAGATAGCGGAATATGGGAATAAACAGTTGAGAAACAGAGTAATTCCACTGGTGAAAGTCATTTGGAAGAAATCATTCGAGTGAAGAAGTTACATGGGAAAAATGGAGGAGAATATGAGAAAACAATACCCCCATCAATTTGATACATTAGATAAGAATTTCGAGGACGAAATTTCTTAAGGGGGAGGGAATTGTAGTATCTCATTTTCTCATGCTAAGGTTTAGAACCCTAGAATACTTTACACGAGAGATATTACTGAGAAAATTGGAAATGCATTTCATGCTCGTGCATAACATAAGCATACACACACGTGAATATTGATTTTTATACACATTAAAAAGACTATCTATGAACTCATTTGACATTTTTCGGGGGTATGAATGATCTTTAATTGATTATTATGTGAATTGTGAATTTATGTCTTGAATTTTGATTTGATGAGTATAAATACTAATTTAGAAGTTTTGGTGAAAATTGGGAGATTATGAAATTATGAGTATTTTTGAACTTGGAAAAATGTCAAGGGCAAGATAAATTGATAAATGGTAGTAGAAATAAGTGACATATGGCAATAAAAATTTTTGACAAGTGGCTATAGGATTTATTGATAAGTGCCATAGAAAATTGGTTTTGAAATTGGGAGACAATGGACTAAGCAATTAAGTGTTATTTAGCATAAATTATTTAAGTGGAAGGTGTCATGACAGCCACCAAGTTTTTAAAACCCACGTTATATGTCCATTTGAAAGACATCTTTGTTGTCTTTCGTTTCTATAAAAACCCTCTCATCTTCTTCATTTTTCTCTCCATCTAAGAAACTCTTATCAACCTCCATCATGTTGATTTTTACCATAATCTTACACTAGCCACTTAAATATCTTGTTATCTTCTTCTTGTTACTAAAAAACCCAACCTATTCACCCTTAAATGACGATGATCGTGTGACGCTTGGAGCAAGAGTTTCATGATGATTTGAGGAAGCTTTGAGTTAAACAAGTAAGTTAGATATATGGATCTTCATAGCTTTGTTAAATGAAACATATAGGCTGATTGTTTTGAGATTAAATGATCATGAAAATGGCGCTAAGGTATGTTGTAAAGTGGTGTAGAAATAAGTAAGTTTATGTCATGTTTTTGTGTATATGATGAGTAATAAATTGTGAAATGTTATAAGGATGATTTTTGAGATGGATTGATTGTGTAAATAGAGTAAGAAAGTGTGTTGAAAGTTGATGAACATTGATAAATAAATGTATGTTCTGTGTTCTATTTTTGAGTTCATGAAAACTATGGATTATAGGTTGTTATATGATGAAATAGATTGAGCTTTGAAGTTAAAGGAAAGACTATTATAATGTTCTTGAAATGAGAAGAAATAAGATGAAGATGAATGATAATGAATTACGAGAATATGTTCTGTTTTTGTATGGTTGATGAACAATGACTTACGATTGTTTCACAGATGTTTATGAGTTAGAAATGAGGTGAGAATGATGAAGTTATGAAGTCTAAATGATGAACTATAGAGATGATTTTGTTTGATATGTTATGAAAGAGATAAAATCTAGAAAATTTAGGAATGCATGTATAATACGATGAAGTGAATGAAAATAAAACAATTGAGTAAAGTTTTGTGAGTTTTAATGCAACTAATATGGTAGTTAGATTAGCATGAAATGAAGTTGCATAAATGGACATGAATTCTAGAAAAAATTGTAGTGTTAATGATGTTTCTATGTTGTTAAATTCGTGGAAAAAGGTAAGGAAGAAAATGTAGGGCACGATCGTGGCCCTCACCCCATGATCGTGGCCTGGCAAAACTTTGGTTCTGTCACGATCATGGCAGAGGCCCCCCGATTGTGTCTAGTTCCACGATCTTCTATCACGATCATGGGAAGGTCTACCACGATCGTGGGCAGGCATAAAAAGGTAAAATACGTCTTTTACGTGATGTTTGAAATAATAAATGCTAAGGTATGTTTAGGTTATAATTGAGAAGATAACATAGTGAATGGATTGTTAATATCAAGTGTTTGGAATCTAGAGATTTAGAGATGATAAATGAATAAAAGTGTTCTTAGAAATGCTAATGTGATTTAAAGGAAATGAGCAAGGTTTATAAAGTAAGATCAAAAGAGGATTTGCATATTATTTGATAATATGATGCTAGAATAATATCGGTGAATAATTGATTTATGAAATTAGAGTAAACAAGTATACTTGAGGTATTAACCTAAGAGTAAACTTGTTATATCCAAATGACAATGATAGAATGATCATGAGATGTGAATAAAGGAAACATACCCAAAATAGTTAAATTGAGCATGCTTTATATATAACACATATACATATGTGTATGATTTCTTTTGTGATTGATCAGATTAGTAATGTGTGAAATACGTGTGTATTGCTTAAACATAGTTATACAAGATTGAACATCACCGTCCAGTTCCAGATCATGAAGACAAATGATAATCTAAATCGTACTGTGAGTAACCTAGATGTTTCTCACTAAGAATGACTATAATTTCTTGAATTTCAATTATTGAACTGATAATTATATGAATGTGAAAGGACATTCATGGTCTGAGGAGTTTGATAATTGAGATTGCATTGGAAGTGCTTCATTGAATGTGAATGAGAAAGAAATAAGTGTTCTCAACGTATTGTTGAATGTCGGACTAAAGTTCGATGTAAAAAGTGAAAAACAAATGTGTATACCGAATGAAATTGAATGATTGAATATCTGTAATTTGATGCATTTCATTAAATGAATTGCATGATGAGATAAAGGCAATTGTGATCGGAGTAGCTAGCGAAAAAAGAGCTTAAAGCTCAGAATATGGTAAGAGCCTTAGGCTCATTATGTAAAATGAACCCAGTATCTCTAACAGATACGGGACATTTATCAATAAGCCCAGTATTCACAATGAATACGGACAGTTAAAAAGGCACTTAGTCATAGCAATTAACAATGAAAGTGGAGTCACATGAGCTTTGGCATATGTAATTTGACATGTGTTATATGAATGTTTGAAATGAAATAATTGAACTATTCTGATTATGAAAATGTGAAATAATATACATATATATTTGTGAAACCTGAGGAAATGTGAAGAAATGTTTAGCATTATTGATGTGACTCATTTGTGAATTGAAGTGAATTATGTATTGCTCTGAAATTGATATGAGTGAGCGCATCGAGGATGGTTCGCTCACTGAGTTCACAAAACTCACCAAAATTGTAACGATATTTTTTAGGCTCAGAGGAAATATCCAGTTAAACAAATGGGGATTATAGCCACTAAATTCAGACATGAGCTAGGGGTCAGGATCAGTTTTCACTTGCATATGTTTTCAGTCATTTTTTTTATTAAGAATTGTATTCCACAACTATTATGCAATGTATATGTGAATTTTGTAATGTAATGACATTTATGACTGGATGTGTGTTGTTAATAAGATGATTTAAATTGAATATTGGTTTACTTATGATGTGTTTACAATTGCAATGAGCGAAAATGATTACTGATTTGCGTGAGATGTGTTGTGGCAAAAAAAATATTTGACACTAAGTTGATGTGACTATTCTAGTGAGTCGTTTCCACCTCGCATATGCCCAAATATCCTTACGATGTATGTGTACGTGCTAGGTGAAAGTGGGGTGCTACAGCTAAAGTGAGTCAAAAACACTATATTTAAGTCATCTTCTTGATATTCACACTCACTTGTCTTTATGGAATAAGAAGGAGAAGGATTAGAGCTAAAGGAGACAAGAAAATACCAAAATTAATGAAGAGTGACATTGTTATGGCCATAAGATACATCTCACGAGCCGTGAGAAGTGTGTCACGCTGATAATGCACTTATCATGGCCATAACACTAGTTGCATGGACGTGATAGCCTATGTCACGCCCATCCAAGGTGGCTCACGGTCGTGAGTCCCAAGACTCACACTCACGGTCGTGAACACCATACGCATGCCTGTGAAAGCATGACAGCTTATCCGAAAACCCCTATTTTTTGGTATAAAAACAACATTTTGTCATCAAAATAGATATGAATCGTTTGAAGAAAGGGTGAGGTCTTGGTTTTGAGGTTTCAGGAGAATGAAGAGGGGCAAACCTCTCATCCTTTGGAGACTTATGGAGGGAAGCCTGACGCCAGTTTGAAGGTGATATCGACGCCAAAGAACCCAGTTAAGCTTTTATCTCTGTTGTATTTTTGTTCTTTCCCTTTTTCCAGATTGTTTACGTTATCTTGTGTTTATTGATTGGGTATTGTGTAAGGATGGTCTTGATGCTGTATTAGATTGTTTTTCATGAGAACTCATTGTTAGAACTTTGAATACAATACGTAATAGTCCTGTTTAATTTTGTTTGTGGCATCTAACGATATTATAAGATAGCTTTTTGATTAAACTTAGAAAGCTTGTTCTAGTTTATCCGATAGTTAGGGTTAGTTGACGAGCTCTTTTTAATTAACTAAGATCTAACGAAAAACTGGGATTATCAAAGCTTATTGTTAATCTACATCCAATAGTTCAAAGAGAGGTGTGAAGATGATAATGCACTAAAGTATGTTTAATTGAGTGTAGGTAGAGATAGATCTAAAGAACTGAGTCCTTAACGAATTCATCACTTTCATCATTTTCAAATGTTTTCTCTGATTTGTTTTCATTAGTTTAGCTTCATTTATTTTCTTATTTAAAACCAAACCAAACCAAACCCGACCTCCCCCATAATCTAAACACCGATTGATTTCATTTCAAAAGCTTTACACACACTCTCTATGGGATCAACCTAGACTCACCACTGTTATGGTTGTAGGTCTAGTTATTTTGCATAGTGCTACATCACTACTAAGAAAGATTAAAGTGCAAATTAGAAGTTGCATACGGAGCAATCACTAATGGTTTATTAACTGGCTTTATAGTTGATAGAGAAGAATTCCTTGTATTGAAAAAGCCTCTTTAAATAGGCAATTAAAGGTTGCTTCAACTTTAATTTCAATTAACTTACTAGATGTTATTAGAATAATGTTCATTACTATTAAATGTTACCATAAGTTTAAGGAAAGAATGGCATCATCAATCATGTTGCTAGGTGCCATATTATCTAGAGACATAACATTTATCCTTATTTCTTAGATTATATTGTTAGATTAAACCTCATTAAAGACTTAGGATTTGAGGTTTTTGTAAAATAAGGCTCAGGTGGTCCCAATTGATTTCTTAAAGCAAATTTCTTCCCAATTGGATTTCAAATTTGATAATAAGAGGACTGTTATGGATTTTAGGGGTAAGAAAGGAATATTTTATATACCATCAAACCCCCTATCTTTATCTAATCTATGGATCTTTAGAGTTTCAAGTACAGACTAATTAAAATCAACGTCCAATCAAACCTTAGTATAGCCAATTCTCCTCAGCCCAATAGTATGTTTATCATGACACAAAGGTTTTTCAATGGAACTTGCTAGGTATTTAAGTCCTATAGTGGAATAATACTTTAGTGGGATAAAATGGGAGGTGTTTCACACCTCTTTTGCAAATTCCATACTTGGTTTCATTTAAGTAGTGATTTCCCATTTAAGTGCTCAAGGTCTTATTCTAGGACTTTCATCATATTAGATACATTAGTGAACCTGAATTGAAAACATTCTTCCTCAGTAGCTAAAATCAGTTTTAATCCAAACTTTTTGTAACATCCCCTCACTTATTGGAAAGGGTATTTTGGTAATTTGAGATAAGATATGTATCGGAATGACCTACGGGCGTTCCGATGCGTACCTTAGGGTAAAAGGAGGTGTTACACTTTTTCTATTTTTCTCGACTTTATCTTCGTTTGGGAAAAAAAAAGGTCTCTTGTTAATAAAGTAGCCAATTATGGTAACTACTCGTCAAGCTTCTCTTTCTTTAAGCATTTTAATAGTTGGTGAGACTATTGAGGAAATGTACTCCAACGCTTTAAGGATTCTTAGGTGAAGATCACCATCTAACTCTACGTTCTTACAAGGAGTCCATATCTTAGGATATAACAATTGAAGATTGAAGGACAGGTTTAGATGTGACTGAGACATCATAAATCTGGAAGGAAGAGGGATCCAAAAAATAGTATATCGGTGGAAGAAAGACTGCATTCTTAAGGGTAAGATGGGAGCAACTATAAAAAAACAAGTTAGGAGAGTGAGAAGACTGCTTGGCCTGATTTTAAGGATGTTTTCAAAGAAATTAAAAATAAAGAGGTGGATGACTTCCTTTTGTTAAATTTGATTTCATTAAAAAAATTCAGCTTTTGACTTAGGCGAGAAATGCTTATAAATGACAATTAACCAAAAAGTTTAATAATCAATCTACCTTTATTCTAGAAAACTTACACAAGAATTAAAAAATCGATTAATGCATAAAAAGTAGTAAGAAGGGAAAGGAAATTATCTCATTATGAAAAAGAAAAGACTTTTTTTATAACTTTCATGCAATAGAGCATTCATCTTGTATTGCTTTCATGCATTTTTATAGATGCAGTTAAATCACTAATAACTTTTATTTTATCACTTTTCATACCACATGCAACAAACAACTATGGGGCGCTGCATCTTGCTGTGTCCTCATATGCCTTTGTTAGGTCAGGGTTAACTTGAAGGTTTTTAGGGGTCAATAGATGTTTCCAGGCACACGATACTTAAGCTAGCGCGGTTTCCTGACTTCCACGTTTTCCATAAGTAACTTTGCAATATTCTGGTAAGTCTCTTTTTAGGTTGACTTTTATCCAAATCTTTTAAAGCCTATCCTTTGTAGAGGTGACTAAGGTTCAAGAGAGCAGGTTACGAGGCAAGGGACAGGAGGGGTTGGAAAAGAAAGACCAGTAGCAAGGGAGGCGTAAATGGATGACCAGAATTAGGATTAGGAATGAAAGAATGATTTACAAGGCAAAAAACATCTTTGACAAGAGAGAAAAAGGAGCATCGCCCTCATTAGTTGGGAAGTAAAAAGGTTTGGACCTTTTTTCATTTGGTACCGCAAAATATGATCATAAACATGTTGCTGAGAACTTAACGAAATAGTGATTCATTACCGAAGACAATTGCAGTGGTGGTACTACTCTAGCTATGTAGAGTAGAGTGCTACAGAAATGGATAGTCAAAGTACAAAGAATAGTTGAACAAATATGAAGCGTGTTATGAGCTGCATTCAACAGCATACACTATCTGTAACACGATCTTTAGAGCAATTTTCATAACAAAAAGGATTCTTATATTTTCCCCTGCAGAACAGTGGAACAGGATTCGTACATCATTATATGGAAACTACTACAACATGAGACTTACGCCCACCACGGAGTATCTCCAGTTCTAAAATCTGTTTCAACCCAGGGGACAAATACCACCTTCCCTTCATCTATATCCGCATGAGCCAATGCAAGAGACTGTGCCAACAAAATGGAAGAAAATGATTGTCAGGCAAGCCAAGAGAATTTTCATTAATAATATAGAGTGCTTCAACTTCAAGTATGTTCAGATATTATTTCAAGTATGTTCAGATACGATCGCGTGTGATATTCATGCTTTTACTTAGCATCAATGTGTATTGAAGAAATAACTCATTTAGGAGAACCTTTTCTATGTTCCAAACGTCAGAATAAAATCCTCTATTCCAAGTGATCAAAAGATGCATTTTCTGTATCAGATGAGTTTCTGAATTATTAATATACTGCAGAAACTATTCTAGGCAATGTCCTTTTCTTTTTTTTTTTTGGTTCATTTAGAATTAATACTCCGTGGATTGATGACAAACAATTTATAGATTTAAAAGAGTTACTAACTAAACAAAATAGAGAATTAGAGATATCTTTACTTCGTAATAATTAAATCAAACTTAATTCTTTACGGTCTTCTACGTACTTGAGAGGAAAAAATGTACCTTTTAAAACCATAATAATATGAATACATTCCCTTGAAAAAGGTGATGCTTTCAGCAATATAGAAATGCATTCTACTAAATAGGTTGCCAAAAGGTGATACGTAATGTTACTATTCTTCATTAAAAACAAACTACATTGAAATTCTCTCATGATTGGTCATATTACATTTTACAGTCTAACAGACAAATCGTTGGAAACTAACTTAATGATTAGAAAGCAGTTCTAAGTTCCAAGTTCAGTAGTTTGAAATGATATTCAACCAATCACGAAGCAAATGGTTTGATTTGCTTACCAGAGGAGCTGGACCTCTTACAACTTTTCCTTGTTCATTGTATTGGGATCCATGGCAAGGGCAAATGAACTTGTTCTCAGCTGAGTTCCACGGCACAACACACCCAAGGTGTGTGCAGACACCATTAATCCCATATGTTGCAAGGGTTCTATCTTTCTCCACAATAAGGTAGGTCGGGTCTCCCTAAACTCCATCCAAGCATTTAAACAAATGTCATTCTTAGAATGCTTCTAACTATATGAATTTTCCAGACACCCATATGCATATAGTTTCAGCCATTAAAAAAGTAAATCTGCTTGGAAGCACTCCAAAGAGCTAAAGTTCAAAATTTTCAAGTAAAGCAAAATGGTAAAACTTTCCAATGGATCCCTACTCTTAGAACAAAGAGACAGCGTTGCTTTAAGGGAAAAAAAATTGTCTTCCATTTATAAAAATTTCTGCATGAATAACTAATAAAGTTTCATCACCTTCAATCCCTGAGTAAGTGTTCGGTCTCCAGGTCCATGAGTCTTGAGCCACTGGTCTGCAACAACATCATTACCAATAGCATCCTTCGCAATGGTACCCCCACCAGCACCTCGGTTCCTGACATATATTTCCAAGCAAAATGGCAGGAGGGAAGAAGTTCACTATAAGCAAAAACTTTTACGGAAGTTGACAGAATAAAAATTTCCAGGCAATTTGATGATTCGTAAATTGAATCAAAGAATGAATTTGCAATAACACCCAATTAAACTGACTGGTCATTTAGCATATTCTTTCCTGCCTCTAGAATTGTTTACTGCATATTGTCATCGAAGATTAGTGCCTCCCTTAACTGTAGCAAGTATGCCATTTCATTTGGCAACTGGAAAAAAAATCATTTTTTAAGATTGGGTGAAAATCGAACTTAAAAATAGCAATTTGGTTGCGTTTGAGGAGACATACCAACACAATCAGCAATTATAGTTATGGTTTGCTCCTTGAAATTTGAATGGGAAGAAAGTATTTCATATAAACGGAGCTTAGCTGGTAAACTTGATATAGTCCAAATCCCTAATCAGAATCTTATAGTTGTGATTACAATTAGAAATTTTAACAACAGCGAATACAAAGAAAGGAATAAGTATAGTACTTTCGAATTTTGTAGGATGAAAAAAAAATTTCTGCTAACAGCCACTAATTTCCATGGAAAGGGTCATGATAACACCATTCTCTGCTTCTTATATTAAATTGACAAAATGTTGCCATCAACAAGATACAAATGAAAAGAATGATAAACAAGTGTAAAAAACAAAGTTCTGCGATAATTTCTTGGGGGTTATAAAATAAAAGGTAATTATTCTTACCCAGGTGGAACAAAGAAGTAGGTATAAGGAAGCAGCATTCCTGCACTGGGGAGTGAAATAGCGCCAAGAAGAAGAAGGTTCATGAGCTTCCTCTTACCCATGTCAGGGACTTTATCAGCAGCAATACTGGTGGCCTGACATGCGATTCTCATCCGTTTGTCCTTTGATACCATATTAGTCCTCGTTAGCTTCGCAAACCCGGCATGTGTGGGACAAAAGATGCCACTTTTGCTGGAGCATAGCTGGTAAACGATAGAAGCAAATACAAATATTATAGCAAAAATCTAAGTGAAATCAAGATAGATAGAACATGAGGAGAAATGCTTCATGTGACATTCACCTGTGATGGTGTTGCGGGGGAGAGAGTAGTGGAAGCCATGGATAGGATATGTTTGGACAGGAAATGGGAAACCTTCTGTGCTTCAAGGGATGATATTGTGCGGAGTGATGAAGTGCAGGGACATGCAAGAATACGGTCAAAACCACAACGACCACAACTGTACTAGATAAGGCGCGCATGACATTAGCCATAGCCACATGTTCATAGATGGCGCTGTGCTTTAGCATAATCCTACTAATGGACTGTATACGCAGGCTTGTGACGATCCAGTATGGACTTTCTTCTATGTGTTCCACTACACATTAAATAACTCGAATGCTGGTCCACTTGCAACTCATCTGAACTTTGAGGCTTTCTTGCTCGGCCTACGTGGTTCGATGTGCTAATTTTAAGGCCTAAGCCTTTCAAAATCATGGTCCTTATTCCCACCATCGGCCCACAATGAGCGTCCATGCTTTATCTACATTAAAGATGCCTATTTAGATATATATTATAAAGAAAAACAAGTACTAATTAAGAACTTTCTGAAGGTTAGACTTCAAGATTATCTGCCTACATTTGATGTCAATGGCCAAGCCTCAGCTCGTAGAAATTTAATGCAATGTTTCTGTTACGTTACAGACTTCGAATTTGGCATTATAGTGTTTTCGGAACCACTTAGGAGTACACTTTATTTTGTTTGTTTCCGATTGTAGGTTATACATTCTAAAATCTAAAGTCTCCGCCATAACCACGCCTAAATTCTTGTTCGTTATTTTACTAACTTTGTGCTTTAAAACAATGCCTTCCAAATTGGAGTAAATAAAAGAAGAAACAGTGCATGTCGACAACAGACAATAGCTGCAGTCTAGACTAGAACTACAGCGAATCAAAATGGTGGTGCCATCCGCATGAGGGATCGGCGTCAAACATGCAGTCATCATGTGATACCACTCATTCCTTACTAGCATGCAAATGCAAATGCAAAAAAATGAAACCCGACTGTTCTAGATTTACCACGTGTTTTTGTGTTTGTAATTTGAGAGAAAAGGGTCAATACGAGTTTTCCAATGAACGAAATGAATATGTTTCAGTGGTTTCTTTAGACTTTCTCTTGCATCAATATAAAAGGGAAAAAAATAACAAAGGGTAATCCTCCACAGTTTTCTTCAATGAAGAAAGACACCCAACATGCAAGAAAAAGTAAAGAAGAAGAGGGGAAAGAGTATGGTATAGGTTAACATAAATATGGAAAAAAGGGATGGACCAACCTTAAAGCAAACCCAAAAAACATTGGAACGTTCTTCGAAGGCATTTCGAAGTTATGAAACCCCAAAAAGCTATTTAGCTTCCTCTATTATTCCTGGCTTTTTGTCTGCCTTATCAAACTAATTATACATATACTAATTGTGGGGATTCCTATTCCTTTACGTGTACCTATTGTCTTACGCCACATTTTAAAGTTCGAAGCAATATGCAAGGTATATAGTATTTTATCCAGGAAAAGGAAATCCTATAATTAAGTAGTATTAGCCTTTGTAAATAATAAGGGCACTCATAAATGGCAGATATCTAGTAATAAGAACACTGCACGGACGCCACTTCCAGTAGAAGGTACAAGGTATTTCTCAGTCAATTCCCTAGTCTTCGTAAAACTGATAAGACTAATTAAATTGTGCTAAAAAAAGGGCTATCCTTTCATAAATTGTTTGTCATTCATATTTCATAATGCCTGCCCCAGGACTTTCCACTCACTTTTAAAGAGTAACTAAAACTCAATCATGTGCACAAAACCATCACTAAATTTTGAGAAAAAAATTGTTGTATTAATCACGATATTAATTAAAATACATCATATTAACAAGAAATGAAGGTCAAACCTTCTAAATAGAAAGTAGAAAAGATTATCTTTCAAAGCTGGATGCATCTCTAAAGTTGAGGGGTCAAAGAAAAAGAAAATGGATAGGTCAAGAAATTCGAAAGTAGTTGCACTTGAGAGCATTCTTGGTTGCCTTTCTCAACTTAACAATGACCAAACATATCATTGTTTATCTTTTGTATTCCCACTTCCTCTATGGCTGCACCTTTAGCTTTAACGCATTGATAGCTTATGAGTGCTTCAGTACAAGTTGATGGGGGTGACTTTTGAGCAGAGACAAACAAACCACAAGGTCGTCTTCTATGCAGAAAGTTGAGAATGATCTGTATTTGTCTCAGTTCTGCTAACAAAATGTGCACATAGAATGTCGACCGGATAACCTGTCAATCAAAGTAATGAATATAGAGCAGCCAATAAGGCCCAAACTTATGCAAATTGATATTTTAATATAAGATTGAAGCTATGTGTTTGGATATAGTATCGATATCTACATACAAAATATATGCAAACTTATAATTATTGTAAGTGTTGAGTCACTATTTTTCACCGATTTAATTAAGTTTAGACATTCCTACAAATGAAATATAGTTCAAGTAAATACACTGACTCACTTTTGGACTCCAAACAATAACATTAACAAAATCAACAAGAATACTTCCCAATATCAAATTACTCAAATGATATGGATGACTCAAAAATAAATTGAACAAACAATTTTAATGTGAAAATTATTATAGTATAAAGGTAAAAACAACAAAACAAAACAAATTGACAAGAAAAATCCATTAAATCAAAAATAGAAAGATACAAGCATTTAAGATTTCATGTTATTGACTCTAACTAATAACGCTTCACAAAACAAGCACAACTAATCTCTCGCTGCTCTAGGATTGAGTATAAATTGATGTGTGTGTGTGTGTATGTGTGTGTGTATTATAAGGATTTGGGACCGTTAACCTCAACTGGAGTTTTGGTTAGTACAATGGTATCAGAGCCTCTGGTCGATTTTTGTTGTTTTGTATTATATTGTTTTATAATATTTTGCCTACTTCAGTTTATTTTTAAAAAATTTGTTCGTATTTACTTGTTTATTGTTATTATTTTCTTTATTTGTGACTTATGGATATTGAGTTTAAACTTTTAAAAGATCAACAAGCTTCTTTAAAAATAGATAAAGAATTAATTGAAATTCAGAAAACAATAATTTACTATGGGCAAAAGATTTTACAATATTGTGAACAGATAACACTTGACATAGAATCTTTAATAAATCATCAGACTATTAAAAAGGAAAAAGACAAACAGATAATAACGTATGATAAAAAAGATGAAAAGGGAAAAGAAATAATAAAAAATCCTTTTGTTATTCATTTAGAAAAATTACGAGATGTCAGAAAGTAATTCTGAAGATGAAAATTATAGTATTCCTAAGATGGATAATTTAATAACTCAAATAGGAAATTTAGATCTCAAAGATGATAATTTTATTAATATTAAACCTTCGGGTATAAAAACAGAAAATCCAAATATTACGGATATTCCTAGTACTAGCTCAGAACCAAAAATTAGATATAGACAAACCCAGAGTTTTGATAAACCAATAACTGGATATGCTGGACTTATGTATATTGGAACTTCTGATAAGTATACACCTTATGAAAAAATGAAGGCTGATACAATAAATCCTTTTGGAATATATTTAGATTTAGATTGTATTGCTAATACAGAAGAAGCAATTGATAAATGGGAAACTGCCCTAAGAATAGCTATTGTTGTAAATAAAATGGATTTTGAAACTATGAAAGGATTTATGGAAAAAACTTTATTAAATAGTGCTCAAAGATTTTGGCAAAATGTTAATGAAGAAACAAAACAAGAAGTATATTCAGACCCAGATAATTTTATAACCAGAATAGTAGAAATATTTCGATTAGAATTTCATGGTGAAGGTAAATATGTGAAAGATCCTAAAACTATAACTAGATATACTACTGCCTTGATGCGATTACAATTATGTGATATATGTGAAATAGAAAAATACATATGTGTGTTTCAAGATTATTATTATCACATTTATAATCAAGTTACAGATACTAGTAATTATTTGCCCTTATTTTTTGCTAAAATTCCGGATCCTTGGGGTACAAAATTGATAGAAACTTATAATCCAGGAAATATAGATACTCTTGGAAAAAGAATAGAACATGTTAAAGATAAATTAAGCAATTGGTGTGCTGATGCAATATTGGCTAAAGCTACTAAAGGATTAAGAAAAAGAGTTTCTTTAT
>JAOTAY010000009.1:2945254-2960864 GCA_025629805.1 Erythroxylum baracoense | reverse complement strand
GCTTACCGCTACTACATTAATTTGTTTTAACGGAAGTGATTTCTTTTATATTTGGTTGCAGGCGACAGCATCACCACATCACAAATTCCAAGTCTCCAAACTTCTTATAACACCAATGCACTTATTTCCTACAAAATAATAAACTTCAAATCTGAGTTAAATGGAATAAAAGAAAATAAATTAATTTGAACGATTATATCCCAAACATGCCATATAGTAATCCAAAGTACATTAGAATGCTTCTCTTCACTTTAAAGTATAAGTACACCTAGGACCCATCATTCTACATTATTAGAATCAAAGAAATAATATCTAATTTTGGTATACCATCAGGGAAAATAGACCTCATCAACCAAAAGAGCTTTACCTTTATCACTTCAAAGAGCTATATCCATAGACTATAGAGACTCTGTGATGTCATATTTAAGATTAATCATAGTTGGCATCATATCAAGTGGTTGCTCCAATTAATTTATTATCTTCTCTTATTTATATCTTCCCATTGTTTACTTTGACTGGTTATAACTTTTCTCATGATTCTTGTCTTTCTTTCTCTTCTTATTTGTTTTTTATATATCTATCTTTAAAAGCAATTTTCTCCACCCTTGAAGTTATACAAACTAAATACATTTCAACATTAAACGTATAACTAAAATCATATAGAGTTATGAAAGCCTATAAGTATCTTCAATGATTTTCCTTATGAAAGATCCTTATTTCACTTGACTAACGTATATACTTAAGTAAACTATAGACCACTAAAATTATCTTGTAACACCCCATATATGGAACCTACATCCATCTACACACATGGCACCCAAATTCCTGTACATACATATATGACATAGAATTCTATTCATTTATAGGGACTATCATCGTTCATTTGTCTATTCATTATTGCACATATACATAATACAAAATTTCATATCTTTTAACATGATCATTTAAAATTAGTATTACATTATTACATTTATATGGTAATCTAAAAAAGATATTACACACGACTTAAATTCTTAAATCCTACCATTTGTGTCATTGTTTTATCATAAGAGAGTATACTTACTCTCCTAAAGTTATATTATTCTTATATACCTTAACCATTTTAACTATATTTAATTTTAAATTTAAAAAACTACAACTTCCATCATTACATATATAACCATTCTTTAATCAAAAGACACATCCAAAGGAACTTTTACTTCTAACAGTTGGCCTTGGTCCTTGCAGATGATCCCTGTGCCTTCCTCGTATTACATGGACGTACACGGATTAGCACCAGTGTTAAGCTTGAAAGCCTAGTGGGAAACAACTTAGTTTGGAAGAACACTCACAGTAATCATCTGCCAAGCACACACACATTCATAAATATCATAAACTTATGTAAATGATGATGGCATAATTAAGCAAAGTACATAATGTAAGTATGTTTCAATATATTATCCATATGACATAAATTCATATTTATAAGCCAAATATTGATTCCCAAACTCATCAATACAAATTATTTAGGTTGTCATGTTGTATCTCTTCTTTATAACTGTTTAAGTTCCTTTCTGTGTTAGGCCTACACATTCTTATAGGTGTGGATAACTAGAGCTGTGGATATTCGAAGATATCAAACTAAGATACCCAAAGGCATCGAATTGTAGATACTCGAAGGTATCGAACTGTGGATATTGGGAGGTATCAAATTGTGGATACCTGCAGTTATCAAACTGTAAAGAAACTATGGTCTCGAAATGAAGACACCAGTGGTGTCAAACTATAACAGCTGCGTTGTAACCCTATAGGCATGCCTATCTATCCATCACTAAGACAATGAAGAAGGTACTGTAACATTTTCCTTTAATCATTTGTCAAATTCATAATTAATATGTTGAAAAATCATATTGTATTCATTTGAAATCATAAAATTTGTATTTAAGTTCATACATGCAAGTTATAACTTACCACCGTTATAATATTATACAAATCACTTGTACTTATATGATTTATTTCTTATATATTTTGTTCAGTCGTGTTTTCTATGTACATTTATATAATTCTATTATATAAATTCTTATACATTATTTAAATATAAACATGTTAAATTGTACTTAATTATATTCATAAAATTTGTATGTAAATTTTTATAGTCATACGATAAACATATAAGTAATAAAATATGCTTATAAATCATCTATATACATGTAAATTTCCTTTAGCATTCATTATTTTCAATCTTGAATTTCAATGTTTAATTACCCAATTTATAAATAGTAAGTCCTATTTCATTTATTTTTAGCTATTTGCAAAGTTTCATAAACATTCAAAAAAGGTTTAAATGTGATTCAGACAAATTGAAAGTGGAGAAACTTAAAATAGTGCAATTTGGTTTAAGCATACAGTGGGTCTAAAATTGGGTAAACAAATCAGTCTAGAAATAAATCACACGATAGTATCCACTTGTTATGCAATTCTCGCATAGAAAATGTTTAGATTATGATTTGAAGTCTTCTAAACATTTGTTTGCCTATGTCTTTAGTTTCCATAGCATCAAAAATCAGGACATTTGGACTTCTAATTCATGAAACATGCACCAAACATCACAAACTACTCCAAACTAGGGGTAGCATTAGGTAACCATTTTTAATCTCAATTTCCAATGTCATACAGCTAGAATTAAGTTCATATATCTTCTAGAGATTTTTATTTCTATGTATTAAGTTTCATCTTCATTTAAAATCACCCAATTTGGAAATCTTTAGGATAAGCTATGTCCAAAACAACAGAACTAGTTCAAGAGAACCAAAGATAGAATTCCACTAAACGTTACTCTCTTGCCATATTCAACCAATTCCATGCAGAGTAACACCAAGACACCTTTCCAAAAACCATTCCATGTCCAAATCAATCTTTATACACATTAAAACATGCACAAATAGAAATAAAATTAAGTGTAGTCCCAAACCTTGAAATTTGGCATTTAGCTCTTCTTCTAGTGCTTTTCCTTCTCTTCTCCTTTTGCTTTGCTTGATTCACCAACTTGAAACACCACAAATATATATCTCAAACCCAATTCCAACCTTATAATTCCAGCTATTCATATTAAAAGCAAGAAAAAATGAAGATGATAAGAAAACCACTAACTTTTACCTTGATTTTAACCTAGGATTAGCTTGATTCCTTATGCAAAATGATGTGATTAAGGAGATGGAATGGAGAGGAGATGAGCAGAGAAAATTATGGAGCTAAAACCATACGTACATGTCTCTCTCCCCTCTTTTCTACTCCCCTTTTCATGAAGTTTCTAGTCTTAGACACACATTTCAATCCTATTAGACCATATGTTGATTTTTGGGAAAATTGCACATTTGGTTCTTCTTCATCCTTTAGTTCCCACATTGGCGTATAAATTTGTCAATTGATTTCATTCTAGTCCATATTTCACATATGATTATTCATGTCCATGCCTAAATGAAGAAATAGCCAATTTACCCCTATCTTTTAAATTAATTACCATTATTTCCCTTACTATGCCTAGATACACTTAATTCTTCATGTTCCCTTCTTAATACACCCTAGACATACAATAATGTTTCTAGTATATTTATTGGGGCCTTACATATCCCTATTGCTAAATTGAAGGTTAATGTCCCTCTACATAGGCCCAAAATCTCATTCACTACCTTCTTCCAAAGAGAGGAATAAAAGTTTCTTTTCCCAATGATGCATTCACATAGGAGGCTTTCCTACTTAAATTCTCATGCCATGTTTGAAATTTAGACTATACCATCTTAAAAACTTCATTGCAAGCATCAATTGATGTATGAATATGACAAATCCATCCTTTCTGTACATTTTGTGAATGAAAAGCTATTATAAATGCTTATATCAAACATAGAATGATAATACAATTGAATGAAACAAAAATAGTTAAGTGGCTATCTCATAATACAAATAATGATCTCGTGATAAAGGCATATCTCTAGAGGTGTGCGAAAACATTCTGTCTCACAGCCTATGGTTTTATAATCCTTATGAAAAAGGGATATTATACTCTAATTTAAAGTCATCTAAGTCCATCTTAATCATAAACTTGTAGTTTTCAACATTGAAGTCTTATATGAGATGAGGGATAAACTCAAAAGTTATTAACCATTCGCCACTAGTGCTAGGCTTGCAATCATCAACGACTATAGGCATATATAACACTAATCATAATTCAATGTTATTTCACTCCTAGACTTGACACTCAAGTTCTCTATACTTGATGCACTATGTATAGATAATAGGTTTGCACTAATTTACAAATGTTTTAACTAGATTGAATAAAACTTATGAGCTTAGAGATAAATTATTCGAACAGAAGACTAATTTTCATAAAAGGCTCATAGTCTAAGAAAAGATTTTTCACATAGTATATAAGTTAAAAGATGGATTACATGGGAATTAGTTACCTATCTATAAGGAATTTATTTCAAATTATTCATTATAGACCAAATGTGAATGTGATCATATCTCCTCATCCTTTTATAATCCCCTAAGTAATGTGAAGGTGACTAGATCTAATTATTCATTTAAAATATACTATTCATGACTTACCATTAGATGACAATAAAACTTTCAAAATCATTTATAACAGATATAGTGTAAATCTAACATAGCTTATGCTTATGTATAAGACAGCAACCAAAACAGCATCATTTTTTGTTTTTAGATTTTTAAATATATAGATTAAAATGATGATGTTTTGCTTATTTATACTAAAATGTTGTTATTTTAGCAATGGGCAGTCAGGTTTTTTAGGCTTTAAAACTAAGCTCTAAGTTGACCTCATAGGCTTAAATCTAGATAATACGGCCTGACTTATTGACATTGGATCGAGTCAATATTTTCAACTGTACTCGTGTTCATAGAATTATACGTGAATTTTACATTACAGAGTAAAAGCTTCAACCTTAAATGGAGGCTTATAATCAGATTTCATTGGAAAATAATAGATATGGATTAAACCCTATGTGAACTTAAGTCCAATTGATAGTCTAACAAGCAAAAGATCTCTCATCATAAGGTAGAGAAAAGTGACATCATCCTATGCATCCTCAAGTGATTAATAAAACCAATCATTATTTTAAGCAATGAGATCATTCTCATACAATCTTCCTATAAACATCTTGTTTTCTTTTCTTCTAGCTTTAGTAACATGATCAAAAGAAGGAAACCGGTGAAAAATACTTCGATACTTAATTTTACGTGTCTATCAAGAGAAAACTCTAAACCACAAGGTACGTCGAAATCATATCCTAGTCTTTCACATCAAAACTATTTTCATAAACAATAGTTAAGAATCATATTAAAAAGATTCAAATACACTAACTCTATATCATTAGTAATGTCGTCCTTCTATTTAGGAAACGTGTAACTTTTAAGTATTTGCCTTCAGCCATACTTTCTTTAGCTGGCTTCACCGTGTAATATTATGATTTTTCCAATTGAAATTTGGTTAAATCATTATGCGCTTCTTTGCCTATTGTTTGGTTATACGTGGTGTACCACATTTATGTTGTGAAATTGACCAGATTAGAGCAGGTTTGCAGCTAAATAGGACCGAAAGAATAGTAATGAATAAACAAATTTTACGTGGAAAACTCCTAAATTAGGGTAAAAATCACAGGCAAGGATAGAAGAATTTTAATACTAAAAAATTGGAGAATTATAAGGAGAAAAACTAGACCTACAAAAATACACATAATATTTTTTTCTCTCTCTCTCTTCTCTCTTACCTCACGTCTCTCCTATTGTTCTGCCATATCTTTCTTTGTTCATCTCCTGCCTATTTATAGGAAGGAGAATAAAGATATGGTTGGCCAAATTGACCAACCATTCTTTGTTGTCGTATTAGGCATGTTAGGCATCGAAGATTTAATTAAAAATCAATCATATCTTTACACAATTCTTTCTACCTTACCGCCTCATGTTGCTTACGTCTCTTTCAGGCCACACGAAGATTGACATCACCTAAACTTGTCAGCATTTATTGCTTTTGTCATAAAATCTGTTAGGTTATCCATAATATGAATTTTCTGCATGTCCACTATTCCTTCTTCCACTTTCTCACGAGCAAAGTGATATTAAACTCGAATGTGTTTTGTCTTTGAATGAAATGTTGGATTCCTTGCAAGATACAAAGCACTCTGGTTGTCACAATACAGAGTATTATTCTCTTGTTTATACCCAAGGTCTTCCAACAACATCTAAAACCACACTACTTCTTTACTGGCTTGTGTAGCTGCTATATATTCTACTTCTGTTGTTGACATAGCCACAACTGACTACAGTTTTGAAACTCAGCTCATAGCTCCTTTAGCTAGTGTAAACACATATCCTGTAGTGGATTTATTTTTATCAAGACCACCTGCATATTCAACATCAACATATCCTCTGATGGTAAAATCTAATCCTTCATAACATAATGCAACATCTGAGGTTCCTTTGATATATCTGAGAATCCTCTTAACTGTATTCCAATGCTCTCGACTAGGATTCGCTATGTATCAACTAACCACTCCCACTGTATGTGCAATGTCTGGTCTTGTACAAATTATAGCAAACATTAAGTTTCCTACTGCTAATGCATGCGGTACTTGGGACATCTCCATCCTCTCTTCTTCATTGCTAGGACTCATACTTAAGGATAACTTGAAACTAAAAGGAAGAGGGGTATAAATTGACTTACAATCTTGCATGTTGAATCGCCATAAGATCTTCTTCAAATAATTCTTCTAAGAAAGTCAAATCTTCCTATTATTTCTGTCTCGGTGAATTTGCATCCCTAAAATCTTGTTTGCTGTTCCTAAGTCCTTCATTTCAAATTCCCTAGCCAACTGTGCCTTCAATTCTTTGATACGATCATTATTGGGGCCTACTACCAACATGTCATCTACATACAACAGCAAGACTATAAAATCATCTTTCTCAAACCTCTTGAAATATGCACAAGGGTTTGTATTCAGTCTGCTCTATCCAAGGCTCATGATGAAGGAATCAAATCTCTTATACCAACACCTCAGTGCCTACTTTAAACCATATAGAGATTTGTTCAACTTGCAACCTAAGTTCTCTTTCCCTTTTTCTTCAAACCTTCTGGCTAGAGCATATAAATTTCTTCTTCAAGATCTCTATGAAGAAATATAGTTCTCATATCTAACTGCTCAAGATGTAAGTCAAATGTAGCCCATATCGCCAGGACTACTTGAACTGTAGTGAGTCGAACCACAGGAGAAAATATTTTTTTAAAATCAATACCTTCTTTCTAAGCATATCCTTTTACAACCAATCTAGCACGATATCACTCCACTTGATCATCACCACTTCGTTTGACCTTGTAAACCCATTATGCCAATAACCTTTCTTCCTTGTGGTAATTATATTAGCTCCTATGTCTTATTCTTATGCAGAGCTTCAATTTCTTCCTGCATTGCTGCCATCCACTGATATGCATCTGAACTATTCATTGCTTATTAAAGAGTTGTTGGCTTTTCGTCCTCAGTTAAAAGACAGTATGTAAATGCTCTGCATAATATAATTTGAGTGTCAGCTCGGTACTCTTCTTGTGTGAGTTAATCTCTGAGTAGCTGAAACATCAGATTCGACTAGTTCTTGCTCCTCTTGCTCTAGTGCAGCTTTAAAAGAATCATTTTGATCAAATTCCCTTTCCACCTTTATTGTTGTAGTCTCTATATTCTCTTGTACTGTGCCAACATTTTCTGCTTACTCTTGATCCTTATCTTCCATGAAGATAACATCCCTGCTAATAATAATCTTGTGGGAGTGGGATCCCATAAACGATACCGCTTTACTCCTTCAGCATATTCCAAGAAAATACATCTTCTAGATTTTAGATCCAACTTTGTAGTTTCTTGGGCATTGAATATAACGTAGGCAAGAATTCCAAATATACAGAGGTAGGAAAAATTCACTGGTTTACTAGTCCACATCTCCATCGATGTCTTCAACTCAATTGCAGTTGATGGAATCGATTTACCACATAACAGGTAGTTTTAACTGCTTTTGCCTATAATTTCTTACCTAAGCTTGTGGTTCTTAACATCGTTGTTGTTCTTTCTAATAGGGTTCTATTAATCTGCTATGTTACTCTATTTTGTTGAGGAGTGTATGCCATCATGAACTACCTTTTGATGCCTTCTTGCTTGTAGAATTCATCAAATTCTTTACCAATATATTCGCCTTCATTATCTGAACACAAACATTTGATCTTCTTACCAGATTCGAGTCCCATCCGTATTTTGTAAAATTTGAAAGTTGGAAACACATCTGCCTTCCTTTTAATAGGAAACACCCAACATCTCCTCGAATAATCATCAATGAATGATACAACAAAAATTGCTCCTTCTAGGGACATAACTGTTGCTCGCCATACATCAGAGTGAATCAATTCTAGAATTTCTTTACTTCTGAACTTTTGTTGTTTTGAACTTCAATCGATGCTGCTTACTCACAATGCAATGCTCATAAAAGGGTAGTTATATTTTTGTGAGGCTTAGAAGTAGATTCTTCTCTGCAAGTATCTTCATTCCTTGTTCTGACATATGTCTAAGCTTTTTATGCCACGTCATTGCAGATTTGTTATCTGGACTAGTCACTACAATGAATGCATCTCCTTCTTGCAAAGTTACACCCTTCAGCATGTACAGATTTGCAACAATCTTCTCTGCTTTTATAAATACTAACGCTTCTTTAATCACTTTTATGATCTTGTTTTAAATTTCAAATCTGAAACTGAGATCATCCAGTTATCCTACAGACAACAAATTCATCTTCAAGCCCCCCACATGTCACACTTTTTCAATAGTCTGAGTTGTCCCATCATACATCTTTAACTTAATGGTGCCGATACTAACGATCTTCAGAGCTTGATCAATACAACTGTACGCAGATCCCCTAGAGACAGATTCATACTGATGGAAGCAGTCTCTTCAAGAGGTCATATGAAAAGTAGCTGTTGAATCAAGAAGCCATACATTAACAAATCTTCTCTTACCTCCAATAGTTGTTGCCACTTCACAGATCATTACACCTCTATCATTTGAAGTATTTGCCGCATTTCCTTGAGAAATAGAGTCTTTCTTATTCAGATTCCAACAATCCTTCTTCAAGTGCCCTTTCTTGCCACAATTGTAGTACTTAAAATTCTTCTTACTCATGGATTTCGATCTACCATGACTATTACTCCCACTTGGGCCACGTTCCATTGATCTTCCTCTTGTCATCGCCAAGACCTCCGCTTGTTGTGAATTTGCCAGCCTATCTTCCTTACTTTTGCACCTACTTTCTTCTTCCAGAATAGCAGTCGTAATATTGTCGAAGACTAGAGTATCTGTGTTGATTATTAAATTGATGACGAGTTGATCATACAAATCTGGTAGACTTTGGAGTAGAAGTTTCGCACGTTCACTTATCTCTATTATGTGGCTTAATGATGTGAGTTAGGAAAGTAGAGTATTTAAAGTATTTAAGTGCTCCGTCACCAAAGTAGATTCTATCATACGTAAAGTGTATAGTTTTCTCTTCAGAAAAATTTGTTATGGAGTGATTTGCCCTTGTATAATTTTGTGAGGAGATCCCATGTTTCCTTCGCAGTCTTCTTTTCTTCTATGTTGGATAATACTTCATCAGCTAAAGATAGGTGAACATTAGCTACAACATTCTCATCCATCTCATTCCACTTTTTATTTGTGACTCTAGCTGACTGTTCACTAATGACCGCTAGACAATTATCTTTCCTTAAGATTGCCTTTATCTTCAGCTTCTACAGTGAGAAATTACTCCCACTAAATTTTTCAATCTCAAATTTTGCTGCTATTGCTTCTATCACAAATAGAGTTTAGCCCTCACTATTTCACATGAATAGTACTCGTATGTATGAATAGTACCCGTACATATGAATAGTTATGTATATGTGAATAGTCGTATGCGTATGTATGAATAGTATCATACACGTGAATAATACTATATGTTTGAACAGTAACTGTACAGTTTAATGAAAAATAAATGCATGAACAGCTGTCACCTTTTGTAGTTACTGTTCACTAATTTTCACTGTGCTCAATCAAACTTCGAACAAATTATGCCAAAAAATTTGTCGTAATTTTCTTACCTAGCTCTGATACCACTTGTTGTGAAAATCGACCAGATTAGAGCAGGTTCGTAGCTAAATAGGACTGAAGGAATAGTAATGAACATATAGATTTTATGTGAAAAAACCTCTAAATCAGGGTAAAAATTACGGGCAAGGATAAAAGAATTTTATTACTCAAAAATTGGAGATTTACAAGGAGAAAAACTAAATTCACAAAAATACACAAAATATTTTTGTCTCTCTCTCTCTCTCTCTTTTCTCTCTCAGCTCACGTCTTTCTTGTTGTTTTGCCTATATCTCTCTTTGTTCAAATAGGCAGGAGAATGAAAATATGGTTGGCCAAATTAGCCGACCATTCTTTGTTGTCTTATTAGGCATATTTCGGTGCCTAATATGCCAATCAAGTTTGACAATTTCTCCTTTGTCTGTTGTTTCATTTCCAAGTCATAGCATTTCTTTTGCCAAATTTCCTAAAAAATAATCGTCACTACTTCACGAATTACTTTAAGTAAGACCCAAAAAAATTTCTTCAACCAAACGCTACAGCACTTCCTTTGGATAAATTCTGCCCTCATAAGCCCAGGACTGCAAAGACGCACGTCACACGTCTTCTCTATAAATATGGCATTAAAGTCTTGGAATCACAAAGTGTCCTCAAGTATCTTATCCTGTAATATGTTATGTATCCTTAATCATCTTTGATTTGCACCTAGTTAGATTGGCATTTGGCCCTTGTATCTAGAGAAGTAAATATATCTCATTAGTTAGCTATAATTATATATCTTGAATCATTTTATTCGCTTATTTCACAATTATCCTTTTCAATATAATTTTATTTGGAAAACTAACCTTAAAATATAATAGTTAAATAAAAGCAAACTACAAAAATAACAAGAAAAAATTAATTCACATTGCTATATATATATGAAACTATATAAATAATTTAAAAATGTTAAAACAAAGACATTGGTGATCAAAGGGAAATGGCTAAGCCCAGTTTTTTTTTAAATAATATAAAAGTAGATTTCCAGACTTAAGTAAATGATTAATATTAAATTCTGAATAATAAAAAGACATTTAGTTAACCAGTTTATTATTTTATTATTATTCAAGTAATGTTACACCCCGTATTGCTTTAGGCTAATACTGTTATAGTTTTAGTGAATAATGCAAGATTATAACTTAACAATTTAAACCAAAAACATTCATATGTATCACGATTGAGAAACACCTATAAGTCTATTCAAAATACTTGAACTAACTTTAAATTTGATAAATGAAGAAGAAGATACTTGGGTAGGTTATTTTAGGCAATTGCATCTTCAAATAGCTAGGCATCCATTGTTCATGACTCTGGCTTGGATGATCAGTGAACCTAACAAATCCTAGAGTCGAATGCATTGGGTTCCGAAATTTGATAAATGGGAAACCTTTCATTAGTTAGGAGATTATCTTATGCTAACATTGATACAATTCATTACTTACATTGGATACGTATCAGGAACTACTCAACCTCCGTGTTACAGTATTCTTAGTTAAGAGCAATCCCAGACTGGGATTTGCATTCACTCCAACATTTACATAACCGAACTAAGGCACACTTTAATGTATGAAAATTTCAGGAACTTCGGCTAATTCAATGGAAGTTCTTGCATCTCATGAAAGATCAGATCTATACTATTGCCAAAGTCGGGATCATCTGATAAAGTAAACCATTGATCACTCGGGGAGATCCCATAAGTATCTTGATCATATGCACTGTCGAGCAAACATGGTTGAGCCCAAAAATCAACTTTTGATTCTTCAAGAATTTTCAGGGACGTGAGATCAGTTACTGCACCACAATTTGCTTTAGCAACAGATGGATAGCTAGAGCACAACGAAGACAGCTCTTCCCAAAACGTTTCCTGGGAGGACAAACAAGAACACATCTCTCCCATTTTTGGCTGGGAGGGACCATACGAAACAGTAATTTCTTCCCCAAACATTTCTTTTTGGTTGACTGTAGATTCCGAGATTTTGCTATGATTATTTTTCACCTCAGTCACCTTAAATGCCGTCTGATGTTTCTTTAATTTGGTGTGCCAGTGGTTTTTTATTTTGTTGTCTGTTCTTCCAGGTAATTTCTTTGCAATCCTAGACCACCTGTAGGAGAAATTACTTAAATGAGCTCAAACGAAAAAAATTTAATAATGTCTATTGTCCGCTGATACAATGTTAATGGACAAGAAAGTAATGAATCAAACACATCTTCAAAGAAATTCGGTTATTGCATATATGATACTGGACACAGGAAGTTTTTCACACTAGGGATAAAGTTGATAGTTATAAAGTTAAGAATACTTATTTCCAAGTTCCTCGTGCATTTGAATGATGAGATCCTCTTCTTCTTTGGAGAACTTTCCATGTTTTACACCTGGACAGAGATAATTGAGCCACCTTAGTCTGCAACTCTTCCCACACCTTGATAGACCTGCAATAATAGGTAACTTAAGCTCTCTCTTGCGCTGGATTTCACTGCTTTTACGTACTGTATAGGAATCTCAAGGAAAGGACATTATGGAAAAATGTAACGTCAAGCATATTACCTATCTAACTTTATTTATAATATATACAAAAATGAAAGCCTCGTGCTTCTTTCATTACTGATAGTTCGTTATCAACTTAATTCGAAATAGTGATTGCATGTTTCCTAGTAATTTAACCTTTTTTCTTCTAGACATTGTTGATTCTTTATCATCTATACATACTACTTTGATCTATGATAAAACATTGATTTTATGCGACAGGTATCGTATCTAAGATGGTAAAGAAAATTTGTGAGTTGTAGTACCAAACCTAAGAAGTACAGAAAATCTCTGGGAGGGAATAATAGAACAAAAAGAACGTTTTGCTTTCTTTCCCTTTGCTCTTAAGGGTTAAGTTTAGAGAAAGCTTAAACTGCAGAAAGAACCTAGGCTAAACTTTTATAAACCAAGTCTTTGCTATTTTAAACGTGGCGTGTAGGGTTTTATTCTCGATACTTCTTTTATGAACAGAAAAAAAGTTAATATTGTACCGGCCAACTTGGGAAGTTTACGCCAATTACAGCAACCATATCTCTGTATATGTACTCGCAACTTATCGTCTTCTTCTCGACTCCATGAACCTTTCTTAAGCCCATTCATATCGACAATGGCGTCTCTGATCATATCTAAGTAGATTTTTCTCTCTTAATTTCTGAGAGTTAAAAGTGCACATATGGCAAGCTCAAACCAACAGCTTTATTTATACGATAAATATTTTGGCTTGCTCAAACTGGCCATCTCGGGCATGAGTGTGTATGAGAGTGCCGAAAAAGAAAAGAAAAAGAAAGTCATGATGGTAACTTGAAATATTGAATAATCATCTGGTGAGCCAATGAACAACGACAATTAGGAATGTCCTAAGGAATGTCCTTCTAAGTGCTGCGGTCAAGGTCCTCTGACCGAAAATCATCCAGTGCAAGCTCATGGTTAATTCCAGTCAACTCCAAATGGTCTGCACTCCAGTCAATTGTGCAAAACCTTTATGTGGAATTTATTTTTGTTATGTTGCTTTAGATGCAGATGTCAATTAAATATTATTTAACACTATAACATTTGAATTCAATTAGTTGATTCCTACCAGTCCCATTATAGAACAGTTAAAGATCCATTGCGTTTGGAATTTTATTTTCATTTACTAAAAATTTCTATTAGTGCCCTAAATCTGTTGGAGGGTGGTGTCGTCATATCAACTTAATTCATTATTTTCAGTTTTTCTGGCTTTTGCATACTATTTGCAGACTGCCACTTGGATGCCCAATGAGCAGCAGTAATAGACTGTGTAAAGAAATGTCGTTGTACTCTAGTTCAATTAATTCTGTCTCACTCTCGTATATATCTAAGTGATAATCATTTTTGAAAAATAAAAAACTCACAAATACTTACATACTCACATAAATAATGAAAGAACAGTATTCTTGAAATAAAACTTTTATTCTTGTCTTTATGAAAAAATAAAATTTTAGGTGGCTATTTATAGAGCCAATGAAGAATTGCACATTCATCAACTTAAAACCACTTAGTTATAAAATATGCACCATTCTATTTTTATTTCATCATAACACTCTCTAGGTAACTTCAATTCGCTCAAGTTTAAATTCATTTGAATTTAGATACACAAAACTTTAAAATAAATTTTAAACTGTCCAAATTGATTAAGATTTGACTATTCAACTACTCCTTCAAAATTTCTACGATATTCTAAAAGTCAAATTTATTTTTAACCCTTCCTTAAAAATTTATTTTTGTGTAACTCCAAACATCGTTTGTAATTTTTAAAAAATACCATGCTAGGGACTTTGTAACCATATCAGTAACTTGATAAAAAGATTTTAAAAGCCTAAGTTAATCTCCTTTATACAATACATTCTCAAATAAAATAAAAACTTATGTTGATATACTTGCTCCTATTATAGAATACTTGATTCTTCAGTATGACTTGAGTACATTTATCGTTATTTTTTTTTGGAAAAATACATTTATCGTTAATTATGATCTGTATTGCTTCAGATTACTCCAAATATGCTCCACTACAAGAAAAAGGTCAAAAAGGGACGGAAACTATCCGTCCATAATTAGGGACAGAATTTGCGACCAAATAGGTTGAAAATTAAAATCCGTCCCAACATTTTGCGTCATATACCCCGACCAAACTTTCCGTCCCTAAATTCGTTGCAAAGTTTGGTGCCATCGGGCGCGAAGTAAAATTCGCCATAATCTGTCCCTAATTCAGGACGAAATATAAGAACGAAACAAAATGGTCCCCAAATCCGTTAGTAATCTGCGACTGTTCGTTGGACGAAAATTCTGCAACGGAAATTGGGATGGATCTAGGGACGGATTTTTAGGGACAGAATCTATCGGTCTCAAATATCAGACGGAATTGGTAACCAAATTCCAGTGTAATGTTTTCTGTCCTTAAAATTGTGACAATGGTGTCGGGACCAACTTTTACGTCCGTAAATCCGTTGAAATTTTCAAGCGTTTAGTTCGTCCTTAAATCGATCGCTATTCTGGTTCCTAAATCCGTCCCAATTTTCGCTCCTATCTTTTGCCCACTTATGCTGATATTGAAACAGTGCGCTTTTGTTTGGCCCCCTTTTATTTATTCATCTAGGTCGAGAATCTGTCTATTTGGGTGCTCTCTTTTGCCTTTTTTTCAGAAAGGTTGTGAAATTCTTGAGAGTTTCTCTTAAAGGTGGAGTTGCTTTGTTTTGATTCATGAAACTTGTAACACCCTATTACCCCAGGGTACGCACCGGGACACCCGTAGGTCATTCCGATACATATCCTATAATAAGAGAGCGCTACGTGCAATCACTACAATGCTCCACATGGCATCATAACAATTGAATAATTAAAACAGTAATTGTAAATCACAAGATTTTTAAAACCAAACTCTTCC
>JAOTAY010000009.1:2934030-2945154 GCA_025629805.1 Erythroxylum baracoense | reverse complement strand
ATCCTCATCTTCATTGATATCCAAAATATAGAAATCTGTGGGAAAGATAAAATTATCGACCTTGACCGGCACATCTTATATGACGCCTATTGGTCTAAATGAAGTCCTATCGATCGTCTTAATCAAAAACTTTGTGGGCACTAACTCTTGTAACCCCAATTTAAAGCTGATAGTGTAAGGCATCCCATTTATGCTCGCACCTAAGCCTATGAATGCCTTATCTATGATGATCTTGTTGATACTGCAGGGAATGAAAAAATCCCCTGGATCATCCTTCTTCACTATAATGAGGGTGTCTTTCAGTATTCGGTCCTTCCCCTTCCCTGTGATAGACTCTTGTAATTTCAGATTAGCCTGTATTCGTTCCGTCACTTCCTTGACTTTGTTTGGCTCGATTTCTTATAAAGTTTCTGCTTCCCTCTTAGCATATAATTCCTTCTGAGCAAAAAATAGTGTGGGAATATCCGTCGAGTTACTTTCACCGATTTGCTCACTATCTCAATTAGAAGGTCATCTTTAACTATTTGACTTTCTTCTTTGTCCACCTCTTTTAACTCCTCGTCCTGCGTCTGGCTTATAACCATAATATGATCCTTCGGGTTCGATTCAGTGTTGCTTGGAAGAGTCCTAGCATTCCGAGTCAACATTGCTTCCTCGAGCTGCCCGACTTGGACTTTTAAATTGTGGATAGACGAAGCATGATTCTTTGTGACTTGCTTAAATTTACTCTCGAGCCTCAGATGTGCTTCCTCCATTCCTCCTATCTTATTCAAAATTCTGTCCAATTTCGAATCCATCGAGTTTTTTTTGTCTTACTGAAAGCTCGATTGTCCTTGAGGTCTAAACTACCCTCTATTGTTGTTGTTAGACCAGGAGAAGTTTGGGTGATTCTTCCACTTGGGGTTATATGTGTCGAAGTAGGGATTATTACCCCCTCTATGTCCAAATTGGGCCCCCATATAATTAACTTGCTCCGAGTTATCGTCTCTTATCAGATAGCAGTCCACTATATCGTGATCTAATTGGCTGCATAACTCATACTTCAATTACATAGCCATTACTGTAGCTGAGGATGACGTCTTCATATTATTGAGTTATCGCGTCAAGTTGTCAATCTTAGCTTGCATTTCCATCACTTAATCGACAACGACAACTCCCTTCTGCTCTTTAAAGTTAGTAGGTTGCCTACTACATTCACTAGCCTATAAATAACTATTTCTGGTCATCTCCTCTATTAATTCCTCTACTTCATTGACTGTCTTTCTCATTAACGATCCTCCCGATTCTGCATCAATGGTGCCTCTAGTATGTGGGTTCACTCTGTTGTAAAATGTTTGTAGTAGGAACTCCTTGGGTAAATTGTGGTGTGGGCATCTCCTCTGCAGGTCCTTGTAACACTCCCACACTTCATAAATAGACTCCTCATCACCTTATTGGAAGTTTGTAATTTCCTCAATAATTTTGGTGGTCTTTGTTAGTGGGAAGTATTTATCTAAGAAGGCACGCACTAGTTGGTCCCATGTCATAATGTTAGTGGGGCTCAGTGAATGATACCAAACCTTTGCTTTATCCCTGAGCATGAAGGGAAACAAACTAATTCTCACTGCATCTTTCGACATCTGGTGATACTTTTTGACATCTGGTGACACCAAAAAGTATCATAGATCTTGAGAAAACTCAAGATGTGAGCGTTCAGGTCTTCATTTGCAAGTCCATAGAATTGGACGTTCTGTTGAAGTATGTTCAGGAGGGCTAGCTTAATTTCAAAGGAGACCACTTGAACAGGTGGTCTAGCCACCCCTTGGTTCACAGGATTGAACCCTAGCCTCATAAAATCCATGAGGGTCCTCTCTTGTTGCCTGTTAGGGTTGACTTCTTGATCCATGTTTCTTTGGAATTCCTCGGCCATTTGTGCTCTCTCGATCTCTTCTTCTTCTCACCGAGCTTTCCTAAGGGTTCGTTCTAAATGTGTTATATCTAAATCTGACATCTCAATTGCTTGACTGGAACCTCTCGTGACTCTTGTGTTCATGTAAGAGCACGATCCCTAAGTAAAACGAACGAAATAAAAAAAATAAAAACTACTATAACGCCTTAAACTATAGAACTAAATTGCCTTCCCTAACAATGGCACCAAAAACTTATTCGTTCAAGGTTACATGCGCTAAGTTTTACTATTTATAACCTTGATAATTACCGCAAGCGCACGGGTCGTTCGTGTAGTACCTAAGGTGTCGATCCCATAAGGAAAGGAACTAGTCCGAAAATTTAACGGTAACTAAGTTTGCAATACCTAATTAAACAACTACTGCAAAAATTAAAATTAATCAAGATTCAAATATGAGAAATTAAAGCATCAAAAGAATGAACAAAATAGTCAGCTCTCACAAATAATCCGAAACTCAACCTAGAAGTAACCAATTGAGGGAAAGGGGGAACTAATTCGAAACTAAAGAAAATCTACCCAATTATGTAATTTTTGACTTAAAGGGCCTAGACGATCACAGGGTGAATTACTCTCTCTCAAGTTATAATTCTTTGCCCTAATTCATAATCCCCAATTCAAATTAAGGAAATTGCAATCTCTCGATCCGCAATTGGTCCAAAACCTAAATTAGTTTTAAAGTTGTCTATTAACCTACCGGGAATCTATGTTCAATCTCTCGTTACACGACTCTACCAGTTTGATTCAACTCTCTACCTATCGATTTACCTAATTCTCGTTAGCCTAAATCGATGATTTTCACCCAGCTCACCCTCTCAGTTTGTTGCCAAGTTATGAAAAATCGAAATTGAATCACAAAAAAATTAAATAAAACACAATCAAATAAATTTTATTAATCTCAAGAACAAAAAACCCAAAGGTGAGTTTAGATAAAAGGTCAACACTAAATTACAATATCCATAATCAATATCCAAATCTCATACATCAATGAAATCGAAATAAAAAAATAGAAAATATTGTCATAATGGATCTCGGAGGTAGCGACTGTGGGAAACTACATGTTCCTAGAAGTACGTCGCGTCAAACGTATCTTCGTGCCTCCCTTCCTTCATCTCCTTCCTCAATCGCTTGATCTCTCTCTAAGTCTCTCTCAGATTTTTGTAGAATCTCCCTTTTTACACAGCTCTCTCGGCTCTCTAAAAACTATTGGTGGTTGCTAGGTATTATTCTATTTATTATGTAGTAGCTCTAAGTCAACTTGGGGTCAAAATGGTCCAAAAAATTACCCAAAAATTGAGTTTTTGTGTCAGCCAGATGCAGGGCACAATCGTGGCCGGAACTTTAACCTTTCTTCTATGATTGTGGTAAGTGCACAATCGTTGCCTGAATTGACACTCTCTGTCACGATCGTGGCCTGGTTGCTACTGGCTCTTCCTCTTCTGTCACGATCGTGGCTAATATTCACGATTGTGGCCTATGTCTTTTAGCTCGAAACTCTTTAAATCTTCACGCTCTTCCCTGTTTACCCTACAACACTAGCACACACATCAAGGTACCTCAAAAATATACAAATTAAGCTCAAAGATTCATATTAACCCATAAAAACAATTACACACATAAACTAACACGATTGAAAGCTAAATATACACTAAACACTCAAAATAACACTAATTACATAACAGATCAAACTCTAAAACACGATTCAAATCACAACTATCACTTGCTCACATATCAAAGTCATTAACTTCATCAAAACGCGGTCTATATTCCTGTCACTTCTTTTTAATTATTTGTTGTATTTTCAATGTCCTATTATCAAGCTCTTCTACATCTTTAACTGACGAGATCGAGTCTTTGTTTGTCAATCTTGGTTTGTCACAAGTTTTAGTCTACTTTTACGTACTAGATCTGTGATGTTTGCATTTGGCTCTTGAGATAACGTTTTCAAGGAAAACAAGTATTTTACCATTTTTAAATAGAAGAGTTGTGATTTTTATCCTTCTATGTAAGATTTGGACGCTCTTTTTGTAGATATGTACACACATTTTTTTTGGGTGCTAAAGTTGATTTCTTTGTCTTTTGTATATGATGTTTTATAATTTTCATGTTATTTCTTTCTGTATAATTATTTGGACATGGTCGTTCGATAGTTTGGATTATGCTAAGTTAGTTTTCGGAGTCGAATCAGTTTTGTTGACCTCACTGTTACTGAATCTTCTCAACTTGTTTCTGGATTTTACGTACTAAGGAACTTATGTAAATACATTCTACTTGTCATTTGTGAGTTTGGGGTTTCCTCTAGTCCTGTGCAGAATAGGTAAACTACACCTCTTTTGTGTGTTACTGTCCTGATTTATAGGACTTGATCATCGGAAAAGTTGAATTGTTTAGTACTTATACCTCATGTGACTTCATGCTTATTATGATCGTTCACTCCCCTTTAGGTGTTTATTGTGGGTTCGTAATTATTCATTTGATGTATGAGTTGTGTTTATGGTTGTGTTTTGAAGATGATCTACTATCTTTGTTATTTCTTTATGTCTATCTTCCCACTGACGTTTAACGTTTAATCACATGAAGGAATGTCAACATGGAGACTAGTTCTGAATGGCTCTAATTCATGTCGTTGGGAGGAATGTGGCAAAATTGTCCCTACTGAGCAAACCAACACTGAAAAAGAAATCTCCAGTTTATATACTAATCATCGTTTGCCTTCCATGGTGAATCTTCTGCTTCAAGGTATTTAGTATCATCCGAACAACGTCACTTTCCTTATTATGTACATCTCATTTCCTTTTATGAAGCTATTATATATATTCATGTTTGATGGGATATACTACATGTCGTTTTAATCTTCCTTAAGTCTCGAAGATGACATGTATGCCTATGGAGGCAAGAGTGATGTCACAACAGTCCGTAAAGGATTAAGGAAATTGGTTGTTTTGGAAAATTGTCAATTCCATATGCTTTGTCTGCTAATTCATGTATGCATGTCACTCTAATTTTAGTTCATTTAGTGGTTTACTAATCTGACAATATCTAAGTTCTATACTGATTGTGTTTTAGGTACTAAATCTAGCGACTCATTCATTGTATCCTCTACAAGTTTATCTATAGCGAAAAAGTATGAAAAATCCTATACCTGAGGGAAGAACTGTTACTGATTCAATTGATGCCTTCAAACATGCAAAGACCCTTCTTAGGAATCCAGACATCAGGGACTCATTTACCTTTACCGACTCTCATATCACTTGGAATCCAAATGAAAAATTATATCATTGTCATTTATCGAGTCAATCAACTGAACTCAGCTTTAAAGTTGATTTATTGTCATTTTCCCTTTTGTCATTTTCCCTTTTGTCATGCTTTTGTGTTTGGTTGGTAAATGCTTAGTTTTAATGACGACTTGTTTAAATCGTCACAATATGTTCACTTTTCACGACGATTTTCTTTTCGTTGCAAAAGAAAGCATCGTTAAATCATCTATTTGTTATAGTGAATAACCAATGGTGATTCTTAGAAATTTTCTACTTTATTTACTAATAAAAGGAAAGGGAAGATTTTAGATTATATATTGGGACTTGATAAGGACATTAAGGATGGAGTATTATAACATCCTATATGGAGATGGTTTTCAAATCTTAGATTGAAAAATGAACAAAAGGATGAAATTTTATAAGTCCATATAAAAGAATATTAACCAACTCCTAACTAGTTATTTATAAGCCTATAATTCTCTAAACCTAAAATAAAGTTGTTTTCGGGCCATTTTGTACTTGGTGTATTACATTTTTATTTAAGTGTGATACGTACTAAGACTTCTTGTAATTGCATAGTTAAGCAAAGCTACGTTCATTTCAAGAAAGAAAAAGCTTAAACCCTCGAATGTTTCTGTAAGACTTGGAAACTTTGACATAATTTGATTCATTTAGAGGATTGTTTTAATTTGTAAAGTTATTTAAAGAATTCCAAGAGATATTCATATGCTTTGGAACAAGTTAAAATAAAGATATAGGAGCATCATAAGACCCAGAAAAAATTCTCTTTTAAAAGCATTTTATTCAATTGACCAATTATAGGACTTTCGAATCTTTATGAATAGTGATTTTGTCTATAGAACTGGGTCCATCAATTGAAATAGGCTTCACCTTTTAGGGTAAAAGATGGTTATATTTTATCACATAAAAATAAATGATTCTAGAAATGACTACAAAAACAATAACAACAACAGCAACAACAATAACCTAGTAAAAAATATCACTAAAATGAGGGATATCGGGAGATCTAGTAGTATGTAGCCTTACCTCTAACTAGTAGAAAGACTATTTTGACTTACATAAAAAAAGGAAAATATAAATAAATATTAAAAATAAAAACAAACAAAAAATAAAATAATAATAATAATAATAAACAAATAATAAAGAAATCTGCTGGACTCCAAATTCGCAAGGACACTTCACTGATCAATCATGTCATAGGATCTTCAGGGATGAGACAATGGAGGTTCCATGGTACAACCTAATCTAGAAAAACTCTTTAAATCCAAAAACTTCCATTATTACTTAGCCAATTATCAAAATTAGGCTCAAGACTAATGTATATGGTTTAGACTGAATGAAACCTCTTATGTCGTATGTCATAATGCTGACGATGATAAAAATCATTTTTTCTTTGCTTTTGAATATACTAAAGCCATATGGAGCAGGATTCGATATATGGTGGATGCAGTAAACTATACCTATGAATGTGAGCATGCCTTGAGGTGGTTCATCAACTACTCCAAACTCGGAAAAGAGAATGCATTCCTACATAAAGCAACCTTCATTACTACCATATACATGATATGGAAAGAGAGAAACTATCAAATCCACAAACAAATGGAGGTATAAAAGTACCAGCTTGTTAATAACATTGCGAACTAGATTAGAGCTGCAATATTAGATAAAAGTGTTAACCATCTTCTCACTACCAGTATGAAAGATAAATGGAACATATGAATGCCTGTTTTTAAATTCAGTTACTGACTTTTGCTGTTGGCTTTCAAATTTTTGTATTAGAACTACCAATCGTGATAGAAAGTCCTAGCTACTCCAAATAGGTCATCTTTGTAATAATGAAATATTGCAATAGCTTCTGCTATAATAATCAAATCATTCTTTCATTTTCCAAAAATAGCAACAACAACAACAACAACAACAACAACAACAACAACAACAACAACAACAATAATAATAATAATAATAATAATAATAATAATAATAATAATAATAATAATAATAATGATAATAATGATAATGATGATGATGATGATGATGATGATAATCAGGTTCAATAGGAAAGCTTATGCTAAATCCCTAAAAGGTAACTACTTCATAATTAAAAGTTTGGGCTAACTACAAGAGGAAAATGCTAAAAAAACCTATGAGAACGATAAAGCTCTCTTATAAGAGATCCTTTATCTGTATCCTAGTACGCTAAAGTTTTCTATTATGGATCATGTCCTCGGTAAGTTCCAACAATGTTATATTATTCTTGACCACCTCCCCCCAGTTTTTTTTAGGGTTTCCTTTTTTCTCTTACAATTTCTAAATATAATCTTCTCGCATCTCTCACTAGAGTGTCTAGGTGTCTCCTTTTAACATGTCCAAACTACCCAAGCCTTATCTCTCTTAATTTTTCAATAATATTAGCAACCTTTAATTTGTCCCTTAATAAACCATTACATTCTTGATCTTATCTTTTCTAGTAAGGTCACATATCCAATGGAGCATCATCATCTATGTCACCATTAACTTATGGCTATGCATTTATTTGATGGGCCAGAACTCCTGCCCGTAAATCATAGCAGTGACTATAAAATGAAGATCAAATATAAGAGGACTTCTACAAAGTAAAATACATCAGAATAATAAGAGCAACAAAATATTTTAAGTTTTATAAGAGATTCAAAGCTTGTGTAACAATTTTGTTCTTTATTTCTAAAATGAGAGTTTTATTATAGAAAGTTGTGTAAATCTTAAGAAAATTATGATTCAAGACTTAAGGATATAATCGAAAGAGTTTTAATTGCTTAAATCTTGTAATGGTTGTCTTGAACCTTAAAAATATAAGTTATAGCACTATACTTTTAACCCACCAAAGAAGAGTCATAATAGATCCTAAATTCCCAAATTACATTGAGGAATAAATATAGATTAAGAAGAAACAAACCATTATAAATTTATTATTGTCCTCTCCTCTTTTATCATTTAATTATTATATATTGCTTTTATATAATTGTCATTATCTTTGTTATATATATCATGCTTGTGTAATTTATTAATAATGTATAATTTGGTATATCAATTGGACACACAAGACTGCAAGGCAACTAATTTAAAGAGACTAAGAATACTTCAACATTGCCTTAGTCTTGTCTCTAGCTTAACAATAACATAGACTAAGTTCCAAGAAATTTTGTTTTTTTGGTATTCCTTTAAAGTTTATAAAGTATTTTTTTTACATATAAAGTCTTTGATAATTCTCTTTAAGTGATTCTTTTATTAAAATCTCCAAATTCACCCTATTTTAAGTGACTTAGGATCAACAAAATTATTTATGTCCCCTTACCATTATTGTCAATGGCTTTTATTTTTTACTTTTTTGCTTGTAGTTCCTGATTGAATAAGTTATCATGTTCAGTTTTACTGATATAACGCAATATAGGTGTACATTATGTTCAATAAAATTTTACAAAGTAACAAAATTTTAAAAACAAAAAATAGCCAATAATATACTTTAAAATAATATGCTCATTTTACAAAACCTTACTCAACCTTTGATCTATTGAAAAGTCCATACTAAAAAGTCCCTAAAACCAATTTTAATGAAAGTTATTTTTTTATCTCATGTTATACTCATTATCTTTTTGGGCAATCTTTAACCTAAATTTTTAATTATATGACTTTACTCTAAAACTTCTGCCTTTATTCATACAATTTTAATAGAAAATAGAAAATAGAAAATTTTTAATTTTCTTCAATTTAAGTCTAAAATTAATTTTTTTATTTAGGTGCAATTATATTTAAATTTTCATTTTATAAATTGAATACCACAATTTCAATTATCAATAAATTCTCAATTAAGTTAAAGTGCACATTTTTAATTTAAATTAACAATTTTCTTTTGGATAAAATTTTCTTTTAGAAGCCCTTAAACTCATAACTTGTAAACTTCTATTGTTTATCCCTTTTCTTGAAGTATAAGACCTCTAAGGCAATTCTTATTATTGATTTTAACAAATTTCTTGATTTCAATTTTTTAAAAAAAAATTGAACGTTATATTAATTATAGACAAAGTTATGGCTACATTACAATGAGTTCTAGGCTTATAGCCTTAACTAACTTTACAAAAAAAATAGAGCATTCTTGGGAGATGTTACATTGCAAAAGATCAACATAGAGCAAAGATTAAGCAAATCTATAATTCCCATATGCTCCTCATGTCAATGGAAAGAGTGTTTTGTGAATTTTGAGCACATATGGAAGCTCTAATCCAATTTAAAATTCTTGCTGTGAGTTAATGTTTCCCTTCTCTTGCTTCTATTTCTCTCCTTCCAAATAGTGTAAATAGTAGTAGTAAAAGCTACTTTGTAAAGAGTTGCATTGATTTACCCTAGTCTTGAGTGTCAAATAACCCATTCCAAAGTTTGTTCCCATTCATAGCCACTACTATTATCTAGTAGCAAATGCAAAATCCTACTCCAGATTGACTTGGAGTATCTGCAAAGAAAAAAGAGATGGTTTCTGTCCTCCACTGTCATTTCACATAATATACAAGTATCATATCCCTTACATGCCATTGCCTTCTGGTCCTAAACTTATTCTTAATCATGAGCTACATGATAAATAAGGCTTTAGGATTCAAAGAATTTTCCATGAAAGATTATACCATGGAACTTCAAGAAAACTGTAAGTGAACAACTAATGACAGGAGTGGTTAGAGTAATCTCCAGTTAGATTGAGAGTCCAAGTAATAACAACTTCAGTCCTCTCATCATTCCAACGAGAAAAGTGTTCAATTAAAAAGGTAAAGCCTATGAAACTACCCTTTATTCCTTATTGCAAATCAGTGAAGAGACTTTAAGATTAAGTGGCTATCTATTCCTCAAATGAAGAAACTTAGAGTTGTAAATAATAGGGCTTACCTCAAGCCCGTTATCAAACCAAATCCATGTCCCTTATCCATTCCTAATTTTATGTTTAATACTAGGGTAGATGATAGACCTCATCTTCATAATCTGCTTGAGAATCTAAGAGCCAACTCTTGTATAATATACCTGCCAAAAGTTTACATTTTTGAGCTAATACTCATACATTCATTTAATGTAGAGAGCATTAGATCAGTATAGAGATGCCAAAGCCTTTACACATGAGAACATTCTGAATAGTTGAAATGGGAATAATACCAAGCCCACCATGCTTCTTCAAGGTAGTCACTTCACTCCACTTTATCTTAGCATTATTGGTAGTTTCAGTTTTACTTGTCCATAAGAATGCTTTTAGTGTTCTGTCAATCTCCTTTTTGAAACTTCAAATTTTGTTTTTACATTAACTCTTCTTTCTTATACATCTTTTAAATCCTCACTTTATCAATCTTAATAAATTGTTTTGTGAGGATTTTTCCTTTAACCCAAGACATTCCATATAGTTTATTAAATATGTTATAAACCTTAATTAACAAGTTCTTTCTTCAAGAAATTCTTTATCATTTGTTCTTAAGATCAAGTTTGCTAGAACTTTAACTTGGACAAATGAAATTCTGTATATATGTTGAATGGAAAACAACTACTAGTTTTATGCTCAAAACCACAAGAATACAGGTCGTAACTTATAGTAAAAAGCATATATCGATCCCACAAGGATTATACTTAAGCAGTACTTAATTCAGATTGATCTTTGTTTAATAACCAAATTTTTAATGGAAATAAACTAGAAAATTAAATTTAATTAAACAGCTAACAATGTACAAATGATAACATAAAAATGCAGAATCTTAGAATTCAAGACTCTAACAACTAGAGATCACTTTTTCCCTATCTTATCTCCCTCCTGTTTTGTTAGTTGAATTGTGCCTCACCTAAGATGTCCTAATGTATTAACTACCCTCTCTCAAGGTGTAATTAATTGTCCCTAGCCAA
>JAOTAY010000009.1:2896418-2919911 GCA_025629805.1 Erythroxylum baracoense | reverse complement strand
CATAGCTCAAAGAACTTGGTTATTCTAATATCATAATTCAATCATTCATCATTTCTTTTCTAGCATCATATGATCATATAATATTCAAGTTCTCATTCATTCATACTTAATACACACTAATCATCTTGTTTGAATCACATTTGCATTCATAGGGTCACTTTCATTCTTAAAACATCTCTAAATTTCCAGAATTTGTCTCAATGATGTTAATCATCCGTTCTTAAGTTATAACCTTGATTATTACCCTAAGCATATCGTAGATTTAGTCACTTAATCCATCATCACCTAGGTTGATTTCAAGCTTCACTCAAGCCTAAATACACTACAGGGAAGTACCTTAGCATCAGTTGTCTCGAGCATCACTTAAAATAAAACATTCCTTCCTTTATACCTACCCACGATCATGGTGGTCCTTACCATGATCGTAAGAGAAGCTCGTGGAACTTGCCACGATGGTGGGGACTCTTCCACGATCATGCCCTACCTTTCTTCCTTCATTCCTCCACGAATTCCATAACATAAAAACATCTTTTACACTTCTAAGTTTTCTATAATTCATACTCTTTTATGCAACCTTATTTCATACTATTCTAACTACCATATTAGTTATATTAAACTCACAAAACTTTACTCAATTGATTCAGCTTCATTCACTTAATCCCAATATAAATACATCCCTAACTTTTCCAGATTTTTAAATCTTATATGATATAACCGAACCATCTTAAGCTCAATTAATCAATTCTACTTCATTTCCCTTTCATTCTCACCTCATTTCCAACTCAAAAACATTCTTGAAACACATCATAAATCATTGTTCATCTTATATACAAAAATAGGACATCCAAGTATCCATACATTTATAAATGTTTCAACACACATTTAACTTCATTATCAACTTCACTTTATTTTTAAACTATCATCTTATTTCTACTCTTTTCAAGACACTACACTTGCTTTTTCTTTAACTTCAAACTCACCCTGATTCATCTTTATATAGAAACTTATAACTCATATTTTCCATATATCCAAAACGGAACATATTTATATCATTCCTTCATTTACATTTTTACACTCATCCATTAACATGAAATAGGTCATTGTTCACACAAGGTTACACGCGCTAAGTTTTACTATTTTTAACCTTAGAAAATTTCGCAAGCACACGGGTCGTTCGCGTAGTACCCAAGGTGTTGATTCCACGACGAAGGGAACTAGTCCTAAAATCTAAAGGTAGCTAAGTTCGCAATTAACCTAATTAAACAACTAATGTTGAAAATAAATCAACTGATAATCAAATTTGAGAAATTAAAGAGCCAAAAGAATGAACAAAACAACAAACTACACAAATAATCTAAAAACCAACCTAGACATAACCAAATGAGAGAAAGGAGGACTTGATTCCAAACTAAAGAAAATATACCAGTTATGCAATTTCTGATTTAACAGGCCTAGACGGTTTTAGGGTGAATTACTCTCTCTTGAGTTATAATTCTTAACCCTAATTGATAAACCCTAACTCAAATTATAGGAATTACGATCTCTCGATCTGTAATTGGTCCAAAACCCAAATTAGTTCTGAATTTGTCTATTAAACTATCGGGAATCTATGCTCGATCTCTCGTTACACGACTCTACCAGTTTGATTCAACTCTTTACCTATCGATTTACCTAACTCTCGTTAGTCCAAATCGATGATTTTTACCGGCTCACCCTCTCAATTTATTGCCAAGTTATGAAGAATCAAAATTGAATCATAATTAAATCGAAATAAAACACCATCAAATAAATTTTGTTGATTTCAAAAATTGAAAAACCCGAAGGTTAGCTTAGACAAAAGATCAACACTTAATAATAGTAATTCTAATTAATATTCAATCTCATACATCAATGAAATCGAAATAACAATAGAAAATATTAATGGAACAGATCTCGGAGGTTGCGACTACCAAAAACTGCCTTTTACAGGAAGTACTTCGCGTCAAAATGTATCTTCATGCTTTTCTTCCTTCATCTCCTTCCTCAATCGCTTGATTTCTCTCTAGGTTCGTCTCAAAAGTTTTGGTAAAAACTCACTGTTTTACTTGATTCTCTTCGCTCTTCCAATCCCTACTGGCCGTTATCTTGTAGTGTACTGTTTATTTTGTACCAGCCCTAGGTCAAACTCAAGATCGAAGTGATCTAAAAAATCACTCAAAATTTAAGTTTTTGTGTCAGCCTGACGTAGGGCACAATCGTGGCCCTGCCTGTTATGATTATGGCTGGTGATTTATCCTTTCTGTCATGATCGTGACCTGAAGTGCATGATCATGGCCTGATTTGAGGCTCTCTGTGACAATCGTGGCCCCAAGTGCACGATTGTGGTCTGGCTACTTCTGGCTCTTCCTTCTCTGTCACGATCGTGGCCACTATGCACGATCGTGGCCTATATCTTTTAGCTCGAAACTCTTTAAATCTTCATCATTCTTCCCTGTTTACCCTAAAACACTAACACACACATCAACGTACCTAAAAAATATAACAATTAATCTCAAAGATATACACTAACCTATAAAAAACACATAAACACACTAACTAATATAATTATCACATAAACACACACTTAACTCTTAATTTAACGCTAAATACTTACCAGATTACACCTTAAAACATCATGCAAAACACCACTATCAATATCCCCACACTTAAACATGTGCTTGTCCTCAAGCAAACAAAACACAACTCATAACAACACAAAACAAGCAATACAATAATGCGACAACGACTCTAATCTTCATGACAATTTTAATCTTGGACACAATCATTCGAATTATGGAAAATCATTAACAAAAAAAATATATGTCTAGGGGTTTTGAGCTAAATATGTAACTAAATCAAGGCCTAAGTGTTACTTAGTTACCCTTTTCAATTGTACACATACATTAATAATTCTTTGGCCCTTCGGACTTTGTAACTGTTCCTAAGTATAATTCCATAAAAATTCAAACTTATTACAAGTCTGATAGGTTTTTATTTAAAAACCTTTTTTTAAACCGGGACTTAGTCTTTTATTAAGAGATAAACATTTGTGATGAATATCAATCCGGCTACTCAACTAAGTCATTTATTAAACAGCTTGGTTGAAACGTTATTATAGCCTTTTTACCCGAAGGCACACATTTATGTTGCGTGTTGATCTGGTTACTCAGCTACATTATGTTTTCAACTGGCTACTAGCTCTATTCATAACTCGATGGCTAGCAAAATAGTGATTTATTAAACTAACAGTTTTTTATTACCTACCTTGTTGCTTTTAGGTTTTCGTTTCAATGAAAAATACCAGTTAAGCTACTTAAGCTAAAAGACCTCAAATTATGAATGAATCTGACAATCTAGAGGGTGCTCAATTTACACTAAATCCTAATTAGGTTGTATATTTATCCAAAGGCCCCCTAAGTCACTAATTTTGCAGGCTAATGATCATTTCACAACCTAATAGACTACGTCCAAAATTAAAAAATTCACTCAATCTAAGCCATTAACACATTCACACACTTCACATAATGTAACTTAATACTATTATACGATATGCAAAATCACGTTCAAAATAAAACACACAATCCCTCCTCACACTTGAACAATACATTGTCCTCAATGTGAGAAGGAAACACACACAACACATACGCAAAGGGTAAAGACAAAAACTTAAGTAATAAAGAACAAATAAAATGAATCATAAAGAATAAATTAAAAATAAACATAAAGATAGAATAGAACTGGCGGCTAAATTAGGAAAAAAAACGAAATTAGGTTAGGCAAAAAAGCCTCAAGGAGAGGGAGGTGGTGACGGTGTCGGAGGTGGGAGTTGAACACCCTGAGACTCGAAATATCGATGGATCCGTTGGATATCTCCGCTCTAGCACCGTTGTGTGCACGCCATCTCCGCAAGTGTTTTGTTGGTTTCGGATATTGCATCCAAAACCTTCTTCTAACCTTTCTCTTCCTCTTCTTCTTCTTCCGATTCTTCACTCATTGACTCCTCCTGTCGAGGTTGTGCTGCACTCAAACTGGCTTGACCTGCCTAGGGCCATACATGTGTCTTCTCGTCCATCTCCCGTAAAATCATATTCGTGGAATGGATAACCTTTGCCCAGAATAAGTGATGGTGATTGAGGAAGTTGGGAGGGTGAATTGTTAACCCCTTTCATTCCACAACAAAATGTTCGGCAATGGCCGATACTATGTATCCCATTCCCAGGTGGTTACTCCGCTTATGCGGAACCGCAGCAATGGCATTAAGGACATGGGTGGACGTGCATACTAGAATACTGTGATCTATGCACCACAGTATAAAAATTTCCATAGTGGAGCACTTGTTGGTTTCTAACTTGTCAAAAACCAACTGACACATAAATTTGTGCAATAATAAGTGTTCATGTGACCGGATATTGTCATTGTGTGAATTCTTTGCATAGAATCGCTTAATTCAAGTCATCTCACACCAATATTGGGAGACACTGAAATCGTCATGTTGATAAATGATGGTGGATTCAAGAAATCCACACATGAGTTCTACAGTTAATTCATATGCTCTCCCACCCAATCTAAACCACAATTCCTTGGTGTTCTTAGCAAAGGTTAAGGAAGTAAAGAACTCCAGAGTAAATTCCTCATAAACAGGGAATTAGAACCGTATGAACTAGCCCCACTAAACTCTTTTAGCTAGGTTCTCTACCCACTCACGCAGTTCTCGTCTATCTAATGTGTTAGTATCAAAGTATTTGGGAACTGAAATTTTCCTAGAATGAAGGGATCGAAAGCAAATACCTTCCTCTTTGGTGTAGATAAGAAATGGAGCTCTGAAGTTCACTGCTCAGTTCCTTCTCCTTTGCCCCGCAACTTACTGCCTTCTAAAAGGCTCCCGTCGGGCCGATTGCTTAATACGTGGCATGGTTGTGGTAGGATGTGGAAGAATTTAGGAAAGTGAAAATTGGAAGCTAGAATTCTAGAGAGATCAAATGAAACTAAAAGTGAAAGTGAAAAAGAAGTAAGAACTGAATATATAGGTAGTGAAAATGGTAAAATGATAAAATTTTCTTTTAAGAAAACCCAGGCCACGATCAGGACCTGCCATGCCATGATCATGGCATGCGGCATATCACCAAGAGCATTCTCAATCACAGGCCATGATTGTGGTCTGCTAGGCCACGGTTGTGGCCAGCACTGTACCTTAGCACTAAGGTCCTTCTTTGCTATTTTCAATTTCTTTTCTCCTTCACTTCGTAATTCTTATTCACTTCTCTTTTATATGCTTGCACAATCTTACCCATGATTCCAAACTCCTATTCCTTTTTTCGCTTTATTCAACCTAAACAAAAAATAAACCTAGCTGCAGACTTCAACTATTCTAGCAAAATTCAAGACGAAACTAATTTTTTTCCATGGGTTGCCTCCCATGCAGTGCTTCTTTTAACGTCAGTACTCGATGCTCTTTCTCTGGAAACTTATCCGGGATCAATTATGAGAGACTTGCTTCTACCCTTTTCATTCAACATTAGTTTTGTAGCTTGTAAGTAAGCTACAAATTGCTAAATGAATAAAAGGACGATATTGATAAAGTTGAGGAAACCAATTAATTTCATCAATGCCCTTCTTATTAACAAACTGTTAATAAAATAGGGAATAACAAAACTCCCTAAATCTTCTATCGAATCCAATAAGTTGTCTTGTATGAAGCTGAATTGCTCTCCTTCTTCCTTCATCACCTTCATCTCCTTTGCTTCTTCTGCTTCATGAACAGATGCCTTCGTTGCATCTTCAAAATCTATGTCTGCTATCTTCCGTTCTTTGTCCTCTGGTTCATCACAAGATTTGAACGCATCAATTATCCTGAATGAGCTACTAACTTTTAGATTCTTAATTACTTCATTCATGTTGAATGCCATTTGATCATTAGCCATCCAAAAATTAGAGTTCTCTTCATGACCATCCACCCATGATTTTTCGATGTTCAAAGATGACATATTAAGAATTGGTGGAGAATAGGGGAGGTTAGCGTTCTTTTCTTCATCATCTTCTTTGATTTCCTAGTATTCTCTAAGCTTGAGTTTAGCTTGAATTCTCGCTAGTGTTTTTAACTCTACCCCATTCCTAATTGTGATAGCCTGACATGGCTCTGTTGAATTTACATTCATGCTGCTAAAACAGTTTTCCAAACTTTGCTTACAAAATTCCCTAGAAAGCTATCTAATTTGAATCTGCAGATTATGAATAAAAGTGGCATGATTTTCCCTTACTTGATCAATTTGCTCTTCTATTCTCTTCTGGCTCTCTTCCATGTCTGTAAGCTTATCCATGATTTTGTCGAGCTTGGAATCTTATGAACTGGATTCATTATATTGAAATTCATATGGGATTTCCCATGTGAGTATTGGCATTATTAGACTAATAGAAATCTAGGTGATTCTGCTACCCCGAAGTGTACAGGTTTGTAAAAGAATGATGATTTTCCCATCCACATTGGGGCTCATTGAATTCCACAAATGTCCTTTGCTCCCCATAATACACATCCTCCATAACCGATCTTTTCAATCAACTCTTTAGATGTCGCATTCTCACTCTAAGATGTCTTGATGTGTCTCAACTTTACGCCCCAAAATTCTTTTAAAACCTAATTTATGGAAACAAAACAAAATGGAAAATTGCCTTCGATTAAAGAACTAAATGTCACCTTCCACAGAAACGGCGTCAAAAACTTGTTCGCTCAATGTTACATGCACTAAGTTTTACTATTTTTAACCTTGGTAAATTCCGCAAGTGCACGGGTCATTCGCGTACTACCTAAGGTGTTGATCCCACGAGAAAGGGAACTACTCCTAAAATCTAAAGGTAGCTAAGTTCGTAATTAACCTAATTAAACAACTAATGCAGAAAATAAATCAACTGATAATCAAATTTGAGAAATTAAAGTGTCACAAGAATGAACAAAATAGCAAACCACAAAAATAATATGAAAACCAACCTAGAAATAACTAAGCGAGAGAAAGGGGGATTCAATTCGAAACTAAAGATAATTTACTAATTATGCAATTTTTAATTTAACGGGCCTAGATGGTCCTAAGGTGAATTATTCTCTCTCGAGTTATAATTCTTAACCCTAATTGATAAACCCTAATTCAAATTATGGTAATTGTGATATCTCGATTGACAATTGGTCTAAAACCTAAATTAGTTCTAAATTTGTCTATTAACCCATCGAGAATCTGTACTCAATCTCTTGTTACACGACTCTACTGGTTTGATTCAACTCTCTACCTATCGATTTACCTAACTCTTGTTAGTCCAAATCAATGATTTTTTCCAGCTTACCATCTCAGTTTATTACCAAGTTATGAAGAATCAAAATTGAATCACAATTAAATCGAAATAAAACACCATCAAATAAATTTTATTAATCTCAAGAACCAAAAAACTCAAAGGTGAGTTTAGACAAATGATCAACACTTAACAATAGTAATTCCAATCAATATTTAATCTCATACATCAATGAAATTGAAATAACAATAGAAAATACTGTCAGAACGGATCTCAGACGTCAGGACTACGAGAAACTGCCTGTTTCGAGAAGTACTTCGCATCAAAACGTATCTCCGTGCCTCTTTTCCTTCGTCTCCTTCCTCAATCGCTTGATTTCTCTCTAGGTTCCTCTCGGATTTTTTGCAGAAACTCATTGTTTTGCTCGACTCTCTTCGCTCTACCAATCCCTACTAGCGGCGATCTTGTAGTATGATGTTTATTTTGTAGTAGCCCTATATCAAACTCAGGGTCGAAATGGTTTAAAAAATCACTTAAAATTTGAGTTTTTATGTCAGCTTGACTTGACGCTCTCTATCACGATCTTGGCCCCAAGTGCACGATCGTGGCTTGGCTGCTTCTAGCTCTTCCTTCTCTGTCACGATAGTGGCCACTATACACAATCGTGGCCTATGTCTTTTAGCCCAAAACTCTTCAAATCTTCATCGTTCTTCCCCGTTTACCCTGCAACACTAACACACACATCAAGGTAACTCAAAAATATAATAATTAAGCTCAAAGATTAACACAAACCCATAAAAAACACGTAAACACACAAACTAACATAATTAACAAATAAACACACACTTAACTCTCAATTTAATGCTAAATACTTACCAGATTACACCCTAAAACATCATGCAAAGAACCACTATCAGTCTTATACGTATCTCTCTATTCATCATAAACATAAAAATATGACATGAATGTATCCATTTATTCATCCATGATGTAATATAAAATTAACTCCATTTTTATTATCATTTAATCTCAAACTATCATTACATCTGTTTATATTTAAATAACTAATGAAGATTTCCATTCTCCATCCATGTTACATATATTTTGAACATCATTTTCATAATCATTTATCCTCTTAAACTATCATCAAAAATATGTTTATCAAGTAAGCCATGAAGAACAATATGCTACTTACTTGATTTACTTAAAGTTTCTTCAAAATCTCCAAGAAACCCTAACTCCTTAAGCTACACGATCATCATCGTGGAGGGTGGAGTAGGTTTAGTTTCTTTTAGTGACAAGATGGAGAAGATAACAGAAATGGAAGTAACAAATGAAGGATGAGAGCAAAGTTCACGACAGTGAGAGTTGAAGGTGTCATAAATGGACAAGAAGAAATGAAGAAGATGAAGAACAATGAAGAGAGAGCACTTAGCCAAAAGTGAAGAACAAATGAACAATGGTCTTGCAATTGAAAGTAACGAGAGTGAGGTGTGTGGCTAGTGGCATAACCCTTGCCACTTGCCACATATCCTCCTCTTGTGGTTTCCAATGGGTCCTCTTTAATAACTAGTCCATTTATCTCCATTTTTAATCCAATTTTCTATGAAATTTGTCAATAAATCCTAAAGTCACGTATCAATAATTTCTACTACCATTTGACACTTAATTTTACTACTATTTATCAATTTTTTGTTCATTTGACATTTTTCCTAGTCCAAAAATACCCTAAATCTCAGAAATTTCTCAAATTTCACCGAAAATTCTAAATCAATAATTATACTCACCAAATCAATTTTCAAGACAAAATATTCACTATTCACATCATAATCACTTTTAAAATCATTTATATAAGATGTCAAATGAGTGCATGAACAGTCATTGCAATATGTATAAAAATCAATTCGCTTGTGTGTGTATGCTACTGATATGCATGAGTATGCAATGCACCTTATAATTTCTCAATATTGGCTCTCATATACAGTTATCTAACGTTCTAACCCTTAGTATGTGAAAACTGGATACTATAATTCTCTCTGCCTTAAGAAATTTCGTCCTCAAAATTCTTATCTGATTGATCAAATTGATGGGGTATTGTTTTCGCATATTCTCTTATGTTTTTCCCACGTAACTTTTCCACTCGAATAATGTCTTCCAAATGACTATAGTGAGAGAATCACTCAGTTTTTCAATTGCTTATTCAGATGCCCAACTATCTTAACTGGTTCCTCATTATATCTCAGGTTTCTTGTAATTTCACTTCCTGTGTTGATAACACATATGTCGGATCATACTGATATCTCCTAAGCATACTCACATGTAACACAGTGTGAATATGAGACATCTTTGTTGGTAAGACTAATTCACAAGTCAATGGTTCTATTCTTTTAATAATTTCATATGGACCAATATATTTCAGTTTAGTTTCCTTTTTTACCGAACCTCAGCACACCCTTGCCAAGACGATACTCTCAAGAACACTTTATCTTTCTCTCAATATTCCATATCTTTTTGGTGTTGATCCGCCTAACTCGTTTGTCTTTCTTAAGTTACTTAAATTTTGCTACAGATTAATTTTTTCTTATCAACATTATCTTTAATTAATTTTGGGCCTTCAACAATCCTTAGGCCCTCTTCATCCCAATATAAAGGTAAACGACTCATTTTGTCCTGTAATGCCTTATACAGTGCCATATTGATACTACTGTGATAATGATTGTTATAATCAAATTCAATCAGAGCTGTGTATTGATCCCATGCTCCTAGCAACTTCAAAATATAAGCTCTAAGCATATATCCAACAGTTAAGAATGTTGGCAAATCAAACATTTAGTCACATATTCGGCCACTTGCTTGCTTCTTCATCCTTGGCTGCTAAATGTTATTACAACGTATTACTACCAAGATGTATAGCATAGGCTGCTATGTGTGCTTCATCTAAAAATCTCTTTTCTTAATCATCTATATCAGGTACACATACTCCTTACTTCAATCACAGGGTATCACTTTCCAATTCAAACTCAAAATTTGAATTCATTTTCAATTTCTCAATAAGATTCACAAATTATGAATCCCCACTTTGGGCTTTTCTAATCCTTTCATGTAAAACTGATTTTAAATTCAATATAGCTAATAACACTTCATTTTCCCCCAAATTCAACTTGATATTTTATGCTCTTTATTACACTAGATTTGGTAACCTCAATATTTGAATTTGTGCTACACTGTTATTGAATTTTCTGCTTAATGCATCAGATACAACACTAGCTTTACAGGATATTACTCATTTGTACAATCATAATCTTTAAGTAATTCTATCCATTATCTTTGTCTCATAATTAACTCTTTCAAACTTACTAATTTCCTCAAAATGATCTGAATAAATCTGAAATGTTTTACCTTACTTATAATGTCTCCAAAATTTTTAAAGCAATCATTATTGCAGCAAGTTTTAAATCATGTACCAAATAATTAACTCATGAGACCTTAATTGTCTCAATATATATGTAATCAATTTACTATGCTGCATCAGAATACATCCTAATTTCCTAATGTGAAACATCACTATATACTACATAACCTCCAGATCCGAATGGAATAGCTAACACCAGTGTTGTAATTAGTTGGTGTTTTAATTCCTCAAAACTCTTTTTACATTTATCGGTCCATCTGAATGTTACATTTTTCCTCAAAAGTTTTGTTAAAGGGGCTAAGATCAATAAAAACCCATGGACAATCCCTGGTAGTATCTAGCTCATCTTATAAAACTCTGGATCTCATATATATATATATATTCCTTGGAGTTTCTTACTTCATCAATACCTCTATTTTCTTTGGGTCTAGCTATATGTCCTGTCTAGATACTATATGACCCAAATTACTACTTAATCAAGCCAAACTTTATACTTACTGAACTTAACATATAATGTTTCTACCTTATGATATGTAAGATTAACCTCAAATGTTCAAAACTTTTTCTCTTTACTTTCAAAATATACTTAAAATATGATCTATGATCACAGCCACTAATTAATCCAAATAAGGTTGGAATATTTTATTCATTAATTCCATGAATGCTACTAGGGCATTTGTTAACCCCTACAGGTATCACAAATAACTCGAGGAGCCCATAACGCATTCTCAAAATTCTTAAATAGCTAATTCCTCAAATGGGGTAATGTTATCTCATGTTTTTCTTAGTCTCCCAATTTACTTCTTTTCTCAAATGATTTTCTCCATTTATTCGATTTCCTTTAATTTCTTAGTAACTTATTCTAATGTCTGTCTATTCTTACTAGTTTCTCCACACATTTCAATTTATTTACAAATCTCAATTTTTTGAACATAAACGTCAAATCTAACTTCTACATTCTGCATATGCTAGTATAGAGTACCTTGTGGACCTAAGTTCCTTTAGCAATAGCAACAATGTCTTCTCCAATTCATGAACCTAATAATGTAGTTAAGTTGCTTGACATCAAACAGAATGCATGTGCTCCATATAGTATATTCAACTTTTTTAGCCTAATTCCCATTTCTAACTAACTCCGATATTCACTTCTAATTTGTTCAATATTCATTTATTTTTAACATTTCACTTACATGATATAATTTGATGAAAGTCTCTATCAAAAGAAGATTTCTCTCCTTAATCATCTGTACTCTTTACATACTCTTTATCAGTTAACTGTATTCATCATCGCTTTTTAGCCACTCTAAATATCTCAATAAGATTGATTTCAACTATTTATAATATCTCAATAAGATCAATTTCTATCATAGCTTACATGATTAGAATATTCTTTATAATAATGCTCAATGAATCAGTAAACATATTCATTTACTTTAATACTTTGGTATGTACCATCAAGATCATTACATCTTATCTAGAGATGTATTTTTGACAAGTCACCAATTAAATCTCACACTAATGATATTTTAATCTTAATTGATTATGGATAACTTTCGAATATTCTATGACTATATAAAATTTACTTCTCCATAGTAGTTACCATTTTAATATGACCACCTAATTCTATGCTCACACTGCTCTATTCAGATTCATCTCATAGATTTAACTATAGGGATTAACACTTAAGAGCATTTAATATGTCATAGATCACTTCCTATACCATCTCTAAGCATTAAAATGTGTGCTTAGGAACATCATATGTCAAGGCAACAACATTATTGGATGTACACTCACAATAACTATTCAACTTAACTTTGAGGACTTGTACATATCTCGTTATCATTTATTTCATCTTCCAGCTATCATTTATTTCATCTTTCATATGTATGTTCTCAATCAATTTATAATTATAGATGCATAACCATCATGAAATTCCAATCTCAAATCTACCGAATTAATCTTATACTAAATTATAAACTCTTATCACATTAATCAAACAACATTTCAGTTCCAAGTTCATCCTCTCAAGATCACAGTAAATTTTTGTTTTCCCTCCACTTTGCTTATACGCTTTAAATCTTGTCATTTCTATCTATGTCTCTATTTCTTTATCGGTCAATCCACAAAAATATTTTTCACATTCATATCAATTCAAGGATATAAAACCACAGTATACTATTGATATCATATCCAATGATATAACCATAAATACTGATACACTAAATCTTTGTCTATCATATCCAACCATGTAGTATTTCTTATTTCTAGATATCCACAAACTTCCATTTGCTTACGCTCTAACAGATCATCATTCTTTTTATTGCTTATAACAGCTCAACTCTTACCAAATGTTTATGTGTGTGACTCATGTAAATATGACTCAGACTGGGGATCAGTTGCCAGTGCAGTCTATGACATGTCTAAAATGCATGTACCTTGACACATATTTTGAAAAATGCTCATGTAAGATACTAAGCCTGGGCTTTGATACCAACTCTATAGCACCCCACTCTCATAGGGCATATCCACAAACATATCGACGGTATTTAAGAACATACTCTACGAGAGTGACACACTACGACAGTCAATCAAACTCAATACAAATTTTTCACACATTATACGCACTTTCAGAAAACAAAGAATCATTTTCAGCCCATTTTATCCATAAAAGTCACCAATCACAAAAGTCATTACAAATTCACATTTGATCTGAATTCAAGCAATAACACATTTTTATTGCAACTAAAGCTCGATTTTGCTCGTTGCATTTATAAATATACTCAGTCATGAATGTCATTACATTATACAATTGACAAATACAATAAACAATAGTTGTGAAATACATATCTTAATACAAAACAACTGAAAACATATGCAACTGCAAACTAATCCCGACCTCTCACTCTTATCCAATTACAGTGGCTATTCCCCAATTAGTCTAACTGGGTATTCCCTGAACCTGAAAGTCAATGTTACAATTTTGGTGAGTTTTGTAAACTCAGTGAGCAAACCATCCACGATGGGCTCACTCATAGCAACACAAAACATTTCACATATTCATATTTAGAATTTGCATGTCATTTCATACTTCAATTCCTAAACAGTTCATATACCTCATTTCAATTATTCATTTAATACACATCAATTTATTTATATGCAATGCACATGTGACTCACATTTAGTTTTTACTTTGTTGTGATCGAGTGCCTTTTAACTGCCCCATATTCATTATAGATAATGGGCTTATTAATAATTGTCTTGTATCCATTGAGGATAATGGTCTCATTATACATAATGAGCCTTTGGCTCTTAATCACATTTTGAGCTTTAAGTTCTTTTTCGATTGCTACTCCGGTCACAACCACCTTTATCTGATTATGCATATCATGTAATGAAATGCATGAATTCACATATATGCAGTCAATCACATTATTCAGTACAGATTCACTTTTTCATATTTTCATCGGATCTATGTCCGGCTTTCAACAAAACGTTGAGAACACTTATTTCTTTCTCGTTCACATTCAATGAAGCACTTCCAATACATTCACATTTATCAAACTCCTCAAACTATTAAGTTCCAGAATTATTTCAATCACATCATAATTAGTTAAATACAAAAATTTAAACAGAAACAATCAAATAATGTGAGACCATCTAGGTTGACTTATAGTACACTCTAGAATAGCATTTGCTTCCATGATATGGAAATGTCTGGATGCGGACATTCAATTCTGTCTATCAACTTCATGCAATACACACATTGCACAAAAATTACTAATTTTGATCAGTCACATAAGTATCAGTCATACACATATATATGTGTTATATACAATGCATGCTTAATTTGACTATTCCGGGTATGTTTCCTTAATCACATCTCTTGATCATTTAAACATCATCATTTGTGTTTATCAAGCTTGCACTTAGGTTCATAACTCAAAGAACTTAGTTATTCTAATATCATAATTCAATCATTCGTCATTTCTTTTCTAGCATCATATAATCACATAATATTCAAGTTCTCATTCATTTTTACTTAATACACATTACTCATCTTCTTTGAATCACATTAGCATTCATAGGGTCACTTTCATTCTTATAACATCTCTAAATTTCCAAAATTTGTCTAATTGATGTTAGTCATCCATGCTTAAGTTATAACCTTGATTATCACCCTAAGCATATCATACATTTAGTCACTTAATCCATTATCAACTAGGTTCATTTCTAGCTTCATTCAAGCCTAAATACACCATAGGGAAGTACCTTAGTAATATTTGTCTCCAACATCACTCAAAAGACAACATTCCTTCCTTTATACCTGCCAACGACCATGGTAGTCCTTCCCACGATCGTGATAGAAGCTCGTGTAATTGGCCACAATCATGGAGACTTTGCCATGATTGTGACAGAACCTAAATAATCAAGCCACGATCATAGGGACTATGCCACGATCGTGCCCTACCTTTCTTCCTTCATTTCTCCACGAATTCCACAACATAAAAACATCATTTACACTTCTATGTTTTCCATAATTCATACTCTTTTATGCAACCTCATTTCATACTATTCTAACTACCATATTAGTTGTATTAAACTCACAAAACTTTTCTCAATTGATTCATCTTCATTCACTTAATCCCAATATATATACATTTCTAACGTTTCCAAATTTTTAACTCTCATATGTTACAACCAAACCATCTTACGCTCAATTAATCATTTCTACATCATTTACCTTTCATTCTCACCTCATTTCCAACCCAAAAACATTCTTGAAACACATCATAAATCATTGTTCATCTTATATACAAAAAAAAGACATCCAAGTATCCATACATTCATAAATGTTTAAGCACACGTTCAACTTCATTATCAACTTCACTTTATCGTTAAACTATCATCTTATTTCTTCTCTTTTCAAGACACTACACTTGCTTTTTCTTTAACTTCAAACTCATTCTAATTCATCTCTATATAGCTACTTATAACTCATATTTCCCATATACCCAAAATAGAACATATTTATACCATTCCTTCATTTACATTTCTACACTCATCCATTAACACAAAATAGGTCATATACATATCTCTTTATTCATCATAAACACAAAAAATATGACATGAATATATCCATTTATTGATCCATGATGTAGTATAAAATCAACTTAATTTTCATTATCATTTAATCTCAAACTATCATTACATGTGTTTATATTTGAACAACCCATGAATATTTCCATTCTCCATCCACGTTACATATATTTTCAACATCATTTTCATAATCATTTCTCCTCTTAAACTATCATCAAAAACATGTCTACCAAGCAAGCCATGAAGAACAATATGCTACTTATTTGATTTACTCGAAGTTTCTTCGAAATATACAAGAAACCCTAACTCCTTAAGCTACGCAATCATCATGGAGGGTGGAGTAGGTTTGGTTTCTTTTCGTAACAAGATGGAGAAGTTAATGAAAATGGAAGTAACAAGTGAAGGATGAGAGCAAAGTTCACGATGGTGAGAGTTGAAGGTGTCATAAATGGAGAAGAAGAAATGAAGAAGATAAAGAACAATGAAGAGAGAGCATTTAGCCAAAAGTGAAGAACAAATGAACAATGGTCTTGCAATTGAAAGTAATGAGAGTGAGGTGTGTGGCAATTGGCATGACACTTGTCACTTGCCATATGTCCTCCTCTTGTGGTTTCCAATGGGCCCTCTTTAATAACTAGTCCATTTGTCTCCATTTTCTAATCCAATTGCCTCCCAATTTTCTATGACATTTATCAATAATCCTAAAGTCATGTATTAATAATTTCTACTACCATTGGACACTTAATTTTACTACCATTTATTAATTTTCTTGCCACTTGGCTTTTTTCCTAGTCCAAAAATACCCAAATCTCAGAAATTTCTCAAATTTCACCAAAAATTCTAAATCAATAATTGTACTCACCAAATCAATTTTCAAGACAAAATATTCACTATTCACATCATAATCACCTTAAAAATCATTTATATCCCGAAAGATGTCAAATGAGTGCATGAACAATCATTGTAATGTGTACAAAAATTAATTCACGTGTGTGTGTATGCTACTGACATGTATGAGTATGCAATGCACCTTATAATTTCTCAATAATGGTTCTCATGTATAGTTATATAAGGTTCTAACCCTTAGTATGAGAAAACAGGATACTACAAAAGGTACCTAGTTTTGAATGGATGTTAACTTATACGCTTGATATCTCATTGAGTGTTACTTTTACTTCACTAGCTTGATGGCTTTTATGCTATGTTACCCAGAATACATCTCACCTTATCCTTACCCACATTACCACCCTAGAAAATTCTTTTAATTCATGATTACACATGTGACTTTTAGTGGTGGAGAAATGAAATGAGATGCAAAGTTATAGATTGTTATGATTATGAATGGTGTTTGAGTGTACCCATAGAAATGTTTTGTTTAAACACCTTTTGTCTAAGTCTACCTCTAAATTACTCAATTTCTAATAGTGGTGAATATTGATTAATCATGAGTAGAAGCTTTGAATGTTGAGTTTTTGCTATAGGTTTTGAGAGTCATTCATCTTTATTTATGGTTATTTATTATTAGGAAATGTGAAAAATGAGTAAAAGTTTTGGTTTGTGATTTCGATTTTGACGATTTGCCCAAGAACGAACAAAAATTAAGTGTGGGGGAACTTGATATGTGCTTAAATGTTGATTCATTTGATAAACTGCACTTTCTGATTAATGCCTTAGAAATGCTTAGGATACTCACTTTAGCTCATATTTGATTTTAGGTACATTTTGGAAGTAAAGGAGCTAAAGTGACTCGAAAAAATGTTCATTGAGACCATCTTTTCAATTTCCACATTCACTTGTCTTTGTGGAACAAAAATGATAAATATTGAAGCAAGTAAAGATAAGAAAATCAAGTGATGAAGCTGCATGGAAATTGCATATGATAGCCCCATACAATGTGAATTTTATGGAAAATAATGAAAGAATTAAAAGGTGTTTTCGACTGGATGATGGATGCATGCAGCAGGTGGAATCATGTTGAGCAAAACAGCAGCGCTACATGGTAAGGAAGGGGTAGAAATGCAAATCATGTCTGCATTCAACACAGAAATTTGTGTTAAATGCAGACAATGTATGCGTTCAATTTGACAGCATTGAGGCTTTTAAATTAAAACGCACAATAACAAGTTTGAGTGAACAGTAGGGTGGACTGAAAATTAATTAGAAAATAGAGAGTAGCGTAGGATAAGAGAGTGGAGGTGTAGTAGAGAGAACCGTCGGTGCTCTTCAGCTGGGGGTTATTCAATAGGGGCTAAAGCATTTTTTTAGGAGAGACATATAAAGGGCTAGACATACATTTAAGTATTAGTCACAGTGGTGACATTGTCATGAGGGTGGCACTTGTCGCCACTTTTCTTCTTTTTTAATCTCTATTCGTGTAAAGTTTACGAAATAATCCAATTAACATTCATGTAATATTCACACCATTTCCATTCAATTTATCTCACATTTGGATCAAAACATAAGGATTTGTAACCAAAATCAAGATATGAAGGCAATTAAAAGCAATAAAAACTAGACACAACACACACCTAGTGCAGTTCCATGTATTCCTCTTCTTTTAGATCTCCATCGAGGAAAGCATTTTTAGCATCAAACTATTTAGGGGCCATTTTGATTTGCTGCAATCGAGATGAGAACATAGACTGTATCTAGCTTAGCTGTAGGTGAAAAGGTCTCTTGGTAATCTAATCCATACTTTTATAAATAACCCATTGTAACCAGCTTTGTTTTATATCTGTCTATGCTCCTATTAGCCTTGAGTTTCACAGTACATACCCATCTACACCCAATTGTTTTCTTTCCTTCGGGTAATAAAATAAGGTCCTAAGTAGAGTTCCTTTTCAAGGTTTCCATCTGTTCATTCATTGCCTTAGTCCACTTTGGGTCATTCAAACCTTCTTGAACATTCCTATTAACAAAAACACTAGATAATTGATTAACAACAATTGCATATGACAGACAATTTTTTAGTAGAAACATAATTGTTGATAAGTTATTTGACATTAGCGTTAAGATCAGGTTCATTTTGTGTCTTTGGCAAACCTTTATTTGATCTTTGTGGGTATCTCAGAAGAGGAAAAACAAATTCCTTGCTAGAATTATCGGATACTAAACTTTAGATTACCTGAGATTTGCCATTTTGGATATTCTAGATTGACCCTTTGGTTAGTGGTGTTATTTTAGGTAAGTCTGTGTTATTAGGTTGTTCTTCATGGCTGTCATTGTTATCAAATTCAAGCCCTCATCTGTATTTCCTAGAATATCAACAACTTTGCCCAGTTCCAAACACTCATATGCTTTTCCTGATATGTCTTGTACCATATTCCCTCTACCAACATTTTCTCCCTAAAAGGAAGAAGTTGAAACCCCCCTGAATAATATAGTTCTAACTCTTGAAAAGAAGCATCCAAGGTTACATGCAATTTTTTAGTTTAGGGATCATAACACCGATACCCCTATTGAAAATCTGAATATCCAAAAAATACACATCTTTTTACATAAGGATCAAGTTTAGTTCTCAAGATCTTAGGGATATGAACGTACACTATACAGCCAAAAACTCTATATTCAAGGTTTGGGAGATGAGGAATTAAAAGTAAGGATTGCATTTTTTATTGTGGAGTTTGAAAATCTAAAACCCAAGATCTTGATCTATTGATGATATAAATCGCAAATTTTACTGCCTCTCCCTAATAAAAATATGGCATGTTCATCCCAAAGAGAGAAGCACAAACCACCTCTACAATTTTTCTATCCTTCCTTTTCGTTAAGCCACTATGTTATAGAGTATAAGTGCATGATGTTTGATGTCAAATTTCAAGGTGATTTAAGAAATTTACAATAGTGGCATCCAAAAATTCCATGGCATTATCAATTTTTCCACACTTGAATTAGTTTTTGATATTAAGTGATCACCATGTTGCAAAATTCTCAAAATGTTATATAAACATCACTTAGTGATATCCAAGACCTACATGTACATTCATCAATGAATGTAACCAAATATTTAGCCTTAGACAATGCAGGATTTTTTGCAGGTCCCCATACATCCAAATGTATAACTACAAATGGCTCAAAAACTTTTTTTTAAACTAGGCAAATAAGGATCATGATGACTATTCACATTTCACAAACATCATAATAAAAATCTAAATCACTTAAGGTTAAAAAAAAGATGTGGCTATAATTTTCTAAGATATCTAAAAGAAAAATGACCCAACCATCGATGCCATAACCAAACAGTGGCTTGAGCTTTTTCTTAACTATTAGTCTGATATGCAGGACTGAATTTTTGTCCTCCATTCTATGTTAATTCCAAGTAATATATTTTTCCTCGTTTAACATCATAAGCAAGAGTCTTCAGGGTTAGAATGTCTTGAAAAACACAGAATGAAGGCCAAAAAGTTACACTACATTTTAGAGATCAAGTAACCTATCCAACAAACAGGATATTATAATTAAGGGATGGCATGACTAAAACTGAATTTAGAATAAGAGAATTAGACAAGGTAACAGATCCTTGCCCGTCAATAAAGCACACACTACCATCAGCTACGGAAACAATTGATTGAAGGGATGAAATGATGGACTATAATTGGCTAGAATATGTAATCAATGATCATATGCACATGTATCAATAATCTAAATATTTTTCCTAGAAATTGTAGAGAAAGCATTTGCCTTACCCACAATACTTGGATGAGAACCATTTTCCTTGAGCACTGACATTTCCTCTCCTTTAGATTCTAGTACATTCATAATTGCCACCATTGCCTTTCTAACAACCTTTTTGTGGATTTTTAAAAAAATCCCACCATTCAGGATAGCCAATAATTTCAATAACATTTCTTTGAGTGGCCTATTTCACCACAATAATTAAACATAAAATTGACTTATTTTTTTTCCTTCCTAATCCAGATGATGATCCATGCTGATTCTGATTATCCAACTACATTGCGTGTTCAAAGATTGAGCGAGGTCCTCCCATTGTCTGTCTTTGTTGATACTCTCTTCTTATATATGAATATGTACTTTCTAAGTCAAGTTTTGGGCCTTTGATAAGATCTCCCCCCAAGCCTAATCAAATTCATAATCAAGTCTATTTAGGAAAATATATACTCAGAGCTTAGCCAGTGTTGAATATAATTGGACTACTCCTTTAATAATCGCTTCTTGAGATGTTAACCTATGATCAATTTATTAAAAAATAGCTAAAAGTTCATTATAGTATATTGATAATGGTCTACCATCTTGTCTAGTTGAAAAAGACTTCTGATTCAATTCAAAGAGAGAGTTTCATTAGATTCATCATAGAAGGTTTTATATACAGCCTCCCATATTTCTCTAGGAGTAAGAAGATGAATAAGTCATTACATGAGCATTGGAATCATTGAATCAAAAAGCCAACTTTTTAGTAATTTGTGTCTCTCAAATTTTTAGTCTTCAGGTGTAGTTTTTTTATTGCCATAGTGCGATATCCACCCTTATTGCGTGCTCCTATTCACAGTTTCATAAGTTGGGATCATAATGAGCAATTGGTCTCATCGAGTATGATACTTATGGAAAAGTAGATTGGTCTTGTTGTATGATAGTTGGTTGTGTTGATGGGTAATTCATTATTGTTGGATTAAGAGATCCTCGAGAATCCATGTGATTTTTTGAGTATAGGTTTCAAAGGCTGGGACACGTGTTAAGAGTTTTCTCTAATTGTCCATATTGTGGTTAAGAATATATGGATGTTGATGACCCTACATGTTGGTTTGCTGGTGAAATTTAATGTTCAAAGCTGATAAAGTTGAGAGTTTGTTGGTTCAGCCTAGACTGTGATGCTATGCATGGAGCTCACCTGGTTGGCCTTTCCTCTAGCCCTAAAGCTGATTGCTACTAGTTTTACGTCTACTATTAGTTGGAGCCTTGTGGATAGAGAGATAAAATGATAGATTGTATTATTGTGTTCTCAGACTTGATATAATGATTATATAATGAGTAATAACAACAGAAGCAACGTGGGCAGTGGAAGTTTGTTACAACAGAATAAATAACAGAGCAAAGAATTTGTTATCTAGTTCTTGTAAGGAGTTCCCTGTGAGTAGAAGATCGTCAACATAGATAAGAAAATATAAGACCATTGAGCCTCGATGAAGTATAAACAGAGAGGAATCACAAGTATTGTTGATAAAACCATAGTCAAGTAGGAAGCGACCAATTTCATGATACCAAGTGCGAGGGGCTTGTTTGAGCCATAAATGGCTTTTTGCAATTTACATACATGAGTTAGTTGTGTAGGATCAATAAACCTCGAGGGTTGCTTCATGTAAACTGTTTCAGATAGGTGGCCTTGAAGAAAGGCATTGTTGACGTCCAAGTGATGAAGAGACCAGGAATGCGCAAGAGCCAGCGTGAGAATGATTTTGATAGTTTGATGCTTGGCAACAAGGGAGAAGGTTTCCTTGTAGTTAATACCAGGACACTGACTAAAACCTTTGGCAGCTAGTCATGATTTGTAGCATGAGACTGATCCATTTGGATTGCATTTAACCCAAAACAGCCACATACAGTTAACCACATTCGGTGCTTATTCAGCTGGAACTAAGGTCCAGGTGCCATTGTTGAGGAGAGCATTATACTCTGCATGGACGGAGTCACGCCAGTGAGGTATTTGTAATGCCTGATGGATAGTATAAGGTTCATCACTGAGAGGTAATGGGTGTTTGGAGACAGTATAGGATTTTGGTTTGCGGATGTTATTTTTGGCCCTTGTTATCATGGGGTGACAGTTAACAGGTGGGGGTGGAGATGGTGTAGAAGAAGAGTTGGAGTCTTGTAGCACGGTAGGGGACGGGGTGGGATGTAGGGAAGGGGGCTTAGAAGAGAATTGTGAATCCGCATGAGAAGTCTGTACTATTGACAGAGAGTGTGTCACAGGAAGAAGGTGATGTGAAATATTGGAAATATAAAGGGAGGTATCAGTCATGTGAGAGGAGGACATGAGGGACAAATACGAAAACTAGTCATCGACAAAGGTGACACGACAAGAGACATGAAGTTTGTTTGTGATAGGATCTAAACAAAGGTAGGCAAATTGAGAACGAGAGTAGCCAAGAAAATTGCATGGAGTGGAGCAGTTCTGAAGTTTATTTGTAGTGTAAGGGCGAAGCCATGGGAAACAGAGACAGTCAAATGAGTGTAGATGACCATAGGACGAAGGTTGATTGAAAAGTAGTTCATGAGGAGTTTTCATGGATAGTATGGGAGTTGGCATCTGATTGATGAGATAAACAGAGGTGAGTACAACTTAATATTAGAAGGTAGGTGGGAGTTGACTCTAATGAAGGAGGGCTCGACTAGTTTTAATTATATGACGATGGCGACTTTCAGAGGTGCCATTCAGTTCAGGTGTATATGGTGAGGTGGTTTGAAAGGTTATACCATAAGTTTGGAGAAATGGTTTGAGTTTAAGATATTCGCCACCATTATCAGTGTAAAGGGTAAGGATGGGTGTTTGAAAAAATTTTTCAAAAAGTGTTTTGAATTTTGGAAAATAATGGAGACATCAGATTTGTATTGGAGAGGATAGAGCCATGTATATTTCGTGAAGTGATCAACAAATATTACATTGTAACATCCCCTCACCAATTGCTAGTGAACAGTGACATATGCATGCATTCATACATGCACATGCATAGTAGATA
>JAOTAY010000009.1:2859622-2891704 GCA_025629805.1 Erythroxylum baracoense | reverse complement strand
TAAAATTTTGTGAATTTCATTTACTGGTTCTTATTCTTTTAAATGTATGTGATGCCATGTGGAGTTCGATAGTTATTACACGTAGCGTTCCATTATCTTAGGTTATGTGTCGGAATGACCTACGGGCGTTCCGGTACGTACTCTAGGGTAATGGGGGGTTACATACATAATATCTGAACCCATCAACGGAGAACACCGGAGCTGGTCCCCAAACATCTGAGAAAATAATTTCTAAATGTTTATTGCTAAACAAATGTGATGAGAAAATGGAAGTTTTTGGCTTTTAGAATACTGACATGAGACGCAAACAAAAGGAAAAGAAGGACTAGATGAAATTTTATTGAGTGACTTAAGATACTAAAATGTTTTCTGGGATGGATGACCGAGGATATGATGCAGTGTCACTGGGCTTAAGACTCTGGAATGACAAGCTTGAGGTTTGAGGACTGAAGAGGTGAAATCATAGAGTTCATTGTGACACACTCCCATAAACAGTATAGATTGCGTCTGAAGATCCTTCACCTAAAAAGAGTGAGGGAAGAGTTTAATAGAGATGTTATTATCAGTACAGAGTCACTTGGTAGAAATAAATTTTTTATCAATCATAGGTACATAAAGCACATTATTACACATGAGACATTTTGAGGTGGTAGATAAATGGAAACTATCGGTGTTATCAATGGGAAGAGAATAGCCATCACCAACATGCTAACCATCATCACCAGTATATGGAGTATGAACTGTCATATTTTGTAGTTGATTTGTGACATGATGTGTAGTGCCAGAATCAAGGATCCACTGTGGAGAGGTGGTGGACTGAGAACCACTGTGCGTGAAACCACTGTGGAGAGGTGGTGGACTCAGAACCATTATGCGTGAAATGAGTGGTAGGTGCACGACAAAACCTAACAGGACGTCCATACAAATCCAATAAGTTTTAGCCAAGTGACCAGGTTTCTCACAGTATTGGCTGATCAAAGAGCCTTGGCCACTGTCGCAGTGATGATGAGTAATAGTGCTTAAGTGATGGGTATGTGGGACAGCACCAGTTCCTGAGTGAGAGTTGGAGTTATGTGTGCGTGGGCCACGACTAGGTGTGAAGTGTCCTCGGCCACGACCAGGTGTGAAGCGTCCTCAGCCACGATGTGGAAGAGACTGTCCAGGGTGGTGATTGGGAGGTTTATGATGGGAAACAAAGGCACTTGATGGTCCCTGTAGATCAGACGTTAGAGAGTCACGGGTTAAAAACGATGCAAAATCAACCAGAGGTTAGTGATCGTGTGCCATTTCAAGCAGAAGAGTGTGACAGTATATGGAGTATGATGTGAAAGAGAAAATGATGACGATGAGGATTCTAGAGTAGTTGGACACAATTCTATCTAAGAACAAGACAATCTCGGCAGTGGAGCCAGCAACAATCTCTGGCAGTAGAGAGCTCAGCACCAAAAAAAATGGAGCTGTGAGCTTTAAGGCTCTGATACTATAGAGAGATAAAATGATAGATTGTATTATTGTGTTCTCAGACTTGATACAATGATTATATAATGAGTGGTAACAACAGAAGCAACGTGTGTAGTGGAAGTTTGTTATAACAGAATAAATAACAGAGCAAAAAATTTGTTATAACAGAAGATGGTCTCAGGCTGTACGTTGCTGGTTTAGCCTATTATGCCCTCGCAAGATAATGTTGCGATAGACGACATTCATCTTGGTGCGAACGTGATCAAATTTCCGCCTGGATAGAGCTTTGGTTAGAGCATCAGCAACTTGATCATGAGTGGAGATATGAGAGACAGAGAGAATATTGGACTGAATATGTTAGCGAACAAAGTGATAATCTAGAGCAAGGTGTTTCATGTGTAAGTGAAATTTAGGATTGGAACAAACATAGGTGGCTTCAAGATTGTCACTGAAAAGATGTGGTGTAGTAAGGAGGGGGACATGAAGTTCGAGTAGAAGATTCCGAATCCACATAACTTCCGAAGCAGCAGAGGCGAGAGCATGATATTCTACTTTATTGGAGGATCTAGCAACGGTGCGTTGTCATTTGGAACTCCAAGACATAGGATTATCACCGAAGAAAATGATCTAACCAGAGGTGGAGGTGCGGGTATCAGGATCACCACCTAGTCAGCATCAGTAAATGCATGTAAACGTAAAGTTTTAGGATGATAGAGTTGTAGGCCAAAATTGTGTGTATGTTTGAGGTAACGGAGCATAAGCTTAAGTTGTTGAAAATGAAGGGCAGTTGGCTTGTGCATGAATTGAGATAGTTCGTTGATCGCAAAACTGAAATCAGGTCTAGTGATGGTCACATATTGGAGAGCCTCTAAGATACTTCGAAATTTGACGTCATTCGTAGTGGTAGTACCATCATGTAGGGTTAAAGCAGTTGTGGTACTCAATGGAGTGTTACATAGATTACAATCAACCATATCAAACTTGGTGAGTAGATTATGAATGTACCGTTGTTGGGAGAGAAAAAGGCCATGATTGTTGGGGATGAGTTCAATACCGAGAAAATATGTAAGAGTACCCATGTTTTTCAGGGAGAACCGTTTGAAGATGACAACAATGAAGGTATCTAGTTCTTGTAAGGAGTTCCGTGTGAGTCAGAGATTGTCAATGTAGACGAGAAAATATAAGACCGTGGAGCCTCGATGAAGTACAAATAGAGAGGAATCACAAGTACTGCTGATAAAACCATAGTCAAGTAGGAAACGACCAAGTTTGTGATATCAGGTATGGGGGGCTTGTTTGAGCCCATAAATGGTTTTTCGCAATTTACATACAGGAGTTCGTTGTGTAGGATCAACAAATCCTGAGGGTTGCTCCATGTAAACTGTTTCAGATAGGTGGCCTTGAAGAAAGGCATTGTTGATGTCCAAGTGATGAAGAGACCAGGAATGCACAAGAGCCAGCGTTAGAATGATTTTAATAGTCTGATGCTTAGCGACGGGGGAGAAGGTTTCCTTATAGTCAATACCAGGACATTGACTAAAACCTTTAGCAACGAGTTGTGATTGCAATATTATACCAATATTGTGAGATTTTCATACCCCTCAATAGAAAATGTCATCCTTACTTTCAATTCCTCATCTCCACAACCTTGATCCTACAGTTTTTTGTTGTATAATGTACATTCATATCCCTAAGATCTTTAGAACTAAACTTGATCCTTGTGTAATGTGTGTTTGTTAGATATTTACATTTTCAAAAGGGGTGTCAATGTTATGATCCTCAAACTTAAAAATTGCATGAAACCTTGGATGCTTCATTTCGAGAGTTAGAACCATATTATTTAGGGGGAGTTTCAACTTCTTCCTTTGAGGGACAAAATGTTAGCAAAGGGAATATGTTACAAGGCATATCAGGTAATACAAATAAGTGCTTAGAACTGGACAAAGTGGTCGATATTCCAAGCAATGCAGATGAGTGCTCAGAATTGGAAGAAGTTGATAACAATAACAGCCATGAAGAACAACCTAGTAATACATACTTGCCTACTTTAACATCACTAACGAAAGGGTCAATCCAAAATATCCAAAATGGTGACTCCTAAGTAATCTCAAGTCTAGTATCTAATAATTCTAGTAATGAATTTCTTGTTCGTCTTCTAAGATACCCACAAAGATCGAATAAAGGTGTACCAAAGAAACAATATGAACCTGATCTTAACTCGAATGTCAAATACCCCAACAACATTTATGTTTCTACTAAAAAATGTTCTGACTCATATGCATTTGTTGTTAATTAATTACTCAGTGTTTATCTTCCTAGTAATGTGCATGAAGCTTTGAATGATCCAAAATGGACCAAGGTAATGAATGAAGGGATGGAGGCCTTGCAAAGGAACTCTTCTTAGGACCTTGCTTTGCTACCTGAAAGAAAGAAAACAATTGGGTGTAGATGTGTATATACTATGAAACTTAAGGTTAATGGGAGCATAGATAGATATAAAGCAAGGCTAGTTGCAAAGGGTATACATAAAAGTATGGACTAGATTACCAAGAGACCTTTACACCAGTGGCCAATTTAGATATAGTTCGCATTCTCATCTCTATTACAGCAAATTAGGAATGGCCCTAAAGCAATTGGATGTTAAAAATTATTTCCTCAATGGAGATCTAAAAGAAGAAGTATACATGGAGTTGCCATAAAGTTTGAAGCTTGGTTCATCAAATAGAAATGAAGTTTGCAGGTTGAAAAAATCATTGTATGGGCTCAAGAAATCACCTAGAGCCTAGTTTGGGAGATTTTCAATGACAATGAAAGCTTTTGGTTACAAACAAATCAATGTAAGTCACACTATGTTTATAAAACATAAAGGAGGTAAAGTAACAATTTTAATTGTGTATGTTAATGATATGGTGACAGGAGATGATTGTAAAGAGATGAAGCTCCTACAGTAACACGTAGCCAATGAATTTGAAATGAAGGACCTAAGATAACTTAAATATTTCCTAAGTATCGAGGTAGTAAGGAAAGATCAAGAAATTTCTCTTTTACGAAGACAATATGTATTTGAACTCATGACTAAAATTGGAATGCTTACTTGCAAACTAACTGAAACACCTATGGAAATGAACCATAAGGTTGGAATTGTCACAAATCAAATTCTAGTAGATATAGGGCACTATCGAAGGTTAGTTAGGAGGTTAATTTATCTATCTTATACTAGGCTAGATATAGCGTATGCAGTGAGTGTTGTTAGTCAATTTATGCATCAGATGAATGAAGAATATATAGATGCAATATACCGAATCTTGAGGTACTTGAAAGGCCTTCTAAGAAAAGGTTTATTCTTCTCAAAGAATAGTGTTTCAACATTAAAGGATACACGGATATGGATCGGGCAGGTGATCAAGTAACCAAAAAATCTACATCTAGTATTTTACTTATGTCGAAGGAAGTCTTGTAACTTGAAAAACAAGAAACAAAAGGTTATTGCAAAGTCAACCGTAGAAGGTGAGTTTTGAGGTATGACTCATGAAATATGTGAATTATTATGAATTAAGCATGTTCTATCATATTTGGGGATTGAACATACAAAACCTATGAATCTTTATTATGATAATAGGGCTGCTATTAAGTGTAGTTGTATTTCTATATATTGCCTCCATGTGATAGAGAAGAATGTACTGAAATTTTTACAAAAATATCCTTGTTTAACAATAACAAATCTGCCTTGCATGTGTTGGTTGCTCCATGTTTATATCTGCCCAGTTATGCATGAAATTAGCTACTTTGAATGGAACTCTTGTAAGCCTTTTCAGGGAACTAATTCTCGCCCGTGAGCCACAAATTCTTGTCATCTTCACAAACATATTAATAAGTACCATATTCACAATTATTTCCTTTTTCGTACATCCACGATCTACTTTCTAAGATAAATGCTACACTTTCCTTTTTTATTTAAGTGCCCTAGGAATTGTCGGTAACTATTATGCTTAAGAATAATCGTCTTCTTTGATTTTAAATTACTAGCTCTCTTTGCAGCTTTTAAAGGTATCCTAGCACTTTTATTCCTTCTTTTGTCAACTAACTTGGAAAAATTATAACATATTTCTGCAGCCAAGGGACATGGAATAGGTTGACATATATCCTTACTTTTACAAAATTAATATGACTCTAAATTTGATGCATGTGGCATATGTTCCTCATCATAGCGTTTTTCATTAATCGTATATGCCTGCTGATATTGACAAATATCAACCGAAAAGAAAGCCTTTCAAATTAAATAATATTGTTAGTTTTATTATAAAGACTTTATAGTGTATATTCATTCGTTACATGCGATGTATGATAATCAAACCACAACTGACATATGTAAATTCCTACTGCCGGCGTTTATCGATTTGGGCTGGTTCAACAACATGAGAGGATAAAGGCTGGTTGTGGTTCCTTTTCATGCGCCAATTATACAAACGCTTTTTGGTCTACGCCGTCGCTCTCTCTCTTACATGGCAGATTGTACCGTCTCGCCGACGTCGGAGTCTCCGTACGACCTTCTTTTAACGTCGATCATCCTGATTCCCGTTTCTCATTATGTCCTTTGCTTTTTCGCGATTCTTCTACTCTTTCTCTATAACATTTTGGAGATTCACTTCCTCCGCCACTTGCTCAAAGGCTTCCGAGGAGACCTTGTAACCATCACCTGCAACTTTTCCTCCGACCTCTACTGCTCTGTCGTTTCCTCTTGCCGGATCCTTCATGGAAGGTTCCGATTCGCGCAAGTTTTCTGGATAATTGAATGTATGTCACCTGTCCTTAGGACTGATTTTGTCCCCTTTTTTTTTGTGCTTCTATAAAATGTAGGTATAGCCCTACTCCTTGGCTCTCTAGTCCTCATCTCCAAACAGCGTTTTTGAGTCTGTTTGCGAAGTCTCCTAACTTCAGTTACAGGAGGTTAGTCTGTTACTTCTTAAGTCTCTGCTGTTTACACATTTCTTCAATGTTCCTGAGTTATATTCTAAAATCATGTGTAGTAGCAAAATAAGTGAGAGTATACTGATGCGTTGACTTTTGACCTGATAATTGCAATAATTGTGGAATAACACTGGTATTGACGATAATTGGGGTATCCTTCTTTTACTTTTAGTATGTGGATTAAAATAAAAAATTGTTCGTTTTGAATGTTCAGGGAGTTGTTCCATGCATCTGACGGCGGAACAATTGCGTTGGACTGGCTATTGTATTCTGATGGTTAGTATCTTCAAATTTTTGGGCTTTTTAGAAAATGTTATTATTATTTGTGACATTTTCCGGCAAATTTTTTCAGTTATTCATTCCATTTCGTTTACATGTTGCTATAGAAATCTTGTTGCTTTACTTTTTCTATGTGAAGCTTTTGAATTATTTGCTGGCAGCATATGTGGTTTTAAGATCGATAACAACTCATGATCTTCCTGTTCCTTGTTACAGTTTTCTTAGAAAGGTTCTAGAAGAGCAGGAATAGATCCATTCATTTGAATCAAATGACATACTGTTACCACAAATGTGTCTTGCGTTACAGTCTTCTTAACTTTTTATACTTGGGACTTTCAGAAAATAACTGTAATATTTGATGAAGCAGAGGATAGACTAAAGTCAGAAATGAAATAGTCAATGTTATGGATTTTGATTTGTTGAGGAGAAAAAAACATTTCGGTTAAGTTAAATACCCTAAAGAAATATTGCCATATATGACCTTTCTTCCGTCATCCTTGACCTGGTTATTTGATTGCTTCATATCTCTGTTTTACAGTTAAAGAAGATACCTCCACTATGAACGAAACCATTCTACCCAATGATAAAGCTCCAGTTGTGATAGTGATACCTGGCTTAACTAGTGATTCGGCTGATGCTGTAAGCATCTCTTTTCCTTCCTTTTTATTGTAACTTGTGGTCTTCTTATCTAGACTTAAATGGGAACTTGAACTAAACCGCAAGTTGTATGAAGCAATTTGCTTGAAATCGGTCTATATGAATTTTCTATTCTAACTAACCCACTAAGAATCATTTAAGCTGCAGGTTCTTATGTTTCTCCTATATTGAGTGAATTTCTAAGTATGAAACTCCTTGTATGATCTCCAGAAAACCTGGTTACCTGTTCTAATTAACTTTCTTGTAATGCTATCTATACTTTATAAGGAAAGAAGCTAATTTGTATAGTTTCCTTCTTTTATGATTTTTTTTCCTTTAAATTCCTTTTAATTCTTCATCTCTCACCCAAACGATGCTTTTGTTTCTGACTTGGCTATTGTTGATGTTAGGATTAGTGTTTTTCCTTCTTGATTAGTTCTTTTCTATATTATGATGGTGCTTGTCCTTCTTGATTAGCTAGCAGTAAGGAAATGAAGTAAATTGTCTTCTGTTTCTTGACCATGGTTCCTTTTAATCCATGTGATAAGCTAGTTACTCATATTCACCAATTCATATCATTTCAGAGATTATACTTTTCCAAGGCAAGATATGGAATATAGATGTCAATTTATCTATAAGGATCCCTGTAATGCATATTGTTTTAAGATATGAACATGGTTGATTAAATGCTCAAATTAGTAGTAAGACAAGTGATTATTCTCATAAATTTTAAATTTTCGAAGTATTGTTGGATGATTTTCTTTGTCAAATTTGAATTTAGGATTCATCCAGAATTCAAATTATCTCTATGTCAATTGAGCTATAACCTTTCATTTTTTCTACTTTACCTTTTTTTGTGATATACTTTATTCTGAGACAAATATATTGTCTACCAGTATGTAAGGCATGTTGCTTTTAAGATGGCAAGACACGGTTGGAATGTTGTTGTGAGCAATCATCGCGGACTTGGAGGGATATCAATAACTGTAAGCATAAACTTGAGATTGTTATTCACAAAATGTTTTCTCTCTCTTTTCATTCTCTCTTTCTCAACTTTATGGAAAAGGGTTTCCACTCATGCAATTAGCTCATACATCATATGACTAGTAAATCTCAGGAAAGGGGAAGAGAAAGGAAACTGTGGTGCTGGGTTATCTTTTGCAGTACTACATGGCTCGATGGAGGGTTCTATTTTCATTTTGTTCTATTTTGTGGGAAAAGGAAAGGGTGTGCAATCAAAATTAAAGGCTTATTTACCGTTTTGCTTATCTAGGGAAAGATGAGCCTTCTAAAGTTTTTAGTTCATATGAATAAATGGTTCTATGCTAGACTTTGTCATGACATGAATTTCTTACTATTTAATTAGTAGCTTGGCTTATAAATATTGTTTGCAATTTGTTGATTGCATTTATTCTTTGTATATTGGAAAGAAACTAAAACATGCATATTTACTTTTTCATAATTGTGCTGACATGTTCTCTTGTTATAAATATATATGATCAGTCTGATTGCTTCTATAATGCTGGGTGGACGGAGGACTTACGAAAAGTCATTGGTCATATTCACCGTTGCTATCCAGAAGCTCCTTTATATGCTGTTGGGACTAGTATTGGTGCCAATATCCTGGTATAATAATCCCTGCTTTCCATTTTTCATGTAATTTCATTGCATGCACCTACTTTTATAGATCCATGTCTCTATTTTTAAGTCCTATGAATGAACCAAGTATTAAGGAGATCAATAAAACTACTATGCAGACATTGTGGCATGAATATGAACTGTGCTTTAAACTTTTAATGGCTCAACTGAGTTATTTGACAGAATACTTGCATCGTACTACTCAGTACATATGTAGAGGACTTTTTGCCTCAAATGCAATTGGGTACTGTTCTAAAAAGAGAGCGAGGGGGAGAGATTCCTCGGAGTCTTGGAAAACTCTGATAATTTAAGAAGATACTGATAGACATATTTAGTTCCTTTGGTGTTGAAATGAGTTAATTTTGGGCTGTCTAGCAGCAACTAAATCCATACAAGCTAATTTATAACTTAGATTTGGCATGGACATATGCTCAAAAGCTATCCGAAAGCAGTCTATTTTGATTGCACTCATTTCTCTTAAGTGGATGTGTCAAATTATTACAACAAGATTGTTATATGCCTTACTGGTCTTGTATTGAGTGCTATTTGATTGTTTGCATGTCCATAGTTTGTATCTAGGACATTTTTGCTGTGTAGTCGGAATTTCAAAGCTCTGGATATGTACAATTTGTGTTAAGACAACGTTCATGCTCTAGGTGAAATATCTTGGAGAGGATGGCGATGGTATTCCTCTAATAGGAGCTGCAGCTATCTGTTCTCCTTGGGACCTTTTGGTAAGAATAACTCATTTTATGATTTGTTGTCATTTCAGTTGTCTATATTTTCGTGAATATAATCAAGTTCCAAAAGTATTAGTTCACATGTGTATATCCTTTAACACGGGGCTATTTTCGCTAGAATTTACGTCATTTGTTCTTATTATTTTCTTTTTTATTGATATGATACCATAATCTCATATTCAACTAGTTGACCACTGAATTGGTGGACTATCATGAGCTTACCATTTCAGTTCATTGTAGGTCGGTCTATTTTGGGTTTACACCTTCATATCCCATACCACTTGTGGGGTTATTTTTAATCGGATTATATGTCATGAAATGGGCATTAATTAGTAGGTGGGAAATAGTGATACATTAGTTGCATTTTGGAAATATGGAGTGGTTTTAGCAACGTGTGACATGAACAAGCTATTTTGGTGTTTGTTCATACACTTTAGATCACCATGCTCTTATGAACGATTTGTCATAAAGTAATTTTGACCATGTTTGTGAGCACAATTTAGATAAAAGTTCTTGACTTACCACCTAACCATCTCAAATAAATAATTGTTTGTGCATTAGATCAAGGTCAGGAGATCCTTCTTAAAATAACAATTTATTAGCATAAAAAGCAAGCTATTAGTTGGAGTTATATTGGGAGTTTTAGGAGTTCGTATCCCTAAGTGTTTGTAAAATGTCATACCTGATTGACTTACAGATATGTGACAGATTCATAAACCGCAGACTCACACAAAAATTCTATGACAGAGTTTTAGCGGTTGGCCTTAAAGGTTATGCACAACTGTACGTGTTCATCAACTCTTTCTAACTTTTTTCAATTGAGTTTCTCAAAATGTGAGCTACATTAGCTTATTAAGAGTATGGCACAGTATTTTTTTTCATGATTTTTCTGGTCATTTAATCTGTACTTGCAGGCATCAATCTGTATTGTCTCGCCTTACAGATATGGATAACATCAAAAAGGTAATTTTTCTTGTTCCTTTTCTTTTTCAGGTATGAATTCCTTAAAATTCAATGTATCCCCTAACTGAAGCAGGTTATTCCAATATCACTAGTATCAATTATGAGTGAAGTGATTGATCTGTAATGGTAATGGGGTGAGTGAAATTACCACTTGGAAGTGGACTAACTTTGCCCTGTATTTATTTCAATGATGCTTTCATTCTAAAGAGGTTAACATTAATGTAATCTTCCAGGCTACTGTTTTCTTAACAGTTATTGTCAAGCTGCTCCTATGGTCAAATATTTCTAGCAAATGAGAGAGCTACTCTTGTATGACTGAGTACCTGTAAACCACATAGGTGGTATCTAGGATTCTTATCTGCTTTTGTACGCAACAAATTGTGTGGCTTACTAGGGAATCTCAGATTTACTTCAAAAACCTGATTGCGATAAACCATCTTCCTAAAATTGGGCATATAACCTAGTAGGTCGAAATGAGTCATTTACCACATGAAAGGTTAAGTATCAACTTCTTCCTTTCTAATGGATCAGTTGGCTGCTTGTAAGGGCCTGTAACTTGTCCCATTCTAGCCATGATGGTATATCATCTTGAGTTTCTATCGTCCTAACTTACCATGATGGATGAAGCTTTTCTGGTTATTGAACTAAGTGTCCCATGGGTCCGTGACACAAAAATCCTGTGGTGCATGCATATTTACGGAAACTCCATGTAACTTTAATTATTTCTCTTGTTATGATGTCCTGTATTGAACAAAGGGCCACCTGTGTAATTAGTCCCCTTTGTGATTAAATATTCCATTGTTAGCTATCTAAATGCTTATTGTTACATTGCTGAAATGTACTAAAATGTAAAGTTAAGGAAATATCTTGTAGTTTTAACTCTATTTTGAACCCAAATGCATATCTTTTAGGTTATTATTCTATGGTTAATATATGGAACTTGTGCAACTGGTGGTATTTAGTGTTAAACCTCATGTTTCCTTGAAGCAATTCTATCTTAGTTTGGCAATGTAAATAAACTGATTGTCATGACTTGCTGTTAGCAAGATTTGTGGCTTCTACTTTTCTACAAGCTTGTGCAAAGTCATTTAATTTTTGTTTGGATGGTATCTTGTCTCCAAAGTATATGCTATAAATCCAACTTAGAAACCTTGTTTCTACAATCATGTCTTCTTCTATGAGTTCACAAATTGCAGATCTATCTCCATTTACATGTCATCTGATGTCTCTTAGTTTCTCTTAGTCAAAAATCAGTAAAACTAGCCCTTTATTTAGATGCATGTCTTGGATATAACTTCGTGAATGATTTTTGTTCATGTCATTTAGCAGCAGCCATGCCAAAAGCCTAAGACTCCCAAATATTGATAAAAATGCTAGTATAAAAGCATATATAAGTCTAGGATGTCAGATTTTATGCATGAATACACACCACTTTGGCTTTTCTTTTAGAAGTAAACATTTTTCCTTGATAATTTCGAATTTTGGCTGCAAAAACTACAGAATATATATTTTTGACCAAGATTTAAAATTGTGGATTGCGGGTTATTTTGCTATTGTAGATGACATGGATGCAAATGTGGCAAATTGCTGTAATGGTCCGTAGCACAACCACAATATTGCAACTACAATTGTAGTTACATTTCACAATTAAACTACTGTTCTTGACATTCTTCAAATTACAGTTTTCATTTTTAAGGAAATCTGCCAAATAACATTAATAGTATCCAGTCATATATTCTAAATATGAAGATAGATTAATGTGTATAAGAATTTAGAAATTAGATTTGAAACCTAGATTGATTGCATTATCTTAGGATTGATTAGTGTAATTTGTGAGCATCCTAAAAATACTGCTAGAAGATAATGCCTTTGTATGTTTCTGATCAATAGACAATCTTATCCCTGCAGGAACATTTCATAACTAGGTTTTTTAAGTTAGCTTGGAACTGTCTTTCTCAACCCGAGAAGGCTATAGTAAATAAGTTGTTCCATCATCATTATGAGCTACTGTTGTTTCGTTTTTAAAAAAAAATTCTTGAGAACCCAATTTCTTTATTGGTTCCTCCACAATCAACAAAATTTAACCCTAATTTGTTAAAAGCTAGTTGCCTAACGCTTTCCCTGCATCACTTATTTTCCTGGTGTGCATTATGTCCCAATACCTTCTAGTCAATGAAAAAAATTTGTCCACAGATGTGAATAAATACTATTTTGTGCTCATCTCTTGCTGATGTGTAAACAGTTGATGTTTCAACTAAGTATTACTGCTTATTGTAAATGTTAATTAGATTTGAACATTTCATTTATGTACTAAATTGGCAAGATAGAACAAGCATTTGACAATTAATTACCAAGACATATGTCTTATGTGTGTATATCTGGTCATAGGAATCTGGTTGTCCTTTGTGTTTTGCAGTCATGTTCTGTTCGGGACTTCGATCATCATGCAACTCGAGTTTTGGGGAAATTTGAGGTAAAAGCTATTGACTGATTCTTACCTTTTCTGTAAACGATTCTTCTGGTTAACTGCCAATTCAACTGAAAGGTTGACTTGTTTGCCAGACAGTTGATACGTACTATAGGCATTCCAGCTCTGCTAATTTTGTTGGAAACGTTTCGGTGCCTCTTTTGTGTATCAGTTCTTTGGATGACCCAGTTTGTACAAGAGAGGCAATTCCATGGGATGAGTGTCGGTATGGAACAAGTTTATCTTTAACTTCTTAGATTTCTGGTTTTTTGCGGTATTATTTGAGGTTTCATTTCAGAAGATTCCATTTGAAGCCTTCTATTTCCACAAACTTCATTGTTGCCACTCAAAATTGGTCAACATGGGAACAGAAGTGTGTGGTAGGCAGACAGATCTGGGCACATCTTTTCATGGCACATATTTAGGGACTGTTTGGATTGGGTTGGGTTAGCAAACCGGCCAACTTGATATGACTTTCTTTATCCTGTAACGTCATTGCCCTTGCAACCTGTTTTCTCATTCTCCCTCATGAACTCTAAAACCCATCATACCTAATTAAAACTCTATCTCCCGTATCCTGCAACAAATTTGTTCTATTTCATAAATTTCTTCTTCATTTTGCTTTTCTGCATCTTGGTTTAGACCCTAAAAGTGGATTGATTCCTGTTTTGTCCATGGTTCTCTCTTCTCTCTCTTCTGCTTTCTTGCAAAATTCCATTGTTGAAACCCATCTCTTGCAATAATCTGTACAGTTAAACACTTTTACTTACTTTCTGCAAAGTTCCAAGTTGTTGAAAGCATCTGCTGCTCCTCCACTTCAGGCTATTTAACTGTCTACTGCCTTCATTCAACTCAAGAGTTCTCTTCCTAGTTCCACTGTGCTTAATTTCGTGAGTATTGCAGTTGGATTATTGAGCACACTCAATAACTTAAAAAGGGTCTCTTGATGTTTGCTTTTACTTTTAGATTACATGGATTCCAGTTATAGGCTTTCAAGGCTACTCATTTTCCTTGGACTACTAGGTTTTCAAATAAAGCAACAAAAATTAGAAAATTAGGAATGCTAACAGTAATGGATCTCATTGAGTCTCATGTGAGATGCTAAATAGGAGTTTGGTTGGCTAATGAGAGCTAAAATTGATAGTTTTCTTATGTAATCACTAGTTTTCATTATGTAGTTACTCCATTATATAATGAAATGGAGTATTTGACATAGACCAAGAGTATTATCGTACTTGGACAATGAAGTGATATCCTCATAGGACTAATGACTTTAAGGCATTAGTAAGTAAATATTGAAAAAAAAAACTATTTAAAATAATTTGGATTGGATCGGGTTTACAGGGATGGATGGGTCATGTTGGGTTGGGTTTTGGACAGCCCTAGTAACAATCACATTGATTAGCATTCCATATTTGTCCATCAACATCACAAGGTCGATGCCATAATTCTTCCAGTCTACTGCAATCAGCTTGAAGTTCAAATATTTTATTTGAGCTTTTTGATTACCAGCTGCCAATATGGACAACTATTGGAAAGCCTCATTATTGTTGCTTACCTGAATTGATTTTAAAGCATTTAAGGGTGGCACTCCTTTTATGCTTTAACAAGATTTTTAAGTGTCTGCTTATTTAGTCCAAAACTCTTTCCCCCGTCTTCTTTTATCAGTTAGTTGGCAGTAAGGCAAAGACTTCAAACAAGGAATAGGTGCCATGGTATTCAAACAACCTTATGTTTACTATGTCAAATAGCTACTGAATCAAATGCTCATTTTTTTCAATGCCCTTACTCTCAAGTAATTTGGTCTAAAATCCTGCATCTGATGCATTTAGATTGTAATGAGAGGGAATGGCCTCTTTTTGTGGGTTGGGATGTTGAGATGGCCAAACTTATGAAGCAGGATGCTTGCGTATTCTAAACAGTCTTCATTTGATCCATCTATGCTATCTGGAGGGAAAGGAACAACAGGCTTGACAAAAGGCCTAGCCATGGACTAATATGCAATGTCAGCAAATACAATCCTTTGAATTAGAGAAATTCTTATGTCAAGCAAAGCACATCTTGGAGTCACAGCCCAAATGAAAATTAGTTGGGAACTTGAACTTGTAATTAAAGGCCTCCTAATTCTGTACATCTCCCTTCTAGTTTGTCTTATTATGTAGCAAGTTGATGGGATCCCTTTTAAGGGTTTATCATCATACACTCTACTGTTGAAAACATAAAGCTTAGTCAATACAATTACTTCATTTTCCCCCAAAAAAAGAAAAAAAAGATTTCTGAGTGTTTACATCAGTTTATATAAACATTAAATGCTTTATTTGTTGTAGGGCAAATGAGAATATAATCCTTGCTACCACCCATCATGGAGGACACCTAGCTTATTTTGAAGGACTAACTGCAAATAGTTTGTGGTAATATATCCCTCACCTTGTATCAGCGTTTCGGTACCTCTTCTACCGTTTACTCTTTGTATATAATTTCTAAGTTCTAAAGGCCTGTTCTTCATGTGGGAGAATACCTTTCATAATGGTCACATTTGAGTCTTGTCCATACAACAGATACTAAACTGGTCACATTTGAGTCTTGTCCATACAACAGATATTAAGAAGCAAATATTTTGTATCATGGTATTGTTCACTTGACCCTTGTTTGATTTTATAGCTTACACTACCTGTAAGTACTGTAATTGCACTGAAATATATTACATTGTGTCTTCATTAAGTCTGATATTTTATCTCAAAGACAGTTGGATTTGAAGACATCTGAGATAAATCATGAAGATACTTCATGAATAGTTCTGTTTAATATAGCTAGTTATACAAGAACGTACATGCATGCACATAATAGTTTCATTTTCCATAATAGGAGTACTTATTGTTGTGGTCTTGCTATGTAATTCTAGCTCTGAGATGAATAATTCTCAGCTACTAATGCCCATTCGTAATCATCATATTTGGTTCCCCGTTTGGTCTGATTATAAGCATGCTTGCTTTCTCCATCCCCTTACTGCAGGTGGGTAAGAGCAGTTAATGAGTTCTTTAATGTCCTTCACTCAAGCTCATTGAGAAACAGAAAGGTGCAAATTAGATCACTCCTATCTTTTGTTCAATACAACTATAAATCTATGCTAAGATAAACACTCCTGATTGAAAGTACAACATAGCGGCTAGTTAAGCACAAAATTTGGCCAGTTAAGGTTGCTCATTCTGGTTATTGAATACTTGGGTGTTATTTTCTTAGGTTACAATGAAATGAAATGAATTGATAAAGAAATTTGATAATGTAATATATTGGATCTGCATGGATAGGCTATTCATGGGTTTTACATTGTTAGAAATGTAAAACAAATTTCATGGCATTGTAAGCCTAATAAAGGACCAAACAGTACTAACAATGGTGTAATGAACTATATTACATAAGAATTAAGTTATTGCCACTTGCATCCAGAATATTTGCTACTTGGAAGAGGAACATTTTTTTGGTATATCCACTCTGTGGTTGTGTTGATTGCATCTGCTGGCCAGTATATGCGTCCCTTTACTCCAACATCTTAATTCTAGTTTAAAAGCCTGATTCCCTATGTGGATTAATTCTGCTCTCAAGCTGCAACAACTAACAATGTTTTATGTTATCAATTGCAAAGAGCATCGTTATGAATGGATTTGTAAAATAGCAGTATGCTTCTGTGTTGCAGAGGAAATCTTCTAGCTGGACAATTCCACTTGAATCTTCAATTGATCAGGGACCTTACGTGAATGTTATGGAAGATGGAATGGTGACTGCAGTAGGAGACGCTGAAAAAGATATTGTTGCAGAGCATTTACCTAGTGAAGATGTAAGCTGCGTTGACAAGGATCCAGACTCCATTAAGACCAAAATGGGTGTTCACATGACGGAACAAATACAGAAGGAAAGTGACTCAAACCATCCACCAGATCCGTGTCTGAATGTTTTGATTGATCCTGTGAGACAACAGATGGGACAGCTATTGAGTAGGAGTAGAGTTTCAATGTGGCTACTTGCATACGTTGCCATCGTAACAACTTGGCCACTTGTTGGTTCTGCTTTATTTCTGTTCATCAAGAAAAGGTTCAAAAACTTTTTGCCAGCTACCTTACTGAGAAGATAGCACTGGTGCGCATAATCATGAGCAAGTTCCGTCTTCTCGCGGTGAATTATCATTTATACGGGGTTCAGAAAGCTGCTATTACAATGGTTCAATCCACTACCTCTGTAAGGATTAATGAAGATGGTAAATTGGGGATAGGACGAAATTGACTATATATAAAAGTCACCATGATTTATACATGTACACTCATCACAATGGATCAGATATACAAGGTCGGTGTTAAAAGTGATGTGGCAAATAAAAAGGTTATGGTTGCGATAGTGGTGCTCAGTTATTTTTCATGTCAATCGTGAATTTGAAGGAACCATAAGCATCTAAATCCAGACATGTAATAGGGTTCTCGTTGTGGAACGATGTGATTTCTTAAGAATGCCTTATGTCAGAAGTGTATATCAACTCTATGGCTGTTGCTGCATTGCACAGTAATTGGGGTTCATCGTATTTCATCTTTACTATTTTCCTTTGTCCACTTCATTGCAACATCTCCTCTTTTTTAAAATACACTGATGCTTCCTCCATTGGGTTTTGCTTGGTTTTATTCCTTCAGTTTTGGACTTTCGAGTTACCTTGCACAATTTTTAGCTATTGAGCTTTACTTGAGTTTGTCAGGAATTCTTAGGTTAATCATATTTCATTTAGTCTTAAATTCGTTATTTCCAATCTTGCAAGCTTTTATTTTAACATTTCCAGTTTCAATTGAAGTCAATCTACTTTAATTTTAGCTAATTAAATCTTGACGTAGTTAATCAGCTTGTAATTGTGGGTAATTAATTTTAATCAAGATTAGTTAATTGTTATTTGTGATTAATTATGCTTATTTAGTTTTTAGTAGGATTCAATTGCCTTTAATTGAGTTTTCTATGTTGTAACATCATTAATTAGGGCTTTTCTAAGTTTAAATCTATGGATTTAGCAAGATAAGATTGAATTTAGTCTCTTGTAGGATAATTAGATAAAATTTAGGTTAAAATAAGTTCAGTGTATTGGGGTACTTAACGTGAACTCCAGTTAAGATGGAGATTCTCATGAAGTTTTCGGAAGGGTAAATGCCAATCAATCTTTAAAATATTGAAAATCAATGAAATATAATTAAAGGATATAGTCCAAATTGGATTGGTCAAGTAGACAAGTCACTACCTGGGAGACCTTAAAGCCATATGACTATCTTGAAGAGTGAAGAAGAGGTAATTAAGGACAAGAAAAAGGAAGTTGAGTGAGAGGAACCTATTGTTGAGGAAAAAGAACAAAGGAACAATTAAGAGAAATCCCATATATCAATCGATATAAACTATTTTTTCCTTATAGCGATATGTATTATTTTTTTGAAGTGATTGACACTAGATTTTATGAAATTTCCAGATACCATTAATAAAGACATATATGAATTCTTTGCAATGTCTAAAAATATATTTTACCCCGAATTCACTATCAATCACCTCGCTTTAGATGTTAAGTCTACCTTCTCAAATGCAACCTAATCTACATTCTTATTAAATGCAATATTCTCGCATCTTCTTATTAGAGAATCATGATGACTCCTCTTAACATGTTCAAACAACCACCTAAGCTTTGTCTACCTAAATTTACTATTAATGTTAGCCAATTCCAATGTGTCTCTTACCATTATATTCTTGACCTTATCTCTTCTTATAAGGTTGTACATCTAATTAAGCATCCTCATCTCTGCTACCTTTAACTTATGATTATGCACTTAATTAATGGGCCTACATTCTGCCCTATAAAGCACGGCCAACTTAATTGCTAAATAATTCTTGTCACATAAAACTCTTGAGATGTCCCTTCATTTAAGCTACCTGGATTTGATACAGTGAACTATGTCGTCTATTTTTCCATTACCTTGTATGATGGGTCTAAGGTACTTAAAATGACCTTTCTATGATATAACTTCTATACCAATCTTGATCTTTATATCATATGCAACCATCCGACCAGAAAAGTTACACTCTAAGTACTCATTTTTAGCCCTACTAATTTAAAGCCCTTTGACTTTAATGTATCTCTCCAAAGTTTTGCTTGAGATTAACATCTTCTTTTGTTTTATACACTAAAATAATTTCATTAGCATACAATATACACCAAGGCACATCCCCTTGGATATTATTGGTAAGCTCATCCGTAACTACTACAAATAGGAAAGGGCTCAAAGAGGATCATTTTTGTTACCCGATATTGATAGAAAAATGTTATATATCTTGTCATATCATCCTTACTCTAGTTTTAACACATTCATACATATCCCTAATAACTCGTATATAAATAACAAAAACTTTCTTAGCTTCTAAATACTTCCTTATGACTTCTTTAGGTACCTTATCATATGTCCCTCTATTTTTCCCTGTAATATTTCATTAATCATCTAAGGAGATGTATGACTTCTATCACAGACCTCCCTGAAATGAAACCAAATTTGTTTTCTGGGATAGATGTACCCTTTCTCACTTTTTTCTCAATCACCCTCTTCCATAGCTTTATGGTGTGACTAAGTGGTTTGATGCCACTTTAGTTGTTACACCTTTAAATGTTGCCTTTGTTCTTGTAGAGAGGAATTAATATGCTAAGTCTCCACTCATCTAGCATTTTGGCGGACTTGATGATCTCATTAAAAATCTTGGCTAACTAAGTAAGACCTTATGCTTCTAAGCTCTTCCATACCTCTATAGGTAACTCATCAGGTCCTATTATCCTTCCATTTTCATTTTGGTCAAAGCTCCTCTAATTTCTTCTCTTGTAAAACATTGACAATAAACAAAGCTATATTATTTCTCAGAACTGCTAAAATCACCCAAGAAAATGTTTTTATCTTTGCCTTCATTAAAAAGCCTATAAAAGGAGCTTTATCATCTTCTCTTGATTTCATTTTTTCCATGAACACCCATCCTACTTCATTCTTTATAAAACAAATTAGATCCATGTCCCTCACTTCCCATTCCCTAACTCTGGCTAACTTAAAAATATCCTTTTCTCTATCCTTACTTTCTAATATTTGATATAAGTTCTCATAGACTCAACTTTTGGCTTCTGAGCCTATCTTCTTCGCCTATTCCTTTGCTAACTTATTTCTTGGCTACCCTCTCTTAGTCCTTGTTGCTATCTAATAGAACTTTATACGTAAATCTAATAGAGCTTTATACACAACCTTCTTAATCTTTACCTTATCTTAGACGTCTTCATTCCACCATTAAGACTCCTTCTTACTATCCTTAATTCTAGGTTGATTAAGTTAAATCTATTTCCAATTAAAACCTTTAAAATTGCATTAATCAATTCATGAATTTCACTATTAGGTTTAACCCTAATATAAAACAGATATATGTCAACCGATTTCTAAGTTTGTATACAACTCTTTTCAATTATGTTAGATCTATTTACAAAAAGGATTTTTCAATCTTAATATCATGAAATCATATATGAAATAATATACTAACAATATTAATTTAAGAATAAATATGAACACATAATTGAATCTCAATAAAATTAAGGAATAAATTAAAATAAAATAAAGTCACTACAAATTCCATCCCAGGGTTCATCTAATCTAGATACTAAAAGGTATTTAGCTCATTATAATAGAAAAGAAAACATTAAAACTAAAAAAAACTAGAAATCCAGGAAAGCAAGACTAAAATCCTTAAAATCTCCAAAAACTTCACTCTATATTGATTAAAATCCATTTTAAAGGGATTTCCTTAGTTGTTTCTCTATCCTTTAGCAATTCAAAGGTCCTATCTTTGTATTTTCAACCTCCTTCTGTTTTCTATAACTTAAGCTTATTTTTTCAAATTTGAAAATTGGATATAGCGAGTTAGACGATCATCAATATAGGCACGTTGATGATTGTGTTCTTAAGTTGTCATGTGACATTATTTGGATCTAACATATGCACAGATACATGCTTGTACTATTAATATGGCCTTCTCACTATTCAACACGAGCATGTTTCCATTCAACATAAGTGTGTTTTGTATAAAAAAAGATTCCACACGCCTCCAAACTCTCATACATAGCCATGTATACTGTCCTACACTCTATTACTCAAAACTTGTTAGAATTCATTAATTTTTGCTCCAAGGGAGTGAATTAGACCTAAAAATAAAATACGAACAACTTAAGTACCAAAATGAAAAATAATACTCCTAAACAAGCAATATGCATTAAATATAAGACAAAAAATGACTAAATCACTATCTATCATATTCCTTACTAAAACATATAAAAATAAAAGAATAAATATTCTAAACAAAAATAATTAAAATGGGATATAAATTTATTAATAACTACAATAAAAATTCAAAATTGAATGTGAAATAAACATATAAATTATTGGTCTACGACACTATAAATATATTCAAATAAACTTGAAAGACAATCAAATTTGTGGTTGGGTTACCTAAGAAGCACCTTTTTATGAATATTTTAGCTTGATTCTTTCTTCAAACTTAGTTACTAATCAAAATAATATAATTGATGCGTTCTTCTTCCTTACAAAGTGTTACCACCATTATCTCTCACTTGGACTTTCTTTTTTTGGAAAGTACGTGAAATATCCATTCAAAATGGTGGAAATTACAAAGAGAACTAGAAGTCATCTCCAACAATTGGAGTAAGTACAAAATCAGCTAATTAATAATCAAAGAATATTTAAGTTGCATTATCTAAATTCAAATTTGTTGTTTTATTCGATTGGAAATGAGTTGTTTATGAGAAATAGTCAAAATTGTCATTCTAAGCTTAAGAAAAAACTCCATTGATGTGAATTTGTTGTATTGATGTACTTTTCCAAACATCTTCGTGTTTCTCATCCTCCATATAAAGTGGACTAGCATAGCAAAAGCTATTCTAAAGACCTTATGATCCTCTTTACTTCTCCATTTTAGTTCATTTTATCCAAGATAAGCATTCTAACTAGCTAAAATTCATGTCTTAAAGCTTAAATAAATTGAGAAATTTTCTCCAAAGCAGTTTTGTATGACAACATTTGAAGAATATATAATCTAAAGTTTCATTAACACTAGAACACAAAGGATAGGATTTGTTGGAGATATAAAATTTAATCATGTCCTTAGTTCCCAAATTTCACGTAGTGGCTAACTAGAGAATAAAGGAATGAGCTAGAGAAGTACCAAAACTAAAAATTAGCTTGTAAAGAGGAAATCTGATGGGTGGTCCAAGTGGTAAATGCTTGCATGACTGAGTTGTGAACTTGTATGAATTGTGCAACATCCAACTGGCTTGAGCCTATTGTATCTAGTTTAGTAAGTAGTTTGGCATACAATCATTTATTGGTCTAATTCTCGAAGCTGTATGAAAAGGCCAATACCAATTATTATCGTAAATGAGTTTATACATATCAGTATTCTCAGGTATTACCCCTCTTAGAATCAAAATTGTAATATAAAGGACCAAGTGAATGCCAATTATCAAACCAGAATTTAGTGCTCTTCCCATCCTTAATGTAGTGCTTGATATGATTATGCATAAAAGGCCTAGTAAGTAAGAATTTTTGAAAGGTATAGGAATGAGTACATTTTTTAGAGATTGCCAAATGCTTACTTGTTTGATGTGAAACCTATGCATCCATTCTACCCAAATACTCTCTTTGTTATAACAGATTCTTCAAAATCTCTTAACTAATAAAATCTTGTTCATTCTATTGGCAGAGTTGATTCCTAACCTACCATATTCTTTAGGAAGACACATACACTCCATTTAACTTTGGAAGTCTTTTTACTATTTGAATTCAGACCATGCCACATGAAATCCCTGATACTCCTATCAATTTTCTTCAGAACTCATTTAGGAATATCTAAATGTGACAACCAATAAACATATAGATTATTGACAATGGAAATAGCTATCTGTAACCTACCTCTATAAGACAGAAATATGTTGCTCTAGATAAAGATTCTTTTATTCACTTTTTCAATAAAAGGTCTACATTCAGTTTCCTTTAGCTTTTTAGCAAAAATTGGAATTCCCAAGTAAGTAAAAGACAGCTGATGTATAGAAAAACCTGCTTCATTGATTAATCATATTGAATCATCTCTACTTTGCTTAGAAAGATATGTAACACTTCTATGAGGATTGTATTTCAGGCCCAAAACTTCCTAAAATCACAATTAGGCATTCAAGATCACCTCAATTGAATTAGTATCATCATCATATAGCATAAGTTGGTTATCAACAAAAGAAAGTTGAGTGATATTGAGTTCTATACATTGAAAAGGATATATGAAATTTGAGCTTTCAACAATACACATTGGTGTCATTCTTTGAAGTATCTCTATAGAGGATCTCCCTATCTTATTCCTTTAGCAGCTTAATAAGTCTGTGTAGGTTCACCATTCATTAACACTGAGAATGAAATTGTAGAAATGCAAAACTGTATCCATCTAATGAACCTATTAGTATATTTAAAAGCATAAAGTGAATTGATGATGAAGTCTCACTCTACTGTAACATATGCTTTGGTAAAGTCTATTTTGAATGCACAACTCGTAACTTATACTTTTTGATTATAGTCTTTGAATATTTCTTGAGCTAGCATAATATTTTCACCTATAATTCTACCTGGAACATAGGCCCTTTGACTAGGATTGATTTTGTTTGGTGGAGTAATCCTCAATCTGTTAGCAAGGATCTTTGAGATGATCTTATTCATCATATTACAACAGGCAATTGGTCTGTATTCATTCAGTTTCTTACCATCCTTTTAAGTTCTTCTTGATCATTTACTAATTTTCCATCCTCATTCTCAAAACAAATAATACCATTTCTATTTCTCCTACCTTTTATTACACTAAAAAAATATTTTGTGTTTATGTCACCTTGTTATAACCATAAGGTTCTTGACTTCTATTTTAACTAATCACTATATTCTTTAACAACTTTAAAGTATTGGCACAAATATGTATTCTCTTTCTTAACAAGATTAGAATTATTAGGATTTTTAGCCAAATCCTTCTAAGTCAAGGTTAGGTTCTTCAAAGCTAGCTTCTTACTAAGTTTTAAAAGTTTTGAACTACACTTAAGAAGCTTTATACATTGAACTTTGACATGTTTTAACAACTGAACACATTGATAAGCTTTTGAGCCCCAAAAATTGATTTCAATATCATGTGCAATAATTAAATCAATCTGAGAATGTTTGAATAGTGAGTTGAAGAACCTGAAAGGAAATCTTCTACTGAAAGAGTTGCCTCTCAAAAGGACTTTGCTAGGTGTGTGATTCGAGAATAAAGGCTCTTCAAAGATTGTAAAACTATCTATAATTTGTGCAAGCCACTCATTATTCACTAAAATCTATCTAGCTTTCTTTTACAAGTTTATTGCCTTTCCTGTGGTTAATCAACATGAAAATAGGACCTTGATATCTCAAATCTACAGGACCTAGCATAAAAGTGAGAGCAGACAACTCCCTAATATCAGCATGTGTTATAATTCTTACTCCAACAGATTAAGAGAAACAGAGAAAACAATCAAAATCTCCTGTCACCATCCGAGGCATAGTATTGTTCAAATCAATATCATGAAACTTCTTCTAAAATCTGGCCTTTTTACACTCCCAATTAGTAGCATATACCATAGTTATTTCAACAGGGATGTTCAAAGATTTTAGGATAAGTTTATAGTGAATAAGCAAGTCATTATAGAACCATTTGGAAATAATCACATAATATGGATCCATTGCAACAATGAGCCTTTCATTAGGATGTTTAGAATGATTGCCCAAGGTTTTCCAATTTGCAGGCATAAAATTCAACCCCTTATAAATCACTCCCTCTTTAATCTTAGTTTCCACCAAACCAACAAAGTAGGAATGGCTAGCTCTAAGATAGTCTTTTAAAGCTAGTTGTTTATTGGGACAATTAAGTCCTCTAACATTCGATATAGTGAACACCATTAGGGATGAGAGAACTTAGTCCTCTTTTTAGATTTTCTATTTTTTTTCCCTACTGTCTGCCACTCTTCATTCTCGTGTTTGGTCTTATTGTTGTTTTCCTTGTTTTCTTAAGTCTAAGTAACCGCAACTAAAGTGCCATATCTATTTGCTATTGTTTTTCCAATTGTATCTTTATAGGTTTGTACATTGTCACCCATTTTAACTACAACTTTAAATTAATTGGGTTATGTTGTATGCCTTAAGATGACACTTCTTGCTAATCTTGTATTTTTACACTACTAGTAGTTTCAATAAACTTAGAGGTTTAAGCAAGGTGAGATGCTACTTCACTTAGCTTAGCCATCTGTACTTTTAAAACACTGCTTTCCCCTAATACTTTTTCACACACATAATCATTTTCACCAGTTTCACCTGATGAAGTAGGTCACTGATGTGTGATAACTTCATCCACATTTTCTTTTCAAACTTGTTTACTTTCTGGGATGGATTTGATTTCGTTCATCTCTAGCTTAAAACCCATCTCCCATTTCCATAAAAACATAGGCTTTCCTTAAATATACCATAGTCCCAAAGCTATAACCTTACCTACATTCTCTAAAGAAAACTAAAAGATGAACAAGTCATCTTCAGTTATTAGTGTAGCTTGTAATCCCCATTTCATCCAAGTAGTGTCTACCCAATGTTGAATAACTAGGTAAGCTATTCTCTTCTCTAGGAAGTATCCCACAAGAGATATTTTCCATTTGCTTAAACCCTGCAATAAAACTTCATAAGGAGGCGAGACTCCAAGATGGCTTAACTGGCTTCTGAGGGTTAAGGGACTACTGAGAGGTAGGTAGAGGAGGGAACTCCTGACTCTCTCGTAGGAGGTTCGACAAAAGAGGAACAACATCGGGTGACATTTACCTTAACGGTTACTTTTCATAACCTAGGTTTTGAGGGGTTTGGGCAGGTGACATGTACATAAAATGACATTATTTTAAGGAGAAAACAAGGTTGGAATAGGATTATAGGAACAGAGGATTTCATGCCATCCAAGACCCCAAGACATCCTCCAAATTTTCGTCCTCAACCACTCATGTAGACAACTGCTTGGTGGAGATACGGGGTTGTCAAACTAGTCGAGGAATCGAGCAGCCCCATATAGTTCATAAACTGGGGTCCTTATGCCATTTTGTTCTATCCTCTAAGGTCAAATATCTGAAGTATGGCCTTTTCAACTCTGCGTGAATAGAGAAGTTTTCTCTTTGGAAGAGTACTTTTCAAATTTTTGTCAAGTCTTGCTCAAAAACTCTTATTGACTACTTGATCCATGACATTTCAATTTCTAATTTTTAGCAATTCAGCTAGACAACATTCAGGGGTTTTTTCATGTTTTTGAATTGAGTGACGCTTTTACCTTGTTCAATAAATGATATAACAGATATAATCTAACAAAGCTCATATTGGAACGGTTCCTTACATCCTTTCATTAGACACACATGTTCAATGCTTTTGAAGTTAACCACCTAATATTTTCTTCAAGTGATCAGCTTTCCATTTTGATAACTTCCTATCAAGCCAAGACTCTGAGAGCTAGAAATCCTAAGCCTTTTTGTTTTTGAGAAAATTTGGCTATAAAGAATTAATTTTTCAATGATCCTTGAGGATTAGTGGAAGAAGTATCTCTTGTTGGTACTCTATGTAGTGCATAACACAAGCCTTTACTACGCACTCAAGACCTAACGTGAAAGGGAAGAAACAAAGAAAACATGAGAATATATGATTTCTAGTCCATGAGTTTCAATGAGTTTTTCGGAGCTAAGATGATTCCATTTTCTCGACAACCTTCACGAGAAACAACCATTATAATGTTGTTAATGCCTTTTGTAGCTTTCTTAATAGGTGAACCTCTCAATGAGTCAGAGTATCCGTATATTCATGATTTGCTTAAGTAGCTACAGGAGACCTTAACCTTATATATATAGCATCCATATTGAGTTTCCTCATAATAGGCCTAATATAGACTTGGTCCATACTGATTAAGGTCCATTTTTCTCGCTGGACTTCAGCCTATTAATCCATATCCTTTATTAGACTACTTTATTATCTTTATCCCAATCAAATTTGATTTGCTTAATCGTAAATTTATTAAAACCATCAAAATTGTAATTAATTGTTGTCCATCCTTTAGGAAAATTTCTAACATTCTTCCCCTTGGATAATAATTAATTACATTAGTTGTAATGATGATAAAACTAATAAAAAAGGTTAAGCAAATCACTGTATAGATTGACCAAGTCTAAAAAACCATTTGATCCAAAGGTAATGAAAGTCCATTTTGTCCCTTAAGGCTTTCGATGTCTTAAAATATCAAATGCATGTGTCATATGTGACATAGATCCAATATAATCACAAATATATAATACCTTACTAACATAAATGAAAAAATAAAGTGTAGCAAACTAGGATGATACCTAGATGATCTAAAATGTATCATCTTTCTGTTTCTAGGTTGCAATTTCTCTGAACTTTATGTCAAACTACAATAGAGAAATTTGTTTTCTCTCTCTGAATGTTAAACTGCATTAAAGAAAACTTATTTTCTCCCACTAAATACTAAAATCCATTAGAGAAAACCCCTATTGGATTAAACACTTAGATCCACCTATGTCATGTCAAATCCTTTCATACATTAAAATGTATGTGTCCTAATGACATAGGCCCAAGGTTAATTTGTATATATGCCTAATGACCTTTAAAATGCTTAAGATTGACATAAATCTTAAAACTTTCACCTGTATTATGACAATATATAACATGTATAGACTAAGAGAAAAATGATGATAATCTTTATTAATAAAACACTGTCATAATATATGAGAAACATACAATTTACAAGGAGAAAACACGGTGTTCCCTAACTAATAGTAGCTAAGGACTTCAACACACCCATATTGTATACTTGTCTCTTAAAAACATATAGGTAAAGTCCTTTAGTTAAAGGATCAACAAACATATCCTTAATCCTCAAATGCTTCACCTCAATGTCACCTTTTTTGATCAATTCCTTTATGTTCAAATACCTGAACTTCAAATGATTCAACCTTTTTAAATTCTTATTGTTGTTACTAAACAACACAATAGAAAGATTATCACAATACAATCAAATGGGTCTAGCTACTGAATCAACCATAAACAACACAAAATAAAAAATTTATCTAAATTGTCTGTGAAGCAGCCCTATAACATGCTACAAGCTTTGTGTGCATAGTTAAGGAAGTCACTAATGTCTACTTGACACTCTTCCACGATACTACACCATCCGCTGTGTAAAAATATATCCCAATTTGTACTTCCTGTCAACCGAACACATAATAACGTCCAAACTTGTATACATTATGAGGTTCAAATTGTTGAATTTCCTATATGTCAATATGTAATCTTTAGTGAAATATGTAATCTTTAGTGAACTTTAGATATCTCAACACTCTTTTGACTGCATATCAATCATCTAATATTGGATTAACCAGATACCTTCCTAGGAGTCCAAAAGCAAATGCAATGTTTGGCCTAATGCACACTTGGGCATACATCAGGCTACCAACCGCAATAGAATATGGAATATGCCTTATAACCTCTCTCTCTAGCTTATTCTTTAGACACTGTGCCAATGGTAATCTCTCTCCATGAGAGATAGGTGTTATATCAGGTTTGCAATTAGCCATATTAATCCTTTATAGTACTCGCTCAAAGTATGCTCTCTGTGAGAGGCCTAATGGGTCTTAAGATCTGCCTTGGAGAATTTAAAAACTAAGGAAAAAAAGATGCTTCACCAAAGTCCTTCATGTCGAAATGCTTGCCCAAAAGTTGCTTAACCTCTTGCATATGGCCAAGTCATTTGATGCTAGCAAGATATCATCCACTCACAAAATTAAAAAGATAACTTTGCTCCCCTTTAGTTTGTAGTACAAGCACCTTTCAACTTTATTTTCCACAAAGTCAAAATAGGTATCAACCTTATTAAATTTAAGCTACCATTGTCGAAAGGCTTATTTTAAACCATATATGGATTTGCTCAGCTTACTAACTGTGTCAGTTCTATCTTGATCCTGAAATCGTTTAGGTTATTCCATATAGACCTTTTCATAAAGGTCTCCATTTAGGAAAGCAGTTTTTACATCTATCTGAAGTAGCTCTATATCATAATGAGCTACTATTGCCATAATTACTCAAAATGCATCCTTAGAGGATACATGAGAGAAGGTGACATTAAAGTCAATCCCTTCTCTCTGAGTGAACCTTTTGGCAACCAATCAAGCCTTAAACTCTGTAACTTTATCTTGAGAGTCCTTGTTGGTCTTGAAAATCCATTTGCAACTGACGGATTTGCAATTCTGATACAAATCAACAAGCTTCCGTACCTTATTATGCTTTATGTATTGCATTTCATCCTTCATTGCATTCCACTAAAATTCTACATTGGGTTTAGAAATAGCTTATGAAAAAGTGACCGGATCTATAACATATCTGATATCATAGTCTTGTTCACCCAAATAGACTATTTAATAAGATAAAATAGCAGGTTGCCTCACTCTAGCGGATCTCCTTAACAGAATTGGTTCTTGTACCTCAGGAACTATTGAGTAAGTTTTACTTCTAATAAAACCCCCAATATATGCAAATATATGGATCATAAACTTGTAATATTAAAGGTGTCGATCTCACGAAGAAATAGTTAGAACTAAGTGAACCTAACTTTTTCTAAGGTATCGGGATATGAATTGAATGAAAATAAAATATCAAAAATTTGAAACAATTAAATGAAACTAAGTAAATAATCAAATAAAAAATGAGCTACCATAGATATGTGAGGAACATCAAGGATGAAGCTTAGGATTGATTCTATCATCATTTTTCTCCCTAGTGCTCAATGATGTGTTTTAAGGTTACCTGAAGGTTTGTTGTGCATCATTCCTTATTGGAGGACTAAAGATTAAGAGGAAAAATGTGCCACCTCTATCGTCCCTACCACATGAGCCCATCTTGCCCTTAATCCCTTCTATTATTCTTCTTGTGTTTTGTGTTTTGTTTTTCATTGTGTTGTTTGTTGGTTTTAGGTGTTGTTTTGTATTTTGTTTTTCATTATGTTGTTTGTTGGTTTTAGGTGTTCTCCTTTCACATTGAGTACAATGTGTTGTTGAATTATGGCGAGGTAGTCTTTACATTTATGTTTTCATTTTTACATGTCATTTAGGACGCATGTTATGTTGATAGTATTAGGTGTGTCATTTTCCTTACATTTGAATCTTTGTGATGACTATGTTGCCATGAGATTCTATCATGCTGGTTAGAATGAGATTAAATGCACTTGTGAATCAAATTAGGCTGCTTGAGTAGAGAGTGAACCATATGGAGTGATAAAAGTAATTGGCTACATAAGCTTACTCTGAGCTTGACACTTGAGCAAGAAGGTAGTGTGTAGAAGCATAATGGATTTTCATTTGAGCCTATGTGAGGAATCAAGCCTCTATGATCCATTCTATAATCATTTCACTTCATTGTTTGTATGATACTTCCTTAGGTAATTACCTTCAAAACTTTCTTTGAATCAGTTTAAATCTATTGGATGCATACTACATAGAAAATGATTAAGGCCTTTTTTGTTTTAACCCTTAGCTTAAATGACCTACCATTTTATTATCCCTTTCTAGCCCCGTTGAGCCTTTAACCTTTTTTTTCTTGGAATCACCCCATTTTAAAACCCACAAACCCAATTAGCTTGCCCAATCACAACTTAATAGAGTGCTAAGTGATACTTTAGTTTGGAATTTTTTGGCTACAATTTTTTTCCTTTCTAAGATGCTTTGAGTAGATTTTAGTACTTCTAGTCTAATAGGTGGCATTTGTACATACTTTTTTTGCAATAATTTGTTATTTAATTGTGATAAATTGATTATTGTTAACTTTTTTAGCTTATTTTTTGTCTTAGTTTCATATAATTGCATGATTATGTATGAATGCATGTGAATATGTATGAATGTGTGTGAATTAGGTCTTTAGGATTAAGTTTTGCATGAATTTTGTATGGAAGTGTTACATGTCTTTTTATTACATTATGTAGGTATGAATTGCATGTGTTTTGGACATGATTAAGTTACTAATTTTGTTGTTAATCAATAGTTTTGAAGGTGGGTTTGGGGGATGGAAGGACAGAAGAACCAAAGAGAAAGCAAGTCATGTGACCCAAAGGAAAGCTGGAATTTTCCTAGGCTGACCCATCACCAATGTTAAGCCTTCGCAAGTTATAATTCTTATTGGATGTTTTTCATTTTTAATCCAAAACAAATAGGAGAAATTCAGTTTCAAATTGCTGAAATAAAGGCCCAATTGGGATAAGAAATCAATAAGAACACGGATTGAAGCGAAGATAAAAAACATAGTTTTATGGAAAATTCCAGCTGGCAACTTCCTCCTTCCTACGTCATTTTAAGCATTAAATGAGGTATAAAATCTCAACTTTCAACCCTAGGAAAGGAGAACGCCGTGCAAGACATCCAAGGGATAGAGAAGAACTCATTTTTTAGAGAAAAACCTAGAGAATTGAAGGTGGAATCAAAGGATTTCAAGGAGACACAAAGCTGCCACCATTGAACTCCAGCTTTGCTCTTCAACATATAAGCCTTACTTCTTCTCTTTTCTTCCTTCTTTGTTGTATTTTTTTGATTGAGAAGGATGTAAAGATATGTTATGAACATTTTGGATGAGATTTTTATGGATTTCTAAATAGTTATTAGGGTTGTTATTGGCTAAACTATGTAGTACCTCACTTTATTCAATGTTATGGATGTGTTTGATGTTGTTTGATGTTTATGGTATATGGCTGTCCATACTTAGCTCA
>JAOTAY010000009.1:2795317-2846014 GCA_025629805.1 Erythroxylum baracoense | reverse complement strand
TTGTTAAACAATTATATAGAAGTTATTTGCGATTTAACTACGTAATAATTTTCGTATAAATTTTGTGATATCTTTTTTAACATGAAAGAGAAGTTCTTAGCAAGATCTTATATTCACAAAAAGGATACATCATTCAACCCTCTTCTTGTGTGTCGAGTTTTTTGTACGTAAAGTCTATACTAACGTATGATTTACTTCACGTAATAGGGGGATATACAAGCAAAAGGAAGTTAATAAGTATAACCTAGCTGATGAAACCTTCAATTGGATCAGAGCCATCCTTAGAGCTAAATCTAGTGAGCAGGCATTATCTATATGAATGAAGACCAGTTGGAATCTGTAACCTTTATTGATAAATTTCATCTGCTTATGTAATTTGGTTTGCTGTTTGAATTTGTAATTCTTTTAATTGTGAACTCATTATAATGTCGTGATAGTTTTGCTATAGTTAATTCAATCCTTACTTAACTTTCAAAAGATATCACAAAAATAAATTTACTATTAACAATATTTGCTCTTATCATCAAAACAATAAGTTAGGACTTTACTTTGTCCAATATATATATATATATCTTTTGCTATTGAAAACCTTATGTGACTAAACAATGAATTTTAAATATTTTTAGATCAAATTATTTTCGAAAGGTTTGCCAATAAAATTTTGTTTTATTCTTTTAGCCCTTATTATTATTTTTATATAATACCAATATGACAATTAATATTTGTATTCTATTACCAAAATAAATTGCTATTAGAGATGCCAATAGGTCGGGCAGGGCCGGAGCGGGCCGGTTCATGGTGGCCAACATAGGCTGGCTGGCGGCCCGCCCCGTCTACGGAATAACGAACCCTTGGCCCATTGGTCCAAGAGCGAGCCGGACCTTAAATAAAAAATGTTCAAAATGACGCTGGCCCAGCCCGTCATATATATTTTTAAATAAAAAAATTCAAAACAACATCGTTTATAACAAAACGATATCGTTTTAAAAATAAGCGATGAGCCTGGTTAACCTAACCTATAACCCCATCAATACGGGCCAAAAGTAAGCCAGGCGTGGCTGGGCCATTTTAGACATGCTTAATTGCCATAACCTATTCTTTTACGACCCTGGGTGATTTTTTAAGCCATTCTTTTAGTTTCCTAATTCCAAGTCCTTCCTCTTACATAAGACTTCAAACAAGAGAAATTAAAAGTAAGGTATGTTAAACCACGTACCTTAACCGTAATCTATATTTTATTTAAATATATTCAAAAAGTACTGCAATCATCATAAGAAGATAAATTGTATTAAAGTACCTCAGAAAGAACAATGACAATTGTGATGAGTTAGCATACTGATTAACAAAATCTGCCCCCGTACTGAGAGAATCCTGGATGGGGATAAGACAGCCAATGCATAGGAAAGAAAAAGAGATGGATATGGTGGGGCAGTTTAAAAAGGCTAGTGTCGCGCGGAGGACAACCATTTTGGTAACTGAACGGATGATAGTGACGTGAATTTATGATCCTAAAACGATTCTAGGTTCATTTCATCTCATCTGCCTTGAAAGATAATATAAAAAGCTCAGTCAATACTCTTTAAAATCATTTTCTATCTACATAATATTAAAACAGTGGTTTATAAATTACGGAATATTTCCAATCCAATCCAATAGGAAAGAACATTTAGTACACACGCAAGTCGCCCAAAAGTAAAATGGTGGTGGTCGTTATCTATTAACGGTTAAGGGCATAAAAGTAAAAACACCCAATATTCAATCTAAAAGAGTTCTTTCTGTCTCTGGTCTCTAGACCACCATTTTATTTTTTAATCTCGTCCCTCTCTTCCTCTTTAATAGAAACAAATCATCTGATCTTTGTTTCAACTAGCGACTGTGGGAATGAGGATAGAGGAGGAAAGTGCAGCAGTATCGGCGTCAAGGAGGCACCTGGTGTTTGCTTACTATGTCACTGGTCATGGTTTCGGTCACGCCACTCGCGTCGTCGAGGTCTTCTCCTTTTGATCGCTTCTTTTGCTTTTCTTTTCTAATTGTTTGCTTAACTGTTCAAGTCAACATGTTACTAATTTTAATATTTGATATTGGTTTGAGCTTAATTGATGCCATCTATAGGTTGCTAGGCACCTAATTCTTGCTGGCCATGACGTTCACGTTGTTACTGGTGCACCTGACTTTGTTTTTACTTCGGCGATAGACTCTCCTCGGCTCTTTATTCGCAAGGTAGAGTCTCCTTTTCTTAGTTTGCTTCCACCTGAAATTCATTGTTTCTTGTTCTTGCATTCGCTGCGAACTTGCTGAAATTTGGTATCAGAATGCGGTAGAATTAAAGATTTCAGTAACTATTACTTTCAGTGTGGTTTATAGGCGTGTAATGTACAAATGGATGATATATAAATGTATGAACAACGCCCACGCACATATATAGATAAGATATATAATTTAATTCTTGGAGTTCTAAATATTATGAACTAAATTATGTTTCAATGTTTAGGTATTATTGGATTGTGGAGCCGTTCAGGCAGATGCTTTGACTGTGGATCGTCTTGCATCATTGGAGAAGGTATTGAAGTATTTATCATTTCTTTTGGTTAAAATGGTTTGGAGTTTTAAATATATTTCGTCTCTCAATTTTAATTTCTAGCTGATTTTGAGTGATTTAACTACCTGTTTTTCAGCCTTTGGATTAGTTGTTTTTACTGTTTTTCATGTTTGGAAATTAGTATTTGGAGACAGCTGTCAAACCTCGGGAGTCTATTTTGGCAACAGAAATTGAATGGCTTACCTCCATTAAAGCTGACTTAGTGGTACTTGTATTCTTTTTCAATAATTTGATTTTTTTCTGCAATGTTGAATGACAGCAAAATAAGTTGGCAATATTCTTTTTGGTTTATGTATCACAGGTTTCAGATGTTGTTCCGGTAGCATGCCGAGCAGCAGCTGATGCCGGCATTCGATCTGTTTGTGTTACCAACTTCAGGTGCATTTTATGAGTAGCATTTATTACAATTCATCTGTGTTAGTACCCCTCCTAGTGATCAGCCTATTAGTGTTAGCAATCAGCCCACTAAAGCCATCCAAATCTACATCCGTAGGGGTAAGATGGGGAAGGGGGCAAATGCCACATAAACTAGGTTGTTATGAGTTAGTTATGGAGAGAGATTGTAGAGGGGAGGTACGGGGAAAGGCATATAGAGGCATCTGTATAGTGGGGAGGGATTATTATTCATCTTCTGGACAATATAGATATTCTATTGGCCTGGAAGCTATCTTCCATGAGGCATACTACTGCAGTACCTTACTCATTACCTAAATAATACAGTCTCTACTGATATTCCCTATCAATCTGCAGCTTCTGCTGTCAATTCTACTGTCTCTCTGCCCTCCCTGGTTTTTCCATTAACATTACGTGGCCAAGTGAATTTCTTAGGCTACTAGTTGAACTGGACTATTGACTAACTCTATGCAAAAGCTTTCTTTATTCTTTTCTCTTTTTATTGTTTCTATGCTTTTTTTATTTTCAATGGAAGGACTATATAAGACAATTAGCCCATCCCTGAGCTTTGAAATTTGCTTACAATGTTCATGCTTATTTGTTCTTCCTTCTTGATTTTGTTTCAATGGTTAATGTAAGAGATATTAATGAAATTTTCTTTGTTGTCCAGTTGGGACTTTATTTATGCAGAATACGTGATGGCTGCTGGTAACCATCACCGTTCAACTGTGTGGCAGGTGTCCTATAACTTCAATATCTGTAATCATATCATTGTATTCATCTTCTTCTTATTGGTGACTCTAGATCATGATGTTTTTAGTTTCTATTCAAACTTTGCTATAATATCTTATTATGCTTAGGTTAATGCTAAAACTAAAGCTCCTACTAAATGATAAGTTTTATATATCTAGAATCTTTGATTGATCTGTTGTTCTTGATCCTACATTATTTTGGAGTTTAAAATCTCTATTACTTGATGTAGTGAGTCTGCTGGTATCATACCAAAATTCTAAATGCTGTTGAATACACGCAGATAGCAGAGGATTATTCTCATTGTGAGTTCCTTATCCGCCTTCCAGGTTATTGTCCAAGTATGTTGGCTCTTACACAGCCTAAAACATTCCATTCCTTTTTCTTTTCTATATTATTTGTCAAATCATTTGTTTATTGGTCTTGAGAATTTATTTTAATTCTCTTTCCTCAGTGCCTGCTTTCCGGGATGTTATTGATGTGCCATTAGTGGTGAGAAGGCTGCATAAAGGCCGCAGGGAGGTTAGAAATCTAAAACACCGTTAAGTGCTTTGTAGATCATGTTGATCTTGATCAAGTTATTTTGAAATGTTTCATTGAAGGTAAGGAAAGAATTGGGCATCAGTGAAGATGTGAAGCTAGTTATCCTTAACTTTGGTGGGCAGGTAGGGATGCTAAATCTCTAATCTGTTGGTACAAATTACATTGATTTTGCTTCTCTTAAACAGTGAAGTCTAGTAAAGTATATGATTTTTATACTCCAGTATGCTTTAGAATACGTTCCATACTGGTTAGATGTACGCTACTCACCTTTATTTTCTTGTGTTGTAATTTTGAGCTTCTTTGTATGTCATGCAGCCATCAGGCTGGAAGTTGAGGGAAGAGTACTTGCCCCGTGGTTGGCTTTGCTTGGTAACCTTCATAAATAGTCCGACATCTTGCTCCATTTGAATGTCCCTTGATAGTTAAAACTCAATAATCTTTGGCTTTACTTTCCAGGTTTGTGGCGCTTCCAACACAGTGGAACTTCCCCCAAATTTCATCAAACTTCCAAAGGATGCTTATACACCTGATGTTATGGCAGCATCTGATTGTATGCTTGGTCTGTATTAGATAATGTATCTGCGCAAAGTTTATTGTTGTGATCTATAATGGTTAACGGGCTTGTATGGATCCAGGAAAAATTGGATATGGCACTGTCAGTGAAGCACTGGCATTCAAGCTGCCATTTGTCTTTGTGAGAAGAGATTATTTCAATGAAGAACCCTTTCTGAGGAACATGCTTGAGGTATGATTAGTTAGTCTTTAATTACCACAACCATCATTATTTTCTTCCTTTTTCCTATGCATCTTACTTCATATTCCTTGCCCCTTCCTTTATCTTCTGCCAAAATGTTGGCTTGTAATTGTTCTAATATAGTGCACTAAGCTTTGAAGCAGTTCTATCAATGTGGTGTTGAGATGATTAGGCGAGATTTACTGACTGGTCATTGGAAACCTTACCTGGAGCGTGCAATTAGCTTGAAACCGTGCTATGAGGGAGGAATAAATGGTGGTGAGGTATTGTCCTCCTTCATACATAAAAGATGTTAAAATTTGTTTGCTTCTTAAACTTAAGATAGTTATTGTCCTCCATATATAAAAGATGTTAAAATTTGTTTGCTTCTTAAACTTAAGATAATGTTTATCCTAAGCATTTCTTAGGCATGAAACTGTTTAATAACCGCTATTATGTTGTTAAAGAATGTGCTTTCTGCATCTGAAATAAAATGTTTTAATCAAATTCCTGATTGTTGTTATTTGCAGAATCTTCTTTAAAGACATTTTGCTTCTGTATATCATGCAGTCTCCCATTATTAGTTATGTCAAGTTCCTACCACTTCTACTGTTGACATAGATACAATGCTGGAATTATAGGTGGCAGCTCACATCTTGCAGGAGACAGCAATGGGAAAGAACTATGCTTCAGATAAGGTAAATAATGAAATCAGCAGTTCATGCACTATTAAGCTTAGGCTTTGAGTGCTGTTGATGTCAAAGATCAGCTTAATGTTTTTGGAATCTATTAATTAAAAGCAAGGGTAAATACGTTATAAAAAGACTAGGTAAAACTTAATGATAATTATCTAGGAAAGAATAATGCTTAAACAAAATTTTGTAAATAGAGTTAATATTTTGTTCTCCTATTTGGATGCCCTGTTCTCTATAAAACTCTGCTGGGTTGGGGGAATTTGTCATTCTGTTTCACAGTTATGTCTAAACAAGACCTGCCCCTTTGTTACTTGATGTTTTGTTTCCACTTTCATCTCTCCTTTTGAGTTCCACATTCAGTTTTCACCTTTCTGTCCTAGGTGTTGAGATTCGAGGAATTTTTACTCATGGTCAAGATTTTTATACCATATGGTTCTTAAGTTGTATATGTTGATATTCTTGTGTGCAACCAATCTTTATAAAAACAAGTACCAAAGACTACATTTAAGGAATATTGGGAAATATGAATAAGTAGTTAATGAATGACTTGTTTCCTGTCAAGCTTGTAGATGTTTGCTCCAGCTTATTTTGAAATTTTATTTTGCATAATCACTAATGTAGTTTAGTGGAGCAAGAAGATTAAGAGATGCTATAATTCTTGGGTATCAACTGCAAAGGGTACCTGGGCGAGATATCAGCATTCCTGAATGGTATGCAAATGCTGAAAATGAGCTTAGCAAATCTACAGGGTCACCTTCTTTCCATAGGGGTGAGAATGTATCTGTTCTTAGCTCGTAAGTTTCATCCTTCTTTGTAACCCATAAGGAGCTCTTGATTTTCATGTATACTGAAAAACTCTTGCAAATTTTTCCTTAGATGGACTGAAGATTTTGAGATTGTTCATGGAGATTTTCAAGGTCTTTCGGATACAATGAGTTTCTTAAAGAGCCTGGCAGATCTTGATACCATTTATGATTCTGAGAAGAGCACTGAGAAGCGCCAGATGCGGGAGCGCAAAGCAGCTGCAGCACTCTTCAATTGGGAGGTTATTTCACTATAAATGTATTTCATCAGATCCATGATGTGATATGGTTCTAGGAAGGTTACAATTTTGAGGATGCCGTACTTGTAGTGGTGGCTTGTTGGGAACCGACAGTCTTTACTGTATCCAAATACTTTCCAATAAAAGTGGAATTGATCTATCGTCGAGTCTGTAACAAATAAATAGGAATTTCTAGTTATATTGGAGATAGTCGCATATAATGACAAATCATGGCCAAGTTTTTATTTGTTATCTGGGTTGATAACTCAAATGGAAGGACACTAAGATGAAATAGGCCTGCTAATTTGCCTAATGTCCCTCTTTCTGATTTGGTTGATCTTTTCTTGTCCGCTTCAAATGTTATGTTTCTTATCAGTAGATACTATTCTTTATAAGATGCTCTAAGATAGTTGAGATCAGTTCAACCTAGTAGTATTTGTTAAATATCGACCTCTTGGCTTTCACATTTTATTCAATTGGTATCTTTATGTGGTAGATTTCCGTGCTTTCAACTTATGGAACAGTCTCATATGTGCTAGATCATTTTCACAGGAAGATGTCTTTGTGACAAGAGCTCCTGGAAGGCTGGATGTGATGGGAGGGATTGCCGATTATTCTGGGAGTCTCGTCCTGCAGGTTAGGTTTTTACTGATAATAGTTTTGTCATGGCTGAAATTTTTGTAATTGTTTTTATCTATTTGCTGTTAGTTTTTCTTATTAATGCATGCCATTGTAACTGTATATCCTTGCTCGAACTTGTGCATGAGCAAGTCATGTTTCAACATTCAAGAACTCTACTGGTCTCCACTATGGACTGCTTATTTGTCTTCTTCTCCTGCATGTGTGTTGATGTGTTTGCCATGGGTGGCAGTGCGTTAGAGATTTAAGATGTAATCTCAAATAGTTGATTTTCCACAATTTCCAAAATCTTGGCTGCTGATGGTTCTTATGTTATGTTGATATTTGCTGGTCCATTCAATTTGTTGATTTTGCCATGATTTAGAATTCATTCTTATTGATCAAATTTTTCTTGCCATTGTACTGGTTAGCGAAGTTTTTCCTTTTTTTCTTTTTCCTTCAAAGATGCCCATAAGAGAAGCTTGCCATGTTGCTGTGCAAAGGAATCATCCAAGCAAGCATAGACTTTGGAAGCATGCCCAGGCCCGTCAAAATGCAAAAGGTCAAGGCCCTACTCCGGTTCTGCAAATTGTAAGTATATTTCACTATACCATTTACTGATGCGGATCCTGTTTACAGATTAGTGTGGATGTACTTTGATTATTAGACATCAGTTCACCATGTTGGGTTAAATGGATCATAGCAGTTTAATATTCAGCTTTTTCTTAGTGCTTATCTCAAATATAAGATTGGGGAGTGTTTCTTGTTCTTTTTGTTCTAATCTTATCTAATGCTGGCACTTCCAAATGTATGTATTGATCCTGATTTCACCAGGTATCATATGGCTCAGAACTTAGCAACCGGGGGCCAACCTTTGACATGGATTTGTCTGATTTTATGGATGGGGATCAACCTATGTCATATGACAAGGCAAAGAAATATTTTTCTCAAGATCCATCACAGAAGTACGTAACTTTCTTCTTCCTGGCTATCACTGTAAAGATTTATCTTTTTAGTAATATGATACCTTTCCAGGTGGGCAGCTTATGTTGCAGGAACAATTCTTGTTTTGATGAGAGAACTAGGTGTCCGCTTTGAGGATAGTATCAGCATGCTGGTATAATTCACGGCGTCTCAACTCCAAAATATTTTGGGGATGCCACTGTATTTACTTGTTTGACTCATGACTATTGCTTTGCAATGCTGATCTGACCTTTCTTTATTCCTTGCTATTGGCTTAATTTGCATAATAAATGATAATAATTGCAATTGAACAAGATTTGTGGAAAATATGTACAATTGTTTTGCAGTTGAAGAAGATGAAAACAATCTTCACATTGATTTCTGTATTCTAATGGCACTTGTTGAGGCTATTGCTAACATCCAGACATAACTTCAATTCAAAATTTGTAGGTTTCTTCTGCAGTTCCTGAAGGCAAAGGTGTATCATCTTCTGCGTCCGTGGAGGTTGCGAGCATGTCTGCAATAGCTGCTGCCCATGGTAATTGTTAGTTCGGTTTGTAGCTTAACAAAATTGTACATCAATTTCATTTCCTGTGCACGCAGCTTATATGTCTCCCATGTTTTACTATCCAGAAACGCAAGGTGTGTTGTTACATTTTGTTTGGAGATAGAATGGGTTACTAAGGGTAATTTATGAAGAATGCTGCATAGAAAATCAACCATCCAGAATGCTACATAGAGTAAAATGATCATCCTTCTGGATGGTTGATTTTCTTTGATTGTACTATTAGATATATCTCCTGACGATCTTGGTTCTCTTTGTCTAGTTAAGCAAGTTGGACATATGAACAATTATAACTTTAAAATTCAGTCTCCACTCATAATTTGCAGGATTTAGCATCAGTCCAAAAGATGTTGCCTTGCTCTCCCAAAAGGTTTTGTTGTGACTCAGCCCCTGCTTGTTTGTTTTTCTTTGTTATTACTGCTAGTTATATATATGTTGTGCAAAGCAAATACATTGCTTATTAAAATGCTTCTTAGGTGGAGAATCATGTTGTTGGAGCCCCATGTGGTGTCATGGATCAGATGACATCAGCTTGTGGTGAGGCCAACAAACTTCTTGCAATGGTGTGCCAGGTATGTTTAGCTAGTTTTATAACAAAATCATTGCTTAGGTTGTTGTGGAGATGAAGGATTAATGCTGCTAGCCTGATTGTTCACCATGTAGCCTGCTGAGGTTATTGGACTTGTTGAAATTCCTACCCACATTCGATTTTGGGGAATTGATTCTGGAATACGCCACAGGTGCTTTTCAACTGCCTTGCTCTCACGTTCCTTTGACTGTTTATGGCATTTGAATCTGAAATCTACTGTGATGAGGTCTGCGTTTGTTCTTTCTCTGCCTGTTTCTCCTCAGCTCTTTTGTGGAAACCAAAATCAAGTTGTCTAAGTTTGACTTCATTATTCAGTCCCTTGCTTTTTAACTGAAAACATGTAATGTCAACCAATTCTTTGCTGACCTGTCACCTTGATAAGATGTGTAGAATATGGAAGAGAACAGAATGGCCTTTACAGTTACTAGGTTTCTGCCCATATTTACACTAGAAGGGCAGTATAATCTATTATTAATATTCCAACTAGGGGACGTACTATTTCAATGTAAGGATGCCTTAGTAGCAATTCTGTATAGGATACAAAACATAATACTAATTTCCAACAATATATATAGAAATCCTTTTTATCGGAATTTTGGATGGTTGGATTCTCTTCGAAATTATTTCTTCTTGTTGCTTGTGGCTTTTCTCATTAACTTTATTCACTAATGCTTGAATTATGTACACATTCATTATTTATGCCTGTTTTAAATTCTAAGGTCTTAGTCTTTTGGGGCTTTGGTTGGATTGTTATAATATGCAACAAACTGCCTTTATGCAGATTTCACGTTTTCCAGGCAACTAATTAATCATTTTGGTTTGGAAGTGTCGGTGGTGCAGACTATGGATCTGTCAGAATAGGTGCCTTCATGGGCCGAGAGATAATAAAATCCACAGCATCCACTACATCGCATAGTTTGGTCACCACTGCTAATGGATCAGTGCCGGATGACTTGGATGATGATGGTATTGAACTACTCAAGGCTGAAGCTTCATTAGATTACTTATGCAACTTGTCACCACACAGGTAATGTACCTGTATAGTTTCACTTGTATTTGCATTCTTCATTCATTTCTCTACTGATGGAGATTATCTAGATTTTCAAGTTGTTACTCCAATTTTTAAGTTATGTGGAATGTTAACATTTGTGTTTATTATTTACAGATTTGAAGCACTTTATGCTAATATTCTTCCTGATTCCATTCTTGGTGAGACATTTGTCAACAAGTATGCTGGTCATAATGATCCTGTCACAGTGATTGATCAGAATCGCACATATGGGGTGAAAGCAGCTGCCAAACACCCTATATATGAAAATTTTCGGGTCAAGGTTGGTAAATTTAAGTTATGCAGTCTGTACCATAAAATTCTGAATTTTTTGTTACTTGATTAGAGGAACTGGCTACAGTTGTGGTCTTATTTATCATTCATACATTTAAACAGAAATCACTCATTTCTGGCATTTGATTTTAGGCTTTCAAGGCATTGTTAACATCAACAACTTCAGATGAGCAGCTGACAGCTCTTGGAGAACTATTGTATCAGGTAGGTATATGCTAAGTTTTCTAATTTGTTTAATTATATCCCAACATCACAGATAGCCTTCCATAATTCTGATATAAGTTTTGTGATAAAATCATGTCAAGCTCCTGTTACTATAATTTCTATATTCAGGATAACAGACAATTTTTGTGTTGCACTTTTCTGCATGTTGAATGTTTCAATCATAGATTGGACCAACCTCATTTACACATAATCGGTGATCTTCATCTAATGCTATTACGTTTCTCAATCACTGGAATGATGAGTAGATGGTTAGGTAGAAGCATAGAAAAAGGGGCGTAAAGTGGTCCTTGATGTATGTTCAATCTTTGTCCTAGTGTCACTACAGCTATAGTGCTTGTGGACTTGGCTCCGATGGGACAGATAGGCTCGTACGATTGGTACAAGAAATGCAACATGGCAAACTGTCTAAATCTGAGGATGGAACTCTGTATGGAGCAAAAATTACTGGTGGAGGTTCCGGGGGAACGGTTTGTGTGGTTGGTCGGAATTGTTTACGGAGCAGCCAACAAATTCTTCAGGTAATTTCCTATTCTTCCTTCTAATATATTTTTTTTCTGCCTTTGCACGTCATCTTTTAAAAATAGGTGCATCGCATGATTTACATTTGAAACTACCTCTTTGCCGCTTTTTGTTGAGTTGTCCATCTTATGCTTGTTTGGGAAAATGGGTTGCACTCCACTTTCCTCTTGCCATTTTAAAGAGGTAGTTTGGCCTGATATCTTTTCTATTGAATTCAGAGCTTATGCATGCGTTTCACAGGGATACACTTCTTTCTTATATCCTTGACCGACAATCTGTCTATCGAACATGCAGATTCAGCACAGATACAAGAGTGCAACTGGTTATTTGCCATTTATTTTTGAGGGGTCATCCCCTGGGGCAGGGAAGTTTGGTTATTTGAGAATCCGTAGGCGCATATCCCCAAATAAGCTTTAAATTACATTTCGTTCTTTAAATAAGATACAACACAGATATAATCGCCGGACTGTATTTATATTAAAGTGGCGGGTTATTACATCACTTTGAATTGAAGACTTGCAATTTATAACCCACGCGATGGTGCCCTATTGTACCAACTCACTAGTTGGTGTGGGTTTATCATACAAAATAAACATATTAGCTTTCAATAGTTTCATTGAGGGGCAAATTATTGGAGCTTTCATACCTGCTTGGCCAAACTTCATGAAAATAGCGGGACAGAGACAGCCAACTAGAAGGACCTTGTTCACCAGGCATAAGACTGCTCTGCCTACTGATTTTGAGGTATGAAGAATTGACTAAAGAAACAGCCAATGACTTCACCGTGAAACGTTGTTCCTTGGGTGGAATCTTCTGGTTCCATTGATTGAATAATCTACGTCTTGTGATCTAGGGAGAAATTGCCGAGTATCCCATATATCAATAGAATCTTGTTCCTGAACTTTCCCGTGGATATATTTTCATAACTGCGAATATTTTACAGTATTAGTTCTAATCCCGTGCAAAGTACGACATTGAAACAGCTTAGATGAACAAATAAATAACATTTAATCTTTATTCATAAATAGTTACATAAATAATAATAATATGTTAATTCATATATTTTCACAATTCTCTATAAGTTTCAATATACTATGAGTTGTATAACTAAATCATAATTAATAATTCACAATAAATTGAAATTTGCAAACAAGTTATTTTCGTATACATCATAAGTATTAGATAGTAAAAAACTTTAAAAAAAGTTACATCCTCGTACACATTTTATAACAATAATTGTAAACAAATATATATAATATTCGGATCATCCTTTAAATATCTTGTACAAAAGCATAGATATAGTTATTGGTATAAATTTCTAATAACTACTTAAAATTAATAATATTAAAATTAAGTTGTATTAATTTTATGAATAGTGTAAATTCTATCAAAAATTATTTAACTAATACTGCTAAAATTATTGTACTAAAAAATGTAGCACTAATAAGACGATCATTAACAGTATATCATAGGCTATAACCACATTCTAAAACTCCAATATCTTATCATGTAGTCTACTTTTTATAAACTCACGAGTTAGTAGAAAAATCATAATGTACTTTTAGTTCTCCGTGTTCTTATCTTCGAACTAATTTAGACATACAATGGATTTCATATTTCACATCTTTAATGAATTGATTATAAATTTTATTAAAAAATATTTAACTAAGACTACTTAAATTAAATTGTACTAAAAATGCAGCATTAATAAGATGACCATTAACAATATGTCATATGATATAATCACAAATTAAAACTCATATCTTACCATGTAATCTAAATTTTATAAACTCACGAGTTGGTAGAAAAATCATATTGTACTTTTAGTTCTCATTTATCCATACAATGAATTTTATATTTAACTTCTTTAAAGAATTCATTTTGTTCATAATAAAAATAAAGGCAATTACAATTAATATCTCAAAATTAATTATGCTTTACTATATCTGTAACACACCACTCTCGTAGAGCATATGCCCGAATGTATCGACGATATTCGAGAATATACTCTATGAGGATTACACGTTAAGACGATCAAATCAACTCATTACAAATTTTTTAAAGATATCAAACGCATCTTAAGCAAACTAGTAATCATTTTGGACCATTTTATTTATAAACATATACAGTCATAAATGTCATTACACTTTATAATTCACATACATTTTGCAATAGTTGAGACATACAATTCTTGATACAAAAAGAACTGAAGACATGTGCAGGTACAACTGATCCCGACCACTAACTTATGTCCAATTGCAGTGGCTATACTCCAATTAGTCTAACTAGATCTCCTCTGAACCTGAAAATCAATAATGCAATTTTAATGAGTTTTGTGAATTCAATGAGTGAACCATTCTCGATGTGCTCACTCATATCAAACACAAAGACAATTCACATTTCAATTCACAGACAGATCATATGATCAAATATTGCATATCATTTCAAATTTCATCATGCTTCAACAAATACAGTTTGTATACATTATTTCGCATTTCTATTTCAGAATAGTCCAAATAATTCATTTCAATTATTCATATAATACATATCAATTTGAATATGCAAATGCACATGTAACTCCACTTTCATAGTTACTTTGTTGTGACCGAGTGCTTTTTTAACTTGTCCCATATCCGTTGTAGATACCTGACTTATTAATAACTATCTCGTACCTATTGTAGATACTTAGTTCATTTTATATACTGAGTTTGTGGTTCTTTATGCGCATTTTTGAGCTTTAAGTTCTTTTCACTGGTCACTCCGGTCGCAACTCCTTTATCTGATCATACATTTCAAAGTAAATCACTTTCATTCATTATATACATTCACTTTTTATATTCATCGGATCTAAGTTTGGCATTCAACATTTTGTTGAATACACATATTTCTTTCAGATTCACATTCAATTATGAACACTTCCAATGCAATCTCAATTATCAAACTCCTCGGATCATTAATGTACAGAATTATCACATTCACATCAATAACAGTTCAATAATTGAAATTTAAGCAGATACAATCAACCCTAGTGAGAAACATCTAGGTTAACTCACAGTAAACTCCATATTAGCTATTGTCTTGATGAACCAGCAATGTCTGGATGCTAGCATTCAACTTGAGCATCTAAATCAATGTAATACACACATTTTTATACATTACTAAATTGCTTAATCACATAAGTATTTAATCATACACACACACACACAAACACACACACACACACACACACACACACACATATGTTTCAAGTACAATGCATGCTCAATTGACTATTCCCAGGAATGTATTCATAATCACAAGTCATGATCATTCAAGCATTAGCACTTGGATATAACTAGTTTGCACTTAGGCTTATACCTTAAGTATTCTTGATTATTATAATATCATCAATCATATATTCATCAATCCTTTTTCTAGCATTAAATTAACACACAATATCCAAATTCTCATTCATTCATACCTAATTCACCTTACTCATATCCTTTGGATCACATTTGCGTTCATAAGAACACTTTCATTCTTATAACATCCTAATTTTCCATATTTTGATACTTTGATATCAAACAATCCATTTCCTATGTTAAAAAGTCAATTAATAACTTAAAGTTATCAAACCTTTAATCCATTAATCAAGCATCAAACTATGTTCAATTCAAGCCTTAATCAAGTCTAAATGCACCATAGTAAATTAACTTATCATTAGTTAGTTCAAACATCATACAAAAAAGAAGAACTCACATCCATGGCCTTTCCCACATTCGTGGAGGCCATCCCACGATTATGAGATGTGTCATCCGAAACTTTCTCATCCATTACTCCTTCCAATTTTCTAGATTTAATCCTCTACATACTATATCTAAAACATCTTATGCATATTTATATTTAGACTTCATTTCCTCATCATTTTCACCTCAATTCCATCTTAATATCATCCATAAAACAATTCATAAACTATGGTTTATCGTCTATACAAAAACAGAACATCAATATATCCATCCATCATCAACTTTCCAGCACATCTCACACACCATTAACACCATCAAGCCATCTCAAAACACTTACCATAAACGTTTCTATTAATATAATCCATAAAGAACATTATTACACTTACTTGTTTAACTCCAAGCTTCTTCAAATCATCGTATAACCCTAGCTCCTCTATTTACACGATCATCACTATTTTAAGGAGGAAAAGGTTAGGATTTCATCATCAAAGTGAAGAAAAATAGATATTGTTGTGATAAGTTGAAAGATTGTGGCAAAAACTCAAGATCGTAGGGATTGAGGGTGAGGAATCGTGAGTGAAGAGGAGAGAAGAAGATGAAAAGAGCTTGTAACAAAAAGTAGAGTGAAAGATTATCTTTCAAGTGTATATAACGCGTGGTTTAATTGCATGGTGAGTGTCATGACACTTACGATATAAATCCTGTTACTAGTATTTTTACTTATGCTACTACATGTCTCTTAATAATTAGTCAATTTGTCTGTCAATCTTCAAGCCATTTATCACCCAATTATCTAAGCCATTAGTCACTTAATCCTAATGCCACGTGTCATTTATTTCTACTACCATATGTCACTTATTCCTACTACCATTTGTCAACTTGTCTTGCCGCTTGGTATTTTTCCTAATTCAAAAATACACATAAATTCATAAATCCCCCATCGTAATAATTAATTCCAATTTACTAATTATAGTCTATAAATTCTTGTCATTGGTAAACCAAAGTACAAGACATTGGAAATACACATTCATATCACATTCATTATACTCAGTCATTTATCATATTCATCTTAGTTTTATACTAGAAATATGTCAATTGAGTGCAATTTGTCTAACTCATAATTCATGTGTGTATGCTCATATTATGCATTTGAACCCAATTATAAAAATCATGTCATAAATGTACCAATTTCATTCTATATGATGCCACTCATGTGACTCAATATGCTAACACTCTAAATCTTTTAGCGATTTGAGATCTTTATCATTAAATGGAGGATAATTCATATAAAATTGTTATGCTAATCAAGTTAGTATAATTAAATCTTCCTTTCAAAACTAAACTAAATTACCATTCTAAACCAATTGCATTCCTAATATATAAATTCAACTTAAATATCAAATAATAAAATGAATTCAAACAAAAAAAATGTATTAACTAAAAAAATTGGAATACCAAAGTTCACTTTATTGATGAATTATTCACATTTTTCATTGGCATAAATTTGTATAACAAATTGATCCCTTTTATTTTTCAACAAGAACTTTCATTATATTTTGTTCTATAAGTTTATACATACACAAGAGATATAGTTACCAAAAAGAGACTGAATTTTAAAATGCAAAGACATAAATCTATACTTAATTATAAACTATAAGAAATTACATAAAATGATTATGAAATAAGATATGTGTTTTGTATCTATAGTAGATATAAGAGGTTAAAAAGTACTTACAAAGTTAAAAAGTCATGATAATGCAAAACACATCATTCTTTCTATTATCTAGATAGATTGATGCATTCATTTAATAACTTTAATGAAAGGAGAATTGAGATTGTCTTACTTCTTAATATCTTTTTTAATGAGAAAAGTAAATTTGAAATACAAAAATAATAAAGTAAAAATAAATTTTTTGTTATATTTTAATATCTAGAACTAAAGAAAACTTTATAATTTTTCAGTGAATTGTAATGTTAAAAATATATGCTTAAATCACTATTTATATGATTATATTATACACTTACTTTATGTTGTTTTCTAAAAATTAAGTAATTTTATTAAATAAGACAAGCTAGTAAAAGAAATGTGAGTTATCAATTTATAAGAAGATGTCCATAATACTTAAAAGATATAGGTTGACAATTTAAATCAATACAAGCATGCACAAGGATTTAGACATAAATCGGTTGACTACTATGTTTAAATGGAGATGTAGGGATCATACAGTACAAGTAAGTGGATCGAGTAGAGGTTGTAGGCCACATACAATTGCTTTTGTTCCAATGAACACTGTGGGTTTTAAAAGTTGGCAGCTACTTTAGTGACTCTTGATACAAATATTCGATAATTTCTTTAACACCAAATATAGTAAATTAAGGAATGAAAAGCATATTAGAACTGCGTGGCACCACCTTTAGAACTAAAATGGATAGAGAGGATCCATTCAAAGATGCTTGATAAGGAGAGTAAAAACAATTTAGATTGAATAGGTTAAATATTCCCCTCCATAAAGTATTAGAGTACTGCGACTGAAGAATAGATGATATAAAGTTTCAGGGGCCTCTCCATATAATAGACAGTCAAGATTGGAAATAGAGTAGTTAAAGTTATCCTTTGTACCAAGTTTTTAGTGAGCTTTTAGCCATAATATGAAGGAATGGGAGGGAGTGGTTACTAAATCTCAAATCAGTTTATGATACTGCATCTATGGAAAATTGTCATAAAATAATTTGTTCAAGAACTAGTGGTGAATTGGAGGTCTTATCAAGGGTCCATATCATTGTGTTATGTGTAGAGGAATCAGTAATAATGGAGGCCAAGGTGTTTATGAAATTAACTTTTCATTTAGAAGAATGAAAGGGTAAGTATTAGGAGCCATTTTTGATAAATGGTTAGATTTTAGCATTAAGTTGTATTGTAGTTTTTAGAGATTATAATTTAGTTAAACCATGGAGGTGTCCTATAGTGTGCCAAGAATTGAACTAGATGAAAGTCCTACTTCTATGATGAATTTTGTGTTTAATGTAAGGATAAATTAACTCCCTCATTTTTAAAATTTGATTGAAAGTCCATTAAACACCAGGATTTAGATACTTGTCCCTTTGAGTAGATGCAGATATGACCATTTCACTCGTAAGTTTTCATCCTTAAAATATAATTTCTAAAGTCTCTTTATATGCATAACTTTGTTCATAGATCAAATTGAGGTGATTCAAAAGCCATCATACTTCTTTAATTGATACACAATTCACTTTGAAAATTTTAGTTTTATTTATTGGAGCCACTATAGAGGAAGTCTCTCATTGTTTTATCATTATCCTTTAACGCAGTTTTAGGTAGTGCAAGATATGATATCTAATATATGTAGAAGTTACTTAAAATAGAGATTATTAACTAAAGTCTCCCATCATAAGATAGGAACCAATTATGAAGTCTTCTATTAATTAAGTTTAGGAGAGGACTGCTATCTCTTTTGGTAAGTTTTCTCTTAGCTATATATATATTACATAGTAACTTAGTTTTTTTTAAAGATATTCTTTCATATAAATGTAAAATAAGAACTACTTTCACTACGATGCGTCACTTGTCAAATCCTTGTGAACTTATATTACATTATATAGACTTTTATATAAATGTTTATTGAGCAAAAAATTTATAAAAATACAAAGAATATTAATTTAATTTTAAGTACTAGAAAAGTTTAAAGCATATTTAACTAAAAGAAAATATTTTATGGTGAAGAAACATAAATAAGTAGAAATAAATGACTAGGAAATTAATTATCAAAAATAAATTTAGAGAATTAGAAGAAAATGTTAAATTAATAATAGTAAAAATATTTAGTTTGAATTCAAAATTGCATATTATAATAATAAGAATATACAATATTGATAGGTGGCATTTGTACATACTTTTCTTAGGATAATTTGTTAGTTAATTGTGATAAATTGATTGTTGTTAACTTGCTTAGCTTATGTTTTGTCTTAGTTTCATATAATTGCATGATTATGTACGAATGTATGTGAATATGCATGAATGTATGTGAATTAGGTCTTTAAGATCAAGTTTTGCATGAATTTTACCTGGCATAATTGTACTTCTTTTTCTTACATTATATTGGTATGAATTGCATGTGTTTTAGGCATGATTAAGTGATTAATTTTGATGTTAATCAATAGGTTTGAAGGTGGTTTTGAGGGATGGAAGGATAGAAGAACCAAAGAAAAAGCAAGCCATGTGACCCAACGGAAAGCTGAAATTTTCTTGGGCCGACCCATCACCAATGTTAAGCTTTCGCAAGATACAATTCTTATTGGATATTTTTTGTTTTTAATCCAAAATAAATAAGAGAAATTCAGTTTTAAATTGGTGAAATAACAGCCGAATTTAGATAAGAAATCAATAAGATATCACGGATTGAAGTCAAGACAGAAAACAGAGTTTTCTGGAAAATTCCAGCTGGCAACTTCCTCCTTCCTATGTCGTTTTAAGCATTAAATGGGGTATAAAAACTCAATTTTAAACCCTAGAAAGGAGGAGGTCATGCAAGACATACAAGGCAGAGAGAAGAACACATTTTGTAGAGAAAAACCAAGAGAATTCAAGGTGGAATTAAAGGATTTCAAGGAGACACAAATCTGCCACCATAGAATTTCAGCTTTGCTCTTCAATAGATAAGCCTTACTTCTTCTCTTTGCTTGCTTCTTTGTTGAATTTTGTTGATTGAGAAGGATGTACAGATATGTTATGAACATGTTGGATGAGATTTTGATGGCTTTCTAAGTAGTTATTAGGGTTGGTATTGCCTAAACTATGTAATACCTCACTTTATTCAACGTTATGGATGTGTTTGATGTTGTTTGATGTGTATGGTATATTGCTGTCCATACTTAGCTTACACAGAGATATGGAGTTAAAAAATATGTTAGTAAGTGCCATGATACTAGACTTATGCCAAGAACACTCCATATATCAAGTTACGTTGCCATTTGGAGAGAGATCTTGAATGGAAAAGTGGCTGTCCAAAATTCTGTTCATATCCTTTTAATGGTTAAGTGAAAAATGGGAAATGAGAGCTTACATAATTCATTTACATCATTAAACAGGGCTTATTTGGTTCAAGTAATGAGAGTGAAAAAACCAAGACATTAGGAAATTTTGGACTAAACATAATGAACATTTCTAAAGTGAGGGACTACATAGTTAGGTAATGACAATCCTAAGTTGTTAAATTGACATTTTGATTCACCATTTTCTAAATTTACGTTCTTACTTTTGTGACAACCATAAAGTGTATATGTATGGCTCTTAATTTTTATATATTGGATCTTTCAAATATAATTATTTGAGTTTCCTGAATAAAAGAAAATTTGGATCATTTCGGTGACTAACCAATCCTTGTGGGATGATACCTATCTATACTATGATTTCCAATCTATATACTTGCAAGATAAGAGGTTTTAATTTAAAATTTGGAAAATTACCTATCATACTCTTAGAGCACATTGCATATAGTTGTTGTTCTCTACTCATTGTTTCTTTATTATGATTCAAAAGAGAGAATAGAGAACAGAACAAAACCAAATAATAAAAATTAAAAAGAAAAAGAAAAAGAAAGAAAAGAAAAAGGAATAACATGTAGTAGCATCAATAAGTGCAGACTAGTAGTCACATCCATTTGCATATCTTAGAAGTTTAGCTTTTTCATCCCTTTGTACACTTAGTACTTTATAAATACTTGTGATAAACCCGTAAAATCTTTTTGACCCATCTTGATCCTAGCCACATTATAACCTGAAAGAAATTCCTTTTGATCTATCTTAGCATGTAATCATTACGGAGGAGGGTTAGTGTATTGACAAGCCTATAATAGTGTGGTTTCCCATAGGAAGTTTGTGTGAAACACTAACTATTAAAGACTTGAGAGAAATGAGTGAAATCTGTAAGGAAGGTCTATTTTGCATTTATACTTATCATTGAGTGACGGTTTCATAAGTCACGTTTGCTTGTGTACACCAATGAAAATTATTCATGATGTGTGTAGTAGTTTGACACTTGAGTTGGGCAAAGTTTTAGGAATTGCATGCTTTAATCTTTGTGAAAATGAAGTGATAAAATTTTATTGGTTGTATTTGATTTTTTGCTTGAGGACAAGCAAAAGTTTAAATGTGGAGATGTTGATAGTTGTAGATTGCATCATGTTTTAATGGGTAGTTTGGTGTGTGTTTAGTTGTTAATTTGATTATTTAGTATGTGTTTAGGTTATAATTGTGTTAGTTCATGAATATTTGTGTTTTAAGTGTTTTTTAGGTGAGAACATGTATTTGAGCTTCAATTTTATATATATGAGGTGTCGTGATGAGTTTGTTAGTATTTCAAGACATTCGGAGGAGTTTCAAAGGAGACCCAAACTAAAACACAAGCCCACGATCGTGGAAGGCCATGATCGTGACAGAAGTTTGAGCATAAGACCACGATCGTAGCTTGCGCATAGACAGACATGGGTTCTCTTCTAGATTTGAGTTTTGAAGGGACATTTCAGACACTTCAGACCTTGGAAAGACACTAAGGTTACCTTAATTGGAAAAGACTATAAAAGCATTATGATTTAACCCTAAGAAAGAGCTTTACAATCAACCTCCATTTGGAAACCCTAAAAAGAGAGAGAAATAAGAGAGGGAGAGAAGAAGAAGAGGAAGAAGAGGAAAGAAGAAGTGGATATTGAAGTTGTTGCTCCCGGATGAGGTGGTATCCTAATGTTGTTGCTCCCCAAATCAAGTGGTATCCTAATGCCGCTGCTCCCGAGATCAGGTGGTATCCCAACGTCATTGCCTTCCCTATTTTTCCAACTTAAGTTCCTTTTTCTCTTCATTTTCTTTTTCATTTAAATGTTTAAAGTTTATATGGATTGTATGGAAATCGATTTCGATTTGTTGATAATGTTTTAAACTCTCCTTCAGGATTTTACTTTGAGTTAATGTTGATTTAGTTATTTTTGTGTTTATTGGTTTGGGTGTTGTGATTGATTAATGTATTTAGATGTTTTGGTAACAAACTGAGAGGGTGAGTTAGATAGAATGATTAGATCATATTAGTAAGAGTTAGGTGATCGAATTGACTACTTAATCAATCTAGTCGGTAATTTCATGGAGAGAAATCTCATACGAGACCCGATTGTTTATTATAAAGCTTTAAAACTAATTAAAATTATGGTTAATTTGTGAATTAAGAGATTGCAAGTTCCATAATTCGATTAGGGTTTATAATTTATGGTTTAATGGTTATAACTCAAGAGAGAGTAATTAACCATACGATTGTCTAAAACCGACACCTCATAAACACATAAATGGCTAGATTAGCATTAGTGATAGGTTAAATCCCCTCTCTCATAACTTGATTAACTCTCTTAATAGCTTTCCATTGTGACCTGTGCAACTGCTCAATTTAATTCTTTTTTGTTGAAATTTCTGGTTTACAAATTTTGAAATCAAAGTTTCTGCACTTTTGTTACATTATTTGTTCGTTGCTAGTTTGTTTGATTTAGTTGTTCAATTTATTATTCAAATTCGAGTCTTAAACAAAGAATAACCTGAATTAAATGGTGCCTAATCACAATCTCTATGAGACGATATCTACTTTTTACTATAAGTAACGACCCGTATACTTGCAATTTTTAGCGTAAAACAATTAGTTTGTTTTTCCATTCAACAATTATTATATTATAAAAACATATGCTCCAAATTAATAGGAGTTAATACCATAGCTCATAACTTTCACATTGTATGTAAAAAATGATCATAAAAGGGATTAATGTAAGTGAAAAGATCTCAACTTATATTATGTGAGACCTTTTTAATATACCCTTAAGACTCTTGTCTAATTCTTATGAATTAAATTAAGGCTCGCTACTTTAGAATGTTGTTAAAAGATTATGTTTGATACGATCTTATGGGACAATCCTAGGGAAGAAAATTTAATTTAATTCAAGAGAGTTTAGAGAAGATGAAGGTCATTATAATTGGTAGTTGATATAAGAAAAAAAGTTATTCAGAGGATTCCACTAGCTCTCAGTAAGAGAAATGAATAAATTTATAACACAATGAAATAAATGAGATCAAAGGGGATTAAATGTGAGATATGAACTAAAGTATAGCATACAAAATATGCTCAAGGATCAATTTGTTGATTGAGTGGTTCTACATTCCCCATATATAGATGACCATGAGCTCTTATCGTACACTATTCACATAGGTTATTGAACAAAAATGAGAACATAAAAAATATTATTAATTAAAATCATCATATGTGGGTGGGAGACGATAATAAAAGAACACACCCGATAAATTTAATAAATGTGACCTTTCATTATCATTAACTGTCAACAGTTAAAATATGATTAAAAATTTAATAAATGTGACCTTTTATTATCATTAATTGTCAACAGTTAAAATATAATTAATGACTCATTATAAATAATAGAGAATGATCAATTGATATGGATGATGATAATCTTTTGAAACATAAAAATATACAAAAGAGATAATTCTCCAAGAAAGAAACAAGTTTCTTTAAGAAGTTCTTTAATTTATAGAATATAATTAAATCCAAGTAAATGGTTTAATTAATAATGCGTATGTTTTAAACTATCTTGTGTTTATCTATATGTTAGATAATTTTCTTACATCTTTTTAGGTAATAATATTTGGATCAAACTTGTAGTACCTCGTTAAGCTCGTCACAAAAAACTCCATTAGTAGCAAACTTACTTTTCTTGCTCATCTAATGTTTCCATCTTGAGATGGTTATTTTCGAATTAGAGTTCAAGGTTGGTGACAACGAGGCTTGTGGAAATGTAGCTAGAGATAGAAAATGATAGGGAATGATACAAGCTCCATTTTCGTAACCTTTGATTTTAATTCAAAATACGTTTGATGAATAAGATATATGGGAGAAATGTTTGAGAAAAATCAAAATAAAGATGTAAAAGCATTATTTTTCATCCAATAAGCTTTTAATGATAAGATATTCCCCTATATTGTAGCAACTATCACTTTTAGTAACGTATGAGAGAAAGGAGTATATAGAAGACAAAAAGAAAAATTATGTTTATAATATAAAAGCCACTAATATGAATTATGAAGGGAACTTCTTTACTTAGAGTAACAAATAAAGTAAGAAATGGCTTTTAAAGAATAAAGTAAACAAGGCTTTCAAGGATGTAAATCATTTATCTATATGAGGAATCTTCAAATGGTGAAAAAGAAACTTAAAGAGATTAACCAATAAAGATTTAGCAACACTCAACTCACTATTATGGAAACTATAGCAAAACTCATACATATTCAAGAAGAGCTTTACCTAACTCTATATGTCAAACTAAGTAAATGAAGGAGAAAGCTGACATGATTGACTGCACAAGAACTTGGGAGGTGTATAATTCCTAGAAAAGACAAAAAAATAAGAATCAAATGGCGCAAATAATGGGACAAAAGCACTAAGTTCTTCCACAAATTATACTTTTTAAGAGAAACACTTGTAGGATATTAACATTGCATAGACATAATGGAGGAATTGCTCAAACTTACAAAGATATTAAATCGGAGGCTATGACTACTTCAAATGGTTAGTCATCTGTACAAGTACTAAAATCCTTTATAACATATCAAATTATAGGTGGAGAAGTAAAGGCTTTGATAAGAACTTTGAAACTTACAAATGTAAAGATAACCTTGTTTGAACTTAATCATAGAAAAGCCCTAGACTTGAAGGACTAAATGCCCTTTTCTTTAAAAAAAACTTCGTATCAAATTATGATGGAAGTCACTGTTGTAGTTTTAGACTTCTTTGAAAAAAGGAAAACACTCAGAGAGATCAATAAAATCTTTATAAGTCTTATTAGTGGACTTATATGATAATTATATATAAATCAACTCCTTTAATCTATAGATTATTCAAGGTAAATATATCATTATATAATACAGGGCTCAGAGTACCATGTGCGGATTCCACAAAGACTATAAGTACTTATAACGATTCCATTCCTATTTTCTAACTTACAATTATGGTGTTGGTGATAATTAATTTTTTAAAATAAAACAAAATAAACTAATAATAGGTCTACATAATAAAAAATATAGAATAGCAAAAGGAAAGTGAAAAATCAACTAATAAAATAATCAATATGTGGAATTTAAATCCCCTATAGGACTTCTTATGCAATTATGATTCCACTAATAAATTTATTCTCAAGCTCATTAGACCGTGGAAATTCCTTAATTGTGCTAATATCATTCTTAAGACTATTAACAACTAATTCTAGGTTGATTATATGAAATATCTTTCTAACTAAAACCTTTATAATTACACCAATAATTTATGAGTGTCACTATTAGGTTGAACCCTAATCTGGAAGATTCATGTCAACATATCTATAGGTTTACACATAATTCATTTCAATTATGCTAGATCTATTCATACATTAGATTTCTCAATCTTAGTTTCTTGAAACCATATATGAAACAACATACCGATAATATTCATTCAAGAATAAATAATTGAATATCTAAGAAATTAAAGAATAAATTAAATTAAAATAAATTCATGACAAAATTTATCTCGAGAATCTAGGTATCATAAATAATTTAGCTTATAATCATATCTAACAAAACAAAAAAATGAAGGACAATTTGAAAATCATGGATAAAATGATTAAAATCCCCAAAATCCTTTTAAAAACTCACTCTGGGTTGATGAAAATTCACTCCAAAAGGATTTCATTTGTTGTTTCTCTTGCTTTGTGCAATTATAGGGTTGCTTCTAATGTTTTCCTAGCCTCCTCCTTCTTTTATCACTCAATCTTATGTTTTTACACTTAAAATTCAAATCCAACGAGATATGTGGGCATCAATGTAGGTGTGCTGATGACCATGTTCTTCAAATTAATGTACAAAACTATTTGGAGCTAATACATAGCCATATATGTGTACGAGCAACACTACATTTTCATTATTCAATATGGGCATGTTGTCAGCCAACATGGGTGTAAACACTGAGTGGGCATTCAAACTCTCTAACACTACTATATACACTATTATACGCTTTACAACTTAATCAAAATAGTTTTAAATTGCTCTAAACTTGTCTGATTTTATTCCTTTACTCTAAGTGAGTGAATTATACCCAAAAACAAAATATGAGCAACTTAAGTACCAAAAAAGCAAAATAAACTAAATATGAAATTCAAAATATGACTAGAACACATATGATATTTTGATAATCCTTCCAAAATCAAATTCCATGGAATTTAGTGCCCTCACACCAAAGATTCATTTAATCCACTCAAAGTGTTTAACGTGATCATTAATGAAACTCTCAAATCAATATATAGGAGTCTAGACTATAAGCTTGCTAACACAGCATATTTCCACCACTATAAAACAAATTAGAGGTAAAAATCAAAAGGTATTTTATCCAAGGTATAATGAGGTTTAGGTAAGGTATAATGAAAGATATATTTTGGGTTAATCATATAAAGGAAATCATATAAACAAGATCATACAAAATTTGATTCAACCAAACTCAAATCTCCATAAAGAATGTCAATAAGGTGCAAAGCACATTATGTATCTTCTATTTCTCCTTCTCATAATTTCAACACTACAAAATACTCTTTTATTTTTTCAAACTTATAAGGAGAATATATGAAATATTGATAAGTAACACAAAAGAAGATATAACTTCAAATATATAAGGTCACACCTTTCCTTATTCTTAATACTTGTTTATCTTATCAAATAATTATTCAATTAAGCAAATACAATCCTGAGGGTGCAAAAATAAATATAATGCTAATCAACAAAAATGGTTATCTACTAGTAACATATTTAACAAAATCTAAAGAAAGGGATAAGGCTCAAAATTCATTACACCTAAGGGATAAAAATAGGGTAAAGTAAAATCAAAGAAAAAGGCTCAAAAAAGGTGTAATTTAGGTGCCTTTTTCATCTTAATGCCTCTAATTTTAAACACTATGAGCTTAAAAACTTTTTTGACCACACAAATCATTAGGATGAATGTAACCTTTTAGTGTAACATCTTAAATAGCTTTGAGCATTCCTTATTTTTGTATGCTTATAACATATATTTGTTTGTTTCATAGGCATTACTCCCTATAAATTCTAAGGCATTAACCTCATTTTTGGAATATATTATTTTAGTTTACAACGAAAAATTAAGTATCAATATGCATACTAAAATTAAGTTCTAGAATCATCCAACTATACATGATATTCATACAAAAAAAGAAAATAGAGCATAATATAATGATAATAAATTCTCATAGGTTCAAAACCTCATTGTTCAGGCTCCTGTGTACAAAATTCTAGGCACTTTCTTCCAAATCGACAATCAAAACATGCATTCATATTGTAGTACGTACAAATGCATTTAATCATACTTTCATCCTTTCATATTCTAACTTAATTCCATAATTCATGACAACTCAAAATGTTTCAAGATGAGAATTAGAAAATTGGAGATCTTTATAAAGAAGAATTAATAAATTAAAATTAAAATACTATTGATTTACAATTAATTCCATAATATTAAATAATATACCATTCTTTACACTTAAAGATGTACGTTGTCCCTAATATATGTCACAAGTCACACAAAAATAGAAAATCTTTATATGGAGAGAAGGTAAAGTAAACTTGTACTTTTCTGGTTTATTATATAAAGTTTGTATTTGTAGCATAATTTCAATCCCTATTCATCCTTAATAAAATAAAATAAAATAAAATATTTTAAAATAGATGGAAAATAAAATAAACATAATTCAACTATATCTATAAAAAGAAATTGTAGTTTAGTATATTAATAATGAATAAATAAAAGAAATAAATAATGTAATAGTAGTTTAGAAGGGCTAATCCCTTGCTAATTATTATGATAAAATAAAATAAAAACATAAAATAAACACAAAAGCCCATGTCAAACAGTCTACTTATGACTGACTTTGTCTAAGTGTCTTTGGGCAACAACTTTTCAATAACTGGAGCATCTAATTGCTAAGGAGTCGACAATAATGTAGCGACTCCTATTACTGGAGGTGGTACTGCATCCCCTATATGTCCTGTAATTTGTACTAGCGCCTCCTCCGTCTATCGATCATATGACTTTAACCATACTATATGCTTTGATAGGTCTCAAATGGTACGTTGCTCTCTTAAAATAATCTTATATATCTCTCCAATTGAGCTATCTTTTTTTTATAACTCAAATTTTGAGCTTCGATTAACTAATTCTGAAATCTATGAGTCACTCACTTAAACTCATAGATATATAAATTTAGGTTTGACCTTAGACAATAAAAAAAGTACTTACTCTAAGAAATAAATTACTATCAGAGAGATTATATCACCTTAACAAAGACTGCTCTTCACCTGATTTAAACCCACCTGTTAAGAGTTCCTATGCTATTTGAGGAGTCGTCCTAATGTTTGAATGCTACTCTATGTCGCTACAGAGGGTTTGTCCAGGCTACTACTCTTGTATATTGAGGCAATCCCCTTATACTCCATCTATAACTGTAGACTACTTAGCTCCCACTAGAATATAGACATATCCCTGCTGACCCAACCTCTCTGAACTATCCCTATCACTCTTAAGGAACCAGATCCTCTGTACCCACTATGGTGTACCTATTCTATTCCACTCGATCTCAGTCATACAAATATATGGGACCCATGTGAGTCTCATGTGGGTCTCACATATTTGTATGACTGAGATCGAGTGGAACAGAATAGGTACACTGTAGTGGATACAGAGGATCTAAAGTGCACTCTTAATATCTAGAGACTGATATGCACCATCTGTCACACTAATGTCATCCTAGGAAAATGCTCTAGTAGTCTCATGCCTCGAACTAGTTTGTTCATATATGGGTCCCACTTTAGTGTCATAGGTATGATGCTTTGAATAACTAGGATAAGACATACCCAAGGTGGATTGGGACCTTCTCTACCATGTTATGGAGATAGAACATTTCTGGCTTCACTACCACTCAATTGATATCTCCTCTCCCAGTAATCATGTGACTAATAAATGTGTGCACATATATCACCAAAGGAGATATTAACTGCATTGCCTTATACCTCGACAGATTATATGACCAATCAGAACTAATGTTTTTCCATAGTATCGTCTTTATAAATCTTACTAGTAAGCGACGTAATATAGTGTAACCCTTGACAGTAATGTACTCATTTCAGTATAGGCCCATATACAATGAGAACCTAGTATAACTCATACCGCATATATCTCTTAGCACCGAAAGCTACAATGTGTTATGGAAGTCCCATGTGTAATGCTGCTTCTCAATCATAAAGGTGGTGGAGAACTCCAAGGTTAACTCTCTGTATATGGGCTCCTTGATTGCGAAGAAGCAATCTCATCACCAAAACTAATCAATTCAGACTCCTTGAGCAAGTCCAATTTAGTCTAGTACTGGTTGATTGATGCTTCGGCTCTCGCTGTATGGCTTCAACCTCAGCCTCTCATTGTAAAGTGCAGCATGGGATGTGTGGCAGGCGTAAGGTGTGTAGGTGTCAACTGTCGGCTATCGAGGTAGATGTCATAAACTACCCTTGCCCCTCTGCCTTTTCCTTGGCACCTCTTTTCTCACCTTTGGTTTGGTGTGTTTACTCTCCTCATCATTGTTACCTAAAATATGAAAATAAGAAAATTTGCCAAAACAAGGGAATAATAGACATTAGTCACACCATAATAAAAAACCACCATAAAATTATCCCACAATCAAATTGTTATGCGTTAATAATAAAAAATAAGCAAATATAATAAACCATAAATTAATGTGTAAATATCACAAACATAATAACATTATATCTAAAAAATCCAAACTTCTCACAAAATACTCACATACATCAATTAATTACAACAGTTGTAATTAATTTATCTAAACACCCTAATTAAATTAAAAATAAAATTGCTTAAACATTTGGCAATTAAATAGTACCAAAACTCAATCAAATTGTAAAACATGCAAAGACATGAACAATTTCACAATTGAATTCATACAAAACCATTTAATAGTCCTAGGGATTCCAATTCCCAATAATATATGCAAAATAGCTTAGAAATCCCTAGCAAATTTGAACTCATTTATGAAAAATATCCTAAGAATACCATTTAATCCCCTAAAACTCTTCTAATCATATAGCTAATTCCAAACAACCCCACGATACCAAAACTAGGCATTCCTACACCTAATTCCCCTAAAACCATTCAAAAGCTCAAGAATAATTGAAATAATGCATTAAACTTACCTTAAATTGATGAAATTTTAATAGAAATCAATTGGGATATGGAGGAGCATCGCCTATATAAGAGAATAAAGTCCGAGAAACAAGGTACAACTTAAAGGAAAATTTTGCATAAAATGGGCAGCAATATAGCTATGTAACTGCCCCATAATGAGTAATCTAGAGTTATTGTTAAAATAATACAAAAGTGTTAGGTTGTAACATGGGCGTGTAAGGTTTCTACATGGCATGTATCTCAAACATGTTATGATAAAGTATACCACGTCCAAAACACGGGCATTTATCTAGGCTGCATTAAAAAATAAAATGATAAATTATAGGGTCATATTAGACTTAACAAGATCATATTGACCATAAATTTTAAAAACTTGAAATCTATATGGTCACTAATATGGGTTAGTTAGTAGGCAAGTAGCGTTCTGTAAATTTTTTGAAAAAACAAGGAAAAAGGAAACAAAATTTAACATGGTCACTCACACAAATGTGTTACTAACTGTGTGTTTCTTTATGTTTCTCAAACGCTTACTTAGTTCTATCCTATGCAACACAGTCACAAATACATGGGTGTTGATGATCGTTTTTCTTACTGTCATTTTTAACACTTTTTCTCTCAGTCGAACATGGTAGTGTCTCTAATCAACATAAGCATGTAACTCAACATGACAATCAATAGAAGCGTGTTACATTTTGTAACTTTTTGAACTACCTAATTTTTCCACCTACTTCCACACTTGTAATTCAAAACACGTATCTAAAACATAAAAGACAAAAATGGCACTCATGTAACCATAAACCAAATGAAAATGTGTACTAAACCATAAAATTAATATAGATATAAATTAAATTATCGAAACTAAACATAAAAACCTAGAATAAAACTAATTGAAATGAAATTAACAAATTAAAAAGCTTAAGTTGCTTCCTAAAAAGTGCTTATTTAACATCATTATCATGACATTCCCACTTCGGCTTACTCTATTGTGATGTTAGAGACTAAAATCCTCCTCTTCTACCAGACACAAGTCGAATAGGTTATCACTTATAATTTCTTGAACAACATCCACTACTGTAAAAGCATTCACATTAAAAAAGTAATAACTGTCATTGTATTTAAGAGAATAAATCAAAGCTTTAAAAATTTTGCAAGTAACCTCTTTATCAACCACTCTCACCACTTTACCATCATTTATATCAATTGTTGTCCTAGTTCTGGCTAAAAATGGACAATCTAATATAAGAGGTACTTTCATATCCTTGTCCATATACAATATGAAAAAATCATAGGGGAATATGAATTTGTCAACATTAACCAAATTTTCTTTTATGATGCCTCTAAGATACTTAATTGACCTATCAACTAATTGTATGCTCATATTAATTGACCTATCAACTAATTGTATGCTCATACTTGTTAGTTTTTGTTATACTAATCCTAATCTCATAAATAAATTATAGGGAATTAAGTTAATGCTAGCCCCTAATTTAGCTAATGCTTTTTTAGTTGATAAGCTATCAATTAAATAAGGTACGGTGAAACTCCTTAGATCTTTGAGCTTCTTAGGTAGCTTGTCCTGAAAGATGTCCGAGCACTTCTAGCTAATGGTCACCGGTGGATAGTTCCTCCAACTTCCTTTTGTTAATAGCAGCTCCTTCAAAAATTTGTTATACTTTGGCTTCTATGTATGAGCCTCAACAAAAGGTAAGTTAATATATAGTTGTTAAACAGTTCTGGCAAGTTTCTATTTATCTATATGATCCTTGTTTAGTTTTGCTGGATATAAGAAAAAGGTTTTAATTCCACCACCAAATTGGGTTGCTCAGTTTATCCTTTTTGTTTATTTCAATCTTATCCTCCTTAACTTGTTTCTTCTACACACTTATTTACCTACCAATTTAAAAGTGACTACCTTCATATGCTCATTTAGGTTTGTCTCGGTATTGTTAGTAGGGCCTCCTTATGGTCTCTTAGAAATTATCTTGGCAAGATGTTCTATTTGATTATTTAAGTTTTAGATAGAAGCCTCTAATTTCCTTAGTGAAGCTTGAGTAGCTTGGAATTAAAATTCAGATGTCTGAATGAATTTATGCATGATATCTTCCAAACTAGGCTTCTTCTATTATAGAGGATATTGTTGTTGAAATCTAAGTGGAGGATTCTATCTTGTTTACCATTCATTCTCTTAAGAAAAATTTAGGTGATTCCTCCATCCTAGATTGTAAGTGTTACTATATAGGTTATTTTGCAATTGAGATGCTTTAAGTATGTAGTCAACATGTTCAATCAATTTTGCTACAGACTTAATAGCTTTACAATATTGGCCTACATACCCTTTTCTGTATAACTGACACAACATCATCTAATCTATTTATTGTGTGACTGATAATCCACTAATTTTCTTACTAAGATCTTTAACTTGAACCATAAAAATTGTAAATGCATCTAAATTATAGACTACACTTGCTTATTATTTTTAACTTTTATTGATTTCCACTTATAGCTATTAATAGCCATTTTTTAGGCAACTATTTAACTCCTTCAGTCATCTTTCTATCTAAGGTTCCTGAAGTTGCAAAATTTATCATCTACCTTACTGAAAAATTTAAACCATTATATAATGTCTAAACTTGCAATCAAACAGGAAGACTATGATGTGGGAATCTTCTTAATAAATCATTGAATCTCTCAATTAGCATAGAAAGAGATGTCATTCCTCATCTTCATCAACTTGGATGATGGGAAGTATTTCATTACAAAATTTTTCACCATTTGATTCCAAGTCATGATCGATTGTCTAGGAAGAGAGTTCCACTACTACTTAGCTTAATGAAAAAGGAAACAACCTCAATTTAATTGCATCATCAATGGCCTCATTTATCTTAAAAGTATCACAAATCTCTAGGAGATTGACAATGTGAGTGTTTAGATCCTTATATTTCAGTCCATCAAATTGAACAAATTGTTACACCATCTATATAACATTTAGATTAATCTTAAAGTTTTTGGTTTTAATAGTTGGTTTAAGGATACTAGACTTAGTTCTAGTTAGTAATGGTCTCGCATACTTAGACATAGTTTTTTATTATTGTGCTATATTTTCTAATTACGTATCCTCAAATTCTCACTCCCACTCGTCTTTCCTTTGTCTAAACCTAGATCTAAGGTTTAGCAAAGATATTGTTTTATTTTAGGATCTCCCTTAACTATTTTTGGCATATTGCTTTAGGTCATAAACAAATCCAAATCCTAAAAAAGTAATAAGAAAAAATATTAATGATAAAAACTAAAATATCAAAAGAAATAAAATAAACGCAAACGAAATAAATGGTTAGATTAATAGCAATCAAGCTTTCCTAATATCCTAATTCCCATAAACGACACCAAGAAGACTCGTATGATGATTATATATAACTTAACTCCTTTAATCTATATACTACCTAAGGCAAATGCACATATGGTTTTATAGTATAGGGCTCAAAGCACTGAGTGTTGATTCCACAAAGATTATAAGTACTAATAAATACTCTTTTCCTATTATCTTTCCTATAATTAAGATGTTGGTGAAATTTTAGATTTAAAATAAAACAAAAATAAACTAAGAATAGGTTAAAAATAAAAGAAAGCTAGGATAACAAAAAAGGAGAAAATTAACCAATAAAATAGTCAATACCAAGAATTTAAATCACATAAAACTTCTTATACTATTATAATTCCACCAATCAATTTATTTTCAAGTTCATTGGACCGTGAAAGTTTCTTAACTATGAAATTATCTTTCTTAAGACTATTAACACCTGCTTTCAGGTTGATTGATTGAAATCTCTTTTAATTATAACCCCCAAGAATTGCACTAATGACTCATGAGTACCACTATTAAGTTTACCTTAATTCAAAAGATTTGTATTGACATATCTTTGGGTTTGCATGCAACTCCTTTCAATCTAGATCTTTTCTTACATTATATTTTTCAATTTCTATTGCGTGAAATTATACATGAATCAACATACCAGCAATATTTATTCAAGAATAAATAAAAACACATAATTGAATCTCAGTGAAATAAAAATATATTAAATTGAAACAAAATCACTACTAGATCCATTCCAAGGTTCAACTAATCTAAATACCACAAAGAATTTAGCTCATAATTATATCCAACAAAACACCAAAACGAAAGGAAAAGATGAAAATAAAGGATAACGTTATTAAAATCCATAACAACCTTAAAAACTTCATTTTACATTGATGAAAGTCCATTCCAAAAGGGTTTCGCTAGTTGTTTCTCTTGCTTTGTGTCATTTTAGGGTTTCTATTGACATTTTCTTAGCCTCCTCCTTCTAATGTCACTCAAGTTTATCTTTTTAAAATTAAAATTCGAATTCAGATAGATACATAATCATCAATATAGGCATGTTGATGACTGTGTTCTTGATATTAACACACAACATAATTTGGAGCTAAAATATGAACAAACATGGATGTGTATGGTCAACATGGCCTTCTCACTATTTAACACAGGCGTGTTTCCAATCAACATGGGCATGTTCTATAGGAAACAATCAACATGCCTCTAAACTCTCTTATATGGCCATGTACATTGTCATGCACTTCATAACTCAATCAAAATAGCTTCAAATTACTCTGAACTTATTCACATTCTTTCTATTTTGCTCCAAGTGAGCAAATTAGAACTAGTAACAAAATATGAACAACTCATATATCACAATCGGTAAAAATATTAAAATAAACAAATAAAATGCATTAAATATGAGACTAAAAATATGAATAAAATACTACTTATCACTCATCCCTAAAGTACCTAATCCAAGTACCTTTAAACATTTTAGGCTAATCTCTTATTGCAAACATTATATAATATAAGAGCCAAACTTCTTTCCTTAAGGCTCAAGGAGGTTTTAAATCCACACATCAATGTGCCATAAGGTGCTTTCATTCAAAGTAGACAAATATAGGAGATAATATAATGTTGGTGTAAGAATTGTTCAAGGATTGTAATAGGAAATACTCGTTGAAGACAGTGGATCAGCTTAAAACTGAGGCAATGTACTTATAATAATGTAGCAAGTTATTGGCCACGTCTTGGAGAGTTTGCTAGAGGAAAGACGATCCATGAATACTTAATTTTAAGGACAACAATAGGTGAAAGATACTAGACTCAATTTCATTGTAGAATGATAATGCAAGAAATGACTAGTCTCTATTGCCAATATATTAGCTTGGATTATGTTTGGTAATGTTGTGTGTGTGTTACAGCTTTTAAAAGTCTAATTACCTTGAATAGTGTCAAATTATGGATGTCGCCCAAAATAGGTATTATTAATTTATTTTATTTAAATTTTCAAAATAATCAACAGTCAATATGTCACAAGGAAGAACATAATAGGAAATGGGCACATGAAAGGATAATGGCCTGGAGAATTCATCCCCAAGCTATAGCAAAGTAACTCAAAAATAGTTATATTATTCTTCTTGTTTGGCTTTTTCATTTCGATCTCATACCGTGACGTTTTGTTGCTTTTGTGTTTGTCATTTTATTATCCTCTTTTGTATCGCATATCATGCCATTTTCTGCCTAATCGTTGTAAGTTTTGATACTTCATTTAGTTCACACCATGTTTTAGGCTGTTAATCTTGTCAATTTGAGCATTTTAGATGTTTTAGCTTGCCGATTTGGTCTTTGGTCCACTTCAATCTCTATTCAAATTTGCTTAGCATTTTAAGTTGACATTGTAATCTTTTTTACTTTCCAAACTTCCTCATTTTATATCTCGTTTCTCTGATTTTATGTTACTGTTCTACCCATGCTTCCTCATTACATTTTCTTTTGGTTCAACTGTGGTTTTGAAACTCAATTCCAGGCTTTTGTCTCTGCTTTTTGTTCTCCTCTGCTTGCCATTTTACAACTACATTTTCCTTTCTTTCTCAAAAAAAATTCTCAAAAAAACTATATTTTCCTTTGATGGCATGCGTTTTGTGCTCCAACTGCTTAATTGCTAAGAGTTGTCCCACTCTTTGTTATTTGCAAATCAACCCCTCTCTTATGCAAATTGGACCTCTTCAATTTTTCTCTTTTGTTAGTCCCAGCATGTTTTCTGACTTTCGAATTTAGTACTAAAATTACTTTTATCATCCAATTAATCCAAAATATCTATAAACGCCTAAAATGTAAAATTAATCCCTAGAAAACTATACATGTTTATGAATAATCAGCTTAATTAAACACAAATTAATTGTGATAACAAAGAATTAACAGAGGACCATGGTGCAAAATTAAAGAAAATACAATGGAAAAGTTAACACAATGAATCAATTATTAATTTTGCCAAAAAATACCCAAAAATACTAAAAACAAGGCCCAAAAATCTCTTTTTAAAATTTATTTTGATAAGTTATTTAACAAATTTTAAATATATTTTTATTTCTATTATGTTACAATAAATTATTTTAAATTATTATTTTATTAACAAAGGGCGCGTGAACTATAATGTACAACTATAATCTAGGTTTAAAGAGTGTAGTATCAAGTTATATAAGTTAGGGTGTGGCCTGAATTAAATTGAAAAGACCTTTAAAAATCATAGTTTAGAATGTTGTAAATATCATTTTATAGATTTTAAGATTTAATATATTATCTGATATAAAAATAAGAGTCAATTTAAATATTTTATAAATAATTAAAGAAAATTATACTAAATATATTCTACATTATAGTGCAGGTACGAAATGTGTAGGTATCAAGTCACATAAGTTGGGATGATGCCAGAATTAAATTAAATCAGATCTTAAAATTTTTGTTTAAAGTATTGTAAATATTATATAATAAGTTTTATCATTTAATTTGTTTTATTGTATAATAGTAAGAGTTAATTTAAATAATTTATATATATTAAAGAATAGATTTCATCTTTTACCTTAAGAAAACTTAAATTTCTCTTAAATGAATCAAATCATTCAAAACTAAATCAAGTACAATGAGCATGGATCAAATCTCAATACCTTTGTTTTCAACAACTTGATTGTAAGTGAAAACGAAAATACTAGGAATAAAAGGCTTATTTGATTGATTTTCATCATGTAATATACAATATTTATAAACACTTTGATTGTACATAATATACATGAATATGCTAATATGATTTCAACTAACCTTAATTTAAACATATAAAATATACAATAATTTTATGTAATCTAAATTTTAACCCTTTATCTGAATCTTAATACCTTTCCCCCCTCCCCCAATCAAACTCAAGATGAGATAGTATATGTGAACTTAAGTTTGTTAAGTAAATCATTAAACGATTTAGAAGATGTGTTTTGGTAAATATATCAGCTACTTGGTTGGTTAACAAGATAGGAATAAGATGTATAGTGCCTTGAGTAACATGATCGCATAAAAAGTAATAATCCATTTTAATATGCATGGTCTATTCGTGAAAAACATCATTGTGAGAAATTTGTACATCATTTTTATCTATCATAATGAAGCATAGTCGCAGAAGAATGTGCAGTACCTGTATCAGTTAATAACTATTATAACCAAAGCAATTCTACTATAGCATCGGCAAGAACATGATAGTTAGCTTTAGTATTAGAATGAGCAATAATAGTTTGCTTTTTGCTACATCAAGAAATCAAAGAATCGCCTAATAAGAAAGAACAACCAGTGATAGAATAACTATTCGTTAGATTAGTAGTCCAATCAGTATTCGAATATCCAAATACTATTAAGGAGGAGGTAGCAAATAAGTGTAATTTATAGAAAAGGGTTAGTTTAATATAATGAAGAATTTAAATAGTGTTGTAAATTGATTCTAGGTTAGCTTGAATTATTGGATAGATGAGCTAGCCCTATAAGGTCTCTTTGGTAGGAAGGCTATTGTTGTCTCGATTTTTGTGTTGTTGTAGGGAAGTGGTGTAACTTTCTTATGTATTTACTTTTGTTTCCTTTTAGTAGGTAAGAGATTACTACTCAAGTAGTCTCCAGTGATGTACATAACTTTTTAATTTTGTATAAAATCTTCTGATTCCCCAAAAAAAAAGAATCTAAATAACAACAGGAAAAATGAGATGAGCAAAGGGTGGACATAACCTGATCAACCAAATAAACAACATATAAGATATCAAGTTGAGTAGTAATAAGATATATAAGACTACTAAAAGTTGTTGATATAAAGTGGATCATCAAGATAAGGAGTTAAGATTGGAATGTAGTAGGTGTCGGGAAGACTAATATTGAAGTTAGTGCATGACTAGTATGACTGATGCCCAATTTAGTATCATTTGCTATATAAATTTGTAATCATGTGATTACAAGATGTAGAGTCATAAAGTTAATGAAAATTACCGATGGTGGAAGACATAGAAGTAGAACAATTAGAAGGGATAGTCTATTTAAGTAGCGCCTCAATATCATAATGATGGCGATAGAACCTTCTGTGGCAACAACAGCTACAGATGAAGATTCAGATTTATAGGTGTTTGATCGTGGAGATAGGACAACTTGTTGCACAAGTATGAAAAGTTTGATGATGATTCTTACAAAGGTGATTATTGAATTTCTAATATAAGGATTAAGTGTTTAAAAGATCAAATTCAAACTGTGGATATTTTTTCAAGATTAAGGCAAGCCACGAGAACTTAAATAAGATGAAGATGATCTTTATTAATTTTGATAGAAATTTAATTCAAAGAGGTTGGACCTCACAAGAAAATTATTTATAGATTGAATTCCTACTTTATATTATGAAGAGTAATCAACAATTGGTAGTAGTGTAAAAGTCCAGCAGTTTCATAATCAATAAATTGAATATGAATGAATGGAATAGAGGTATTACCAGATGATTTTTTCTATCTTAATCTTCAAGACGATATGCTAATTTTGCATCTGATTCATTATATTCTTTAATTAGACTTCTATCTAGCCTATTAAAAAACTTTTCATCCCTTACATCCAAATATTGGAATTTAAGCCAATTAGAACAATTGTAATAGGCTTTACAATATCAGTTTTATCCATAATAATATAAACAAATATGATATCATGGATTGATTAAGAAGAACCCAAAATGTACTCTAAATTAAAAAAACGAGAAACACTTGTGTCCAGAAAAAATTAGAAGATACCGATCGGATCCGACCCATATCTTACCTACATAGGAAGTTGAAGTTGCAACTAACCTAAGTTATGTTGAGGAACCAAACCAGATTATTGGTTGTCAGACCAAATAGTTGAGAAACCAAGTGATCCCATTGGTGAAAGTTCTTTGGAAGAATCATTTAAGAGAAGAAGTCATTTGGGAAACTGAAGAGAATATGAAAAAACAATACCCCCATCTATTTAATTAATCAGGTAAGAATTTCAAAGATGAAATATCTTAAGGGGTAGAACTGTAATAACCCAATTTCCATTTTGAGGGCTAGAGCATTAGTTGTCATTGGAATTCATGAATTTGCATTTCATTCACATGCATATCATTAGCATATAAACACATGAAATATGAACTAGAATACATTACAAAGATAGCATATGCACTCAATTGATTTATTCCGCAGTATGAGAAGTTTAAAATGTTCATTATGTGAATTGTAACATATTTATGCCTTTAATTTTAGTGTGATTGATTACAAGTAGTAAATTTGGAGTTAATTGGTATAATTGGAAAATTGAGGGATCATAATGTATATTTCGTCTAGAAAAAATGTCAAGTGATAAGATAAATTGATACATGAAAATTAGAATGATTAAGTCTATAATTAAGTGACATTTGGCATTGATCATTGTGGGATAAATGGACTAGTAAGTTGATGACAAATGGCATCGATTAATGGATAAATGGTTGCCGTACTTAAATGATATATGACCTAGCTTTTATGGTAACATATGGCAGCACCTATACTTGATAAATGTTAAACATGACTTTAGACATGTAGCTATTTTATTGGATGACACCCAACACCTTTGGTGTATCATTCAATAGAAGCAACCTTGGTTCAGCTCATTTCTTGTTCTTTCTTCTCTCACTCACATCACCAAAACTCTTTTCTTTCATCCCCCTAAACTTACTTATGGTTATTCCTAATTGTTACACAAATAATCCATGTTTTAGTCTCATAAAGTTAAGTAAAAGATCAGCTCGAAATTGGCTTATTAAACCTTGAAAATTGCCTTATTAAACCTTGACGAATTCCGTCTAAATTTTACCTTAAACATGTAATGTTTCTGCTTGCTTGGAGTACTGGATTGGCTTGATCTTTTGAGTTGCAATTGGAGTTAAACATGTAAGTAAATGATTAGTGTTTGTAGCATGCTATGATAGAGAATTGATGATGATGAATTAGGATGAATTATATATGAAGCTAATAATTGATTGTGTTGGAAATTTCTACACAAACTTGGGTACTTTTATGTTCTGTTTTTTTATGTATGAAAACAGTAACTTAAGGATTGTTGTATGGATGATTTAATTTGAGATTTAAGGTATAATTGATGAAGAATTCATAGTAAAGATAGGTGTTATTGAAGTGCTCTTGAATTTGAAAAATTAGAGCTGTAGGTCGAAATTCTGGTTTCAATTTCACCTTCCTTTTTTGATCTATTTTACATATCTTTAGAGCACGAATTTTAAGAAACTCAAAGAATAAAAGTTTTAGATATAGGTATTAGCTTGACCACTTTGGAAGTGGATTGATAAAATAGTAACTATAGCTTGAGTTATGCTTGTTTTCCTAATACTGCCTGTAACAGAACCCTATGTAGAAACCTTGTATTATTTCCTAATTTTTGAGGACTTTAAAGCTCTAATTAATTAAAGTATAAAACGTAAAAAATGATTATTGATATCTTATTAATGCTTTTGTGAAACAATTTGACTAGAAGTTATCTTGATAAGTTTATGTAGTTAATTGAAGTCATAACCTAAAAAATGGATTATTTTGATGAAGTTGAATTCAAATCTGGAAATTTTGATTTGTTAAAGAACTAAATGAGTTCTTTTAATGCAAACATGACCTTAAGAACATGAAAAATGTGCATAAGGTATGGATGAATGAGCATTGAAGAACATAGGGCATTTATGAATGAGAATTGTGTGAATGTATGAGTATATATTGCTGGAAAAATTTTGGTGAATATATAGATTTAGCTTGCTAAAATTTCAGATGTAAAGTACTAATTTTGTGTGTATTATAAGAAGCTTTTTAATCATAGAAATGTTCAAGGATAGGTATAAAACATGAGTTAATAATGATATAAAGATGTTCTCATGAATGTAATATGATTCAAAGTATGTAAGTGATGAATTGGAAATGATTGAATGAGAATTAGGAAATTGTGTGAGTGTATAATCCTAGGAAAAAGAGTGATAAATCTGTGAGTGATGAATTGAAAGTGATCAAGTGCATTAAGGCATAAACCTAATTGCAAACTAAATGATGCAAAACCATGGTGAATGTATAAGTATGATTTGTGAATAAGACTTCATACCTAAAATAATCAATTGAGCATGCATTAAACATGATACATATACATGGTAACTTTGAGCAATCATTTGATTGATCAATTAGTAATGTGTATATATGTGTATTGTTTGATTTAGAGGCACACATTGACCAACACCATTGGCATGTCTAGGCAATAGTTAACTGGAGTGTGCTGTGAGTTAACCTAGTTATGTAAACTCAAATATTTATGTTTCTATTAGAATTGTATGCATAGTGGGTAACTTAGATATGAGATTTCGATTGGTAATGTGTTTTGTTCAAATTATGTTGATAAAACTTAATTCCTCTATACTGAATTGATATTGATATAATTGTGATATTACTGATTCCAGACAATTGATTGTTCGAGAAGTTTGATATTCAGGACTGTATTGAGAGTGTTTGTGATTTGAATGTGAATAAGGAAAATTGAATGCTCAACTATTTGTTGAATGTAGGACTTAAATCCGATGAACTGTGAAAATTGAATGTACTCATTGACTGAAAGTGATTAATAATATATTATGTGAACTATTATACTCCATTACAAGATGCATGTTTACATAACGGAGTTATAACCTGAGTAGTCAACGTGAAAAGAGCTTTAAGCTCAGTTATGTGTATCAGAGCCTCAAGTTCAACGATTAATAAGTCCAATATCTACAACAGATACGGGACAACAAAATAGGCACTATTTCATAACAAAGTTAAAATGGAATGAGTCTCATTTTCTTTTGCATTTGTATCTTTAAATGTGTTCACGATATTGACTGCAAATGAATGTTGAACTATGATGTGTTGATATTGAGAAATGCTTCTGACTTTAACGATGATATGAAGAATTGTGATAAATGAGTGTTATGTTCTGAAATAATTGCATGATATTCTTGCATTTAGAATGTACTTCTAGAATGACTTAAAAAATGATTATACTTTTAAATACTTCTTATATTATGATGCAAATTGTAGAATACGAATGAAGTGTTACTTTGATTGAGCTGAATGTTATTGATGATGGTTCACTCGCTAAGTTCGTAAAACTCATCAAAATTGCAATGTTGATTTTCAAGTACTGAGAGGAGACCTTGTTAGTAGTACAAGCTAACTGAAGTTTAGTACTGTCTATTTTGGATCAAGATATGACTCAAAGGTTTTGTCAGCTGTCATCTGAAGATTTTAGATAGAGTACTTTGTATAGTTTTCATTTCATGAAGAATCTTTTGTTTAAAATAGTATGATCACAGATGGTTTCTGTAATGTATATATATGAATGGTTTGTAATGAAATAACAATGTAAAACATATTTTGTTAATGAAATGAGATAAGTTGTTTTTATGATTACTTTTGATGTGTACGATGTCATATTAAGTGAATGTGATTGCTCTAACATATCGTTTTTATAGTATATGTGCTTGAATATTCTCAAAAATTTTCAACCCGACAACCCAACAAAACTAATGACGTATCGAGCAACCCAACAGGGCATACACATCCAATACAAGACAACTAAGAGCCTGTTTAGTTGGATGTTAATTAATGGAATGAAATAGAATATAACGGAAAGGAATGGAACGATTTATAATGGAACGGAATGGAATACAGTGAACTGTAATTTGGGAGCGATGGAAGGGTTCATAATGTAATGTAGTGAAATGTTGTTTGGAAGATGGATGGAATAGAATGTAATGTATAATAAATGACTATTATACCCCTTATATTAAAATGATTATTGCAGGAGGTTTATTATTTTATTATTAATTATATACAATTTATTATTAATTAAATAAAATATTATTAATTATTTAATAAATTTTATTATATTATATTAAAACTTATTTTATTCTATTCTATGTGATTTATATTTTAAAATAATTTATTTATATTTTTATTTATATACAAATATATACAAATAATTAAAGAATAGTTGTTTATATATTTTCTATTTTTATTAATGAAAATTTTATTATATTTTATTATTAATTATATAAAATATTATTATTAAATATTTTTTTATTTTATTTTATTCTATTCTATGTGATTTATACATATAAATAATTTATTTATATTTTTATTTATATAAAAATATTTACAAATAATTAAAGAATAATTTTTCTATTTTTTTATTTTCATTAATAAAAATTTTATTAATTTTTTATTTTATTAATAATTATATACAATTTATTATTAATTATATAAAAATATTATTATTAATTATTTAATAAATTTTATTATATTTAGTTTTATTTTATTATATTCTATGTGATTTATATATAAAAGTAATTTATTTATATAGAAATATATACAATTAAAGAATAATTTTTAATATATTTTCTATTTTTCATTAATATTTTATTTTATTATTAACTATATAAAAATATTATTATTGATTATTTAATAAATTGTATTGTATTAAGCTTTATTTTATTCTATTCTATGTGATTTATATTTAAAATAATTTATTTTTATTTTTATTTATATAGAAATATATATAAACAATTAAAGAATAATTTTTTTATATATTTTCTATTTTTATTAATTAAAATTTTTTATTTTATTATTAATTATATACAATTTATTATTAATAATAAAAAATAATATTATTAATTATTTAATAAAATTTATTATGTTAAATATTATTCTGTTCTATTTAATATATTAATTCTATTTAATATAATATTATGACTTGGTCACAGTTGTAATTACGAAAAACTATTGAGGGTATATTAGATCGCTTATATTTATTAGATCGCTTATATTTATTAGTTTATGTTCCATCCTGAACCTCCAAATTCGAGGTTTTTTATTTTCACTGTTTAGGATGGAATAGAACGTAACAAGAAACCCTCTACTTTTATCTCATTTCATTTTATTTTATTATAAAACTTCTTTCCAAACAATAGAAGTGTGTTATATTCCATTCTACTCTATCTTCAACCTCTTAACTAAACAGAGCCTAAGGCAAAATGGGAGCTGTCATAGTCCAAGGGAGACAGGTGATGGTGACAGTTGCCTCAGGTGCATTGCATGTGAGGATCTAAATGATCTGAGTGTCAAGCTACTGCTGGCTGGGTTCAGACTGACACCAAAAAAAAAAAGCAAGACAAAATGGTGTGAAGATCCTAGTGTCGAGCCAAAAAAAAAGTAAGACAAAACGGTGTGAAGATCCTAGCGTCGAACTACTGCTGGCTTGGTAAATTGACAGAGAAATAAAGACAAGATCCAACGGTTGTAAAAGTTAAATTACCTGTTTGCTTATCCAATTTTGTTATGTCAAAAAAACAAAAACAAAATGTCGAAAGAATACTTCTAGCCAAATCACGTGGTTTAAATTCAAAAATCCTCCTTCCCCAGTCTCTCAAAAAGGACACATTCTGTCGGGTACAAGAGAAGCTTCTTTCAGGAAGGATTTGTTTGCTTAATCCCAGGCCAGAGCAAAAATTTTTGTTGGTGAATCAATTTCGATCATTTCACGTTTTACACATTTCAAACATAATTTGACTGATGGCGAGATAGATCAAGTAGTTTAACGAAGATTAACTACTGATAAGGGTTATTGAAAAACTTGTCAAACAATAGCAACAGAATACACAAAACTCATTAACACTTTGGAGTCGTCTTCAATTTTATGGGCAGAATCTTCTATTACGCCTGTTTATCCATGTAGGCTTTTCTAACTCGCAAGAACTTATATTTAGTAAACTCTAATACTTGCAACACAATCATTTACACATGTTTGCAACATGGCTTCTCTACTATAATCTGCTCATCAGTAGAGTCCATAAGCTCCTAAAATCTCTCCATCAGGAAATTGAGAGTGGATGTCTACAAAGGATGTCAAAATCTCAGAGCTTGGTAATGAAGGATCATAGAAATTATCAGCCAAGAAGGGTTCTGTCCAAAAATCCCCACAAGGTGCTGGATATGCCTCCAAGAAACCAAACCCATCATCATTAGACATCAAGTCCGGACTAGTTATAGTATCTGTATAATTGGTATCTTTGACCATGGATGAGAAACTACTGTAGGATTGTTGCGGCGACAATGTGGAACTGAAGATGGAGCTGGAGCTGGAGCTGGAGCTATCGTTTACCAGATGAGCTTCTGCAGGACTTTGTAAAAATTTTTCTGAAGGTATCCCCTCCTTACTAGTCGTTTCAAGTCCAGAAATATCATCAGATGATGGGCTTTGTTTCACTTCTTTTGCGGCTGAGTTTTGCTTGACGCGCTTTTTAAGATTGGTGTGCCAGTGGTTCTTAATCTCATTGTCAGTTCTTCCTGGTAATTTTGCGGCAATGGTAGCCCACCTGCATATTCAAAACTATTGTTTGAGATCTCCTTCTACGCTTACTGTAAACCTATCAATCACCTTATTGTTTGTGAGATAATGAGAGCTAGATTGAAATTAGCTTCTTTCCCTTGTTAAATCTTGTCATCATATGATGGATAAAGACTAGAAAAAATGTCAATCTTGAAGCATGTACCTGTTCCCAAGTGACTCATGCAAGCTAATTATTGTTTCCTCTTCTTCTCTAGTGTAATTCCCTCTCTTGACGTTTGGCCTTAGATAATTCATCCACCGCAATCTGCAGCTTTTCCCACACCTAGACAGACCTAAAACGACAACAAAAGTAGAAAACGTTTAGACATATCGAGGGAAAAGCTTTTATTGATCCAACGAAAAGTAGCAAGAACTGGAACAACATAAGAGACAGTTAGCTCTATGTTTGCAATACATAGAATGTGATATCAGTTAGCCAACTCGATTCGTATTGACCCATCAAACGGATCAGAAGAGGGTAAAAACATGGTCCGATGTTCAGCAAATTGAGTCGAGAGTTGAAATAGTTCTGCTTAATTTCTCGTACCTGCATATTTGGGTAGTTGGCGCCAATTCCAGCAACCATATCTATTAACATACGCCACCAATTTCCTATCTTCCTCAGGAGTCCATGTACCTTTCCTTAGTCCAGACTTGTCACAGTACGGAGTCCTCACCATTCTTTCTAGCTACTCGAATTCTGTTATGACGAATTTCTTGGCATCGATAAGCATAGCCATACTAAGTTGAGGACTTTTTATACGAGGTTGGGATCTTCGACCTAAACGTGTTTCACAAAACAAATAAATTCGGCAGTCATTATCCGTCAACGGCTTTGTTTTATTTACTTTCAGAGGTAGTATTATACCCCACTTGACCCAAACTCATCTTATACATGGGATGGGAGGGAGTTATTGTATTGGAGGAAAAATAAAAAGGAAAGAAGGGAAGGTTCCTCGTATAGAAAGAAATCGAAAAAGGATGTTTGCTTCCTCCGATTCGCGTATGGATGGGTGGATGTGGAAGCGAGTGAGCTATAGCTTCGTGGAAACAGTACAATAGATCGAACAACCACGTGATGCACCAGCTCGACCGGTCCTTGGTTGCTGTTTCCTCCTGACCCGGGCCCATCAACCATTGGAATTGAAAGTCAAACGCGCTGGGTCGATTGATGGTTAAAATTTCAACAGGAATAGTGAATATTTTCTGAGGCATTAACTTTTGGAATCGACGAAAGAGACACCTTCCTTCTTACTCACACACAAAAGCTCTGATTTGCCTATACCCCACACGAAAATATGAAGACACAAACACTTCCTACAATGAATAACTCTTTGGAAAAAGCATGCCAAGGGATAGTCAGACAAAGCATTACTTGCATGTTCATTGTACGAGTTTTCTTGCCAAAATTTGATGAACGCCGCTTTCATATTTCTCGTTTCAGACGTAAATTGCTGATGCAACCTTTATTAGTCACAAAGTCCTCCCGATTTTTGTTATTATTTTTACATAATTCCTTTTTAACCCTCGTGGTAGTGGACGGCGCTGACCCACCGAAATACAAATCAATTAATGAGAACAGAGCCCCGCCATCAAAAATAATTATTGGCCCGCGTCCAGTTTTATTTTTTAAAAAAAGTTAATATCCAAGTGCGAATTATGTTGCTGGTTATAAAATCTTTTGAATTCATTAATATGTTTCGCAAATTAATTTTTCTTATAGGGTTAATTGCATTGCATCTGCTCTCTTGAACTGCTAACATTTTTAAAAGAGTTATCACGTTTTAAACATTATTTGCGCGATTGGGCTAATACTATCCTAAACAAGCATCCATGTGCTTGGCAAAGAGTGATTACGTCACTTGATTACTGATTAGAGATGGACGAGATAAGTACCATCACCATGTTACGTAGTGACCAAAGCAATTGGCAATTATTAACAGATGATACGCGAAAAGATAGGGAGGCATTCACGTCACATGTGAACTCAAGAGCCTTACCCTTGCGTTGAATCACGTGGTCTTCTAGTCAATTTATTTCTTTAGATTCCAATAACTCATATCCCATTAGACCTAGAAGGCAGGACGAAGTCACCGAAATGCTTTTTGAAAATGAACTGCTTGACGGAGGGCCTAGAGGTTGTGACTTCTTCGTTTCCTTATCTTTTAGCAGCCACTTTCTTTTTGCCCTGATCAACAATGCAGATTTTTCACAACTAGAAAGATGTTGCAAGGCAGAAGACTCGGTATATATTTCTTATTGACTCTCCGACCCCAGAAAGTTGCATTTACATCCAGCTTCCTCTTTTTATTTTATTTTCTTTTTTATTCATAATATAAAGGACAAGTTTGATTGAAAATTTTTATAATGTTTTTAAGGCTGCAAATTTTATATAACTTGATTTTAAATTATTAATTCATAATATAATTTATTTTAAATATAAAATTAATGAATTATTATATGTTTTATAAAATTTATATCCAAATGATAAAGGTTACAACTTTTTCTTGAAAAAACATTATAATAATTAAATTTTGATATTAAAAACAGAAAAGAAACAGCCAAGATTTCAACTTGTCTACTGCCGTACATTTTTCATAATTCTATTGTCGTGCTGTTAAAAAAAATGCAAGCTAATTCCATGAGATATTTGATATAATGATCATAAAAGGTTTTAGACAATTATTCTAATATTGTATTATTATTTCTCATGTTTATATTCTTTTCCTTTATTCGCTTTTTATGAAATTTATAACTTTTGAGAAATCGAGCCGAGATCCAATCTCTTACGCAGTGAAATAATTACAAAATTTTTTTGTAATTTGATTTCTCAAAAATCAAAGTCTCTTTAATTTTATAAAATGACTAATGCATAAATCAAGGCGTGAATCTTAATTTGTAACTTATTCCGAAGCTTGCTTATTTTTTTATCGTATTCCATGAACAATTTTTGAAACCGATCTATCTCAACCACCATAGTGACACAAGTGTTCGACCTCTAATGATATCTACAGAGCAGACTGAGAGAACTCTGTAACTTTTACAGAGAGAGTTAAGCAAAAAGTATTAGCTCTACTAGAGCTTAAGCCTATTTGTTATAAGTTTTGGACATCTTAGTAATTTAATTAAAATTAATTCTAATTTAATTAAAATTTAATTAGAATTACAAATATTCTAATTAAATACTGTTTACACCGAAAAATGGGTTCGGCCCATTTTTACTGTTTTGGGCCGAAAAAACTCGAAGCCCAAAGATAGTCCATGGTTCGAAGTCCAGACACTGGCCTTGGCTCATCAGGTTTCAGGTCCAGCAGAGAAGGACGTATTAGAGTTGGAGTTGAATTGGGAGTCTAGGAGTCCAAGTTTAAAGAGGAGATAAAACGATGAGGTGATAGACACCAGCCCAAACTCTATCTCTATTGGATAAGATACGTTTTATCCAAATCTTTATCTTTATCTAGAAAGATAAAATTTTATCAAGATTACAAGTTGAATTATAGTGGGACAATCAACATCTTCGGCTATAAATAGAAGTTTTTAAGAAGAAAGAAGGCTCTCTACAAGATCCAACCCTCGACAAATCAAAAGCCTGGCACTCCAGCAAATCCTTGCACTTTTTTGTTTATTTCTTCTTCAGCAATCCTTTATTTCTCCTATCCTAGCATTTTTCTTTCCAATTGTCATTAGCTATTTCTTCAACTTTCTTATTCATTGCGTGTTTGCCAATTTGTTTATCAAAAAAGCAAAGTACTTTCTGTTAGATTTTTGTCCCTTTTCTAGCAATGCACAGTCGTTTTGATTTTCAGTCAGTGTACAAGGTGCAACAATCTTTTTTCGTAGTTTTCCTAGTTTGGAACACTTTAATTTCCTGGCACGCTCGCAAACTAAACAAAGGGCTACGTGCTGTCCTTTAGTCACATAAAGACCAAACAAATATGTATGGTAAATATTAATTATATGCGCGACTAACCTGAATCGATGAACAACTTCAAAAACGAAATTGGCAATTAAGATGGAAGACGCTCTTCCACACAATACAGGACCTTCAAAAAATAATAAGAACAATAAATTAACAATAAATTAAATTATAACTAGCAAATTAATAATAACAATTGCAAATAGTAATAATAAATCTAATAATACTAAGAATAAGAATAATAAAAAATGAAATTATAATAACAATAATAATAATAAATGAATTAAGAATAACAAATTTAATAATAATAACAACAATAATAA
>JAOTAY010000009.1:2767593-2784080 GCA_025629805.1 Erythroxylum baracoense | reverse complement strand
AGTAAAGTGTTTTGCCAAAATCCTAAGTGGGAGCTTAGGTAGAGGACGTAGGTCTTAGCACCGAACCTCTATAAAAATAGTGTTTGCCTTTCTTCCTTACTCTGTTACATTTCAATTTTGATTATTCATTTTGTGTGTTCTAATTCTTTGTTTTTATTGTAGCACTTTACGAAAAATTTAAAGATCTATTCAACCCCCCTTTTAGATCGTTTTCAGGAGCTTTTTCCTAATTGGTTCCAATGTGAAGGAGTCACAAGGGAAGAAATTACAAAAGTTTTGAGAGGGATGGGAAGTTGAAGGGCAGTAGGGCTGAATGAGATCCCTATGGAGGTATGGAAGTGAATAGGAATTGTAGGTATTGAGTGGTTAGTTCAGATTTTTAATGTGATCCTAGACTCGGCCAAAATGCCGGATGAATGGAGATTGAGTAGGTTGATCCTATTATAAAAGGTCAAAGGGGACATCCATCATTGGCACAACTATAGAGGCATCAAATTAATAAGCAATACCATGAAGCTGTGGGAGAAGGTAATTGAAAAGAGAGTCCGGAGAGATGTTTTTATATCAGTCAACCAATTTGGATTTATGCCTAGTAGGTTCACGACAGAAGCAATACATCTACTCTGTAGGCTAATGGAATGCTACAGGGAACGAAAACGGGATTAACATATAATTTTTATTGATTTGGAGAAGGCGTATGATAGGTTCTTAGGGAAATCTTATGGAAGTGTTTGGAAGCAAAGGAAATTCCTATGACTTATATACGCGTATTTAGAGATATGTATGAAGGAGCATTGACTAACGTAAGGACGATAAAGGGCAACACAAAAGCATTTTCTATTGGTATTGGTGTACATCAACGCTCCGCTTTAAGCCCTTTCTGTTAGCATTAGTGTTAGATGAGCTTACCAAACATATTCAAAGAGAGGTACCTTGGTGTATGTTATTTGCGGACAATATTGTCTTGGTAGATGAGACCAAGGTGGGGGTCAATTTGAAGTTAGAATGTTGAAGAGAAACGTTAAAGTCGAACGGTTTTAGAATGAGCAGGACTAAGACGGAGTATTTAGAATGTAAATTTTCAAGAAACCAAATGGTCCATGAAGTGGCGATAGCAATTGGTACTAATGTCATACCATAAAAATCGAGCTTTAAATACCTCAGGTCCATCATCCAGAGAGATGGTAATATCAATGCCAATACAGTCCATCGTATTAGATCTGGGTGGCGCAAATGACAAAGCGCATCAGGGGTCTTATGTGATAAAAAGATTTCTTTAAAGCTTAAAGGGAAGTTTTATAGAATGGTGATTTAGCCAACCATATTATATGGGGCAGTATGTTGGCCGCCAAACGTCGACATACAAGGCAGATGTTGGTAGCAGAGATGCGTATGCTTCGGTAGATGTGTGACATTACCAGAAGAGATAAGGTCCGAAATCGTATGGTGAGAGACAGACTACAAGTGGCTAGTATTGCAGACAAAATGAGAGAGACTAAGCTTAGGTGGTTTGGGCATTTGAGCAGGAGGCACTGTGATGCTCCAGTACAACGTTGTGGGCAAATAATCCTTAGTGACTACAAGAGGAGAAAAGGGAGGCCATGCAAGAACTGGAGGGAAGTGGTCAAGAAAGATATGACAGAGTTGGCCCTTACTGAGGAAGCGGTCAGAAATAGAAAATTCTGGCATGATAGAATAAGAGTAAAAGAAACCCTTTAAAGTACACCAAAACAATCGAGTAAGTTTATTAGGAGCTATTTACGGTAACGCTCGCACAACAAATTTACCGTGTAGGAAGTCTAATTTGTCCTTTCTAGTTGTGAGTCATGGACAAGTCGTTCTGTCATACTACTTGTCTTTTCAGCACAGGTGAAGGGGGAAAGGTCCAACAAGGATGTCGAAAATTGTAGGATTGTCATACACACAGGGTTTAAGCGTAAGGACTCCTAGCCCAACTAGAGACAAGCAAAGCTGTTCTGTGCAGCTTATCAGATATTAGTAGATCTGGGCTCTATATCAAGTATACTCTTTGGTTCTATTTCCTATTTTTATGTATTTATATACGTATTTATTTTCATTTCATTTCATTTAAATCTTCTTTTAACATATTCAGTTTTCCTTTTTTTTTTACTCTTTTAACATGTATCACTTTTTCATTATCACATTTGCATGTGAGTCTATCGGAAGCAGTCTCTTTACTATGTAGGGGCAAGGTTGCGTACTATCAGACCTTCCCGAATCTTTTTTGTTGCAGGACTTCGGACTGGGTGATGATGATGATGATGATGATGATTAACGCAAAAATCAAAGCATAGATTTTAATTCGTAATTTATTCTTAAGCTTAATCATTTTCTTGTTGTATCTCACGAACAATTTTTGAAATCAATCCATTTTAACCACTATAGCAGTACAAGTATCTGACCTCTAACGGTATTCACACAACAGGTTGAGAAAACTCTGTAACTCTTACAGAGAGAGTTAAGCAAGAAGTGATAGCATCATTAGAGCTTAAGCCTATTTATAATTGGTTTTGGACATTTTAATAATTTAATTAAAATTACTTTTAATTTTAATTAAACATTAATTAGAATTATAAATAATTCTAATTAAATGCTAATTATACTCAAATAAGATTCAATATTTCGTATTGATTCTTATTTATTAAATATCTCATATTTAATCATAAAGTTACTCAAACTTTACAATTAAGTCCAACTTGATTAAAATATCTTTGCTCTCTTTAACTTATTCTTTATGTGAGATTCATTAGGATCTCAAATATATATATTGATAATGATTATAAATTATAATTCTAATTCATAGTTAGAACTAGATAAATTAAAACTCCTTTTAATTTTTCTTTAATTCTTCAGTTAAATAATTTATAATCATAGATTAAGATTGACGTCTAGCAACGTATCATGATTACCCAAATATTTAGGAATGTCAAAGTGATTTTGACTAACCTTTCCGTGCGTGATTTTTTCGTATAATTCAATCATTTCATCATATAATATTTCGATTAGACATATATTACGGAATTAATGTCTATTCTCATTTGAGTCTAATCATATTAGTTCTCTATCATTAACTATTGATTCAATTAATGACATTTGTAAATTATTTATAAAGTGTCATTTTATCTTGACGAAGGATTTTATGATTTAATTTTAATCAAGAACAACGGAATATTCTTTCTAATTACTTTAGGGTGATGAATCTTACTTTGATCACATAACTATCTGTATATAGTTCATGCTATATCGAATGACTACTTTCTAAATAACCTATGATTAAGTAGGTCATAAGTAGTATCAAAACATAACAATTCTTATACAAGATAACTTTGAAGACCTTAACTCAAAGGATCATTTATCATCATAATGAAAATTCTATAAACATACAAGAAATATTTCAAATAGATTTCTCATATTAGGTCAGTTCAGTGAACTTATTCTCTAATAATCCCTCATACATTTATTTAAGCATTTCTATACCTTAGCCTATAAGATCAATTATTTCTTTCATAAGAAAAAACATAACATGTGCTGATCTTTTTAGATTCTATTAATGTCCAATATTAATGGAATAATGACTAAGAACAATTTAAGGATAATATATAAGTGTAATATGACATAATTATAATTTCAATAAAATTTCATTTACAGTGTATAATTATTTCATGGACTTTATCATATATATCTAAATATGTATAAAATAAATAATGTCTTTAAATGATTGTCACTAAACTACAACTAATTGATTGACTATAGGGCATAAATCACTAATAACAAGGATGGTTTTCTACGAAATCCAAATATGAATTTTCATAGAGAGAAAGCTTGGAATGAAGAGATCGTGATACACAAAATCGCGGAGACTAAACTCGCCCAAAATTCAAATTTTCAAAAACAAGGTAAACGAACGAGAGGTCTACATGCGAGAATGCGCAGCGTGTAAGGGAAGTCCCAAGTCCGAGAAGGCCGTCATATGCACAGATTGAGTTGGTAGCAAACTTTGAGTTCATACGTATTGGCCCAAAGGACAAATGGTTTTCTGCTCTTCGATTCTTGGTCTAATCCTTTGAAAAAGCAGTCAAGTAATCCGTTTTGGGGACAAAAATGAAGCGTCACGACTCACCAGTCAAGTCGGTCAATACTAATGCAGGAACAATCTATCAAACTCCCACGTTCATCCCTCGCGAGTCTACCAATTGTATACCATGTGCTGCACGCGTACTGTTAATTATAACTATCAGAAATACAGTTGTGAATAAGAATTATAACTATCAGAAATACAGTTGTGAATAAGAATTACTTTACCTTAATTAAAAATATTATTTTACTGTTAATTTATAAAAATATAAAGATTTTATTTTATTATTTATCAACTCAAATGAATTTCTTTAACGACATTAAAGAAATTCATTTTTAATTATTATTTCTCTAATCTTCAATAATTAATTTTCAATCTTTTTTAAAATTTATTTTAAAAAGAACTGTATTTCCAATTCATTGTATACTAATTTACTTTCAATTAAAATAAAGTTTTTGTTAATATATTCGTGTTATAATTACATTTTAATTCAAATATTCGCAACATTACGATAGCAATTTTAATTCGTATTAATTCTAATTTCTGATGTATAAGCTTAAAAGTCATTCAAAAGGGAGTGAATTTTTTAATTCAAAGTTCAAAAGTTATCAAGGATATCTTTTTGAAAACTTCAATACAGACTTAGTTACACAATACTGTTGAACCAGAAAATCATGACATGTAGTTTTCTGATGTTTAGGCTATATGGTTTATGCACACTCCTCAGCTACTGCAAAGTGGGTGTCTCGTATGAAGAATGAAGATACAAGTATAACTCAATTCACACAATTAAAAAAAAAGGTAGTAAAACAAGAAGATAAAAGAGTGAACCCAAGAGATACATCAGCTCAAATTTATAGTGGTACGGTTTTCCAATCGAAATTTATAGATAAGGAACTCTCCATAAAGAGTGTAACGATATTTCTAATTGAAATTAATTTACAGATAAGGAAATCTCCTTCATATATATTATGCTACTTATTCAGTTAATAATCCCTTACTGGTTAATCAGGGGAGAAGTGAGGTTGCAGAGTTGTTACGTCCTTTCCCAGATGTAGGAGAAGCTATAATGGAGGAAGAGGTGATTAATATAACTAAGCTAGTGTTTGCGTAAAATGTAATAATTTGTAAGTTTCGACTGCCCGTAAGCTTATTTATTGTGGCTAGCCTCCCCTTATAGCATATTATAGGATGAAAGAGATTTTGAACTTGCTTGTTTGAACCATTCAATTTGGTACCAGTTCACCCTAGGAGTTTGGTTTCTTAATAACTGCTTGCATTAAATATTTGCAAAAATTCCTGAGGCATGTTTCCTTCATTGTATTGAATCGTCTTAATTAAATATAAGATTGAAGTTAGGGAGATGTACCATAAGTGCAAACCACTGCCTCTGATTAAGGCAGTTCTAATTGTTATCTAATACTTCTATCACTTAAGCATCATCTGGAATGGAATTCATGAGGCATGCGAGCTCATTAATCTTGTATAAGGGGCTAATGTTGTTCCAATTATCTTAACAAAACCATATAGAAAAGCCATTTCTAAGCCTATACTTGAATTTCAATCTAACTTACTCCATCAGCTTAAGAATATGTAATATTGTCCAAAAAATTTTGTTTTTGGTTAAATATTCCAGAATATTTCCTTTCTCAATTAATGTTTATGTATCCATCTTACCCAAATTTCTTATTTGTTAGTGAGGATTCTCCAAATCCTCTTGATCAATTGAACATTGTTAGTAATTCTTATAAAAATGATTCTCATTCCCACTCTGTCTTAGGCAAGCACATATCGCTTTATTTCATATCAGGCATTGATCTTTTACATATGTCTCCTGACCATAAGAAACTCCTTATAATTTGTTTTAATAGCTTGAGTAAACTCTTTAGAAACATCAAGTGAGAAAATCAATACACATGATGGTTGTTAAGTTTCAAGTTAGTAAGTTGTATTCCATCTATGAATGAAAGACTTATATTGCAACAATTATTGCTTCTCCTTTGAATTCTTCCAGTCAATGGTTAAAAATATTTTTTCTTTTGGAAGAGATATGTACACCTAGATATATTATTTATGGTTTCTTGTTCTTAAGTCCTGTCAAATTAGAAAGTGAATTAGAGAGATGATTGGCACCTATTGATATAAATAGCTAACTCTTATCTTTGTTTATGGATAGACCAATTAACTCCTTAAAGGTGCAAATAGTAGACATTAATGCACTAAATAAGCTTACATTAGCCCCAAAAATGAGTAACAAGTCATATCCAAATGATAAAACTATAAATCCTCATTTTTTGCATTTAAAATGAAAATTAAAGGACTTTTCCTATCTAATTACAAGTCCAAAAAGTATGGTAAGAACTTTCATGCTTAATGTGAAAAAATATAGGAAGATTAGATTGCCTTCCCCAAACCTTTTTCACCCTTGATAAGTTTAGTTGGCTCACCATTTCATTAAGATGCTATAGGAGATTGATGTAATACATTAGTTGGCTCACCATTTCATTAAGATGTTATAAGAGATTGATGTAATACATTGCTTAATCCAACGTATAAACCTTTTTAGAAAACCAAAGGCCTTTAATGTATTTAGAATGAAGTTCCAATTAATAGTGTCAGATACCTTGTGAAAGTCAATCTTAACCTTATAACTCTTATTAAAGTGTCTATTGTTTCAACTATTAAATAATTCTTGAATTTACTGCCCTTTAATAAAAGCATCTTGTAAATGAGTGATGTAATGTTTCAAAACTGCCTTGAGTCTAAAAGTTAGGAGTTTGGAAATGATCATATAGATTGCATTGCAATAAGACATAGGTCGTCTTTGTTATGATTTGAGGTCAAATAATCTTCCTCTAAATCAGTGACATTGAAGGCCTAAGCAAAAGTTCCACCTCCTGGTTAAATTTTTTCTCATTAATAAGTGATTTAGGAACATAAAAAGAAGAATAATTGTTATCAAGAGTGTCAAGTGTGTTTGAATAGTATGTAAGAGTCTCTTGTAATACTTCAACTTAAGATTGAGTATGATTTCCATTTTCCTTTTTCAGTGGGGTAATTCAATTGTAATTTTTCCTTAAGTGAACATATTTATGAAAGAAGTTATTGTTTCGAATATTTGAGCCATCATATTGTTGATATTTCATTTAAAATGGAAAAGTTCTGATATGTGCTTAATTGATTGTATAATTATTCCATAACACTTAGTGATTAATCACATGAACTTGCTTAAGATACTCACTTTGACTCACATGTGGTTTTAGGCACAATTCGGAAGCAAAGGAGTTAAAGTGAGTCAAAAGCACCATATTTGGGCCTTGTTTGAAGAATTACACTCACTTGTCTTCATGGAGGAAGAATGAAGAAGATTAGAGCAAATAAAGACAAGAAGATGACAAGAAAATGAAATCACAAAGTGAAGAACCAAAATATGAAGTGTCTCACAGCTGTTGGAATTACTGCAGAGTTGTGAGTGGATAGGACTGCATGGTGTCTCATGTGAGTGAGGCACCACACACACACCGCCTGTCCATTTAACATAACACCACACACACACCGCCTGTCCATTTAACAAAGCTTTTTAAGTATAAAACAAAGGTATATGATGGATGGTGGATGGCTGCACATGGAGGGCTGAAGCATCACACTCATGGCATGGTGTAATATATGAATTTAATTAAAGGAGAGCACCAAGGACAACAACTGAAGGACAACACTAACATATTTGTCCTCTTCTATTTTAAAAGACACCTGTCCCATATCCCTTTTTAAACTTAGCTGTCACATTTTAAACAAGGTTGGAAGGTATAAAGAACAAAGGAGTGGACGATTAGGATGAAAAGGAAGAACCGAATGTGTGTAATGGCTGTAAAATGAAATGAAGAATTTGGAGACACCTCATGTTGCCAAGAGAGTGTGGATAACTATCCCATTTAACCCTACATTTTTCATATAAAAGAAAACAAATGGTGATGGCCAATGAAATGAAATGATGTCTTCGTTTAGGGGCCAGAAAGAGTATAACTGAGAGTGAATAACCAAGACAAGTTCCACTTTTCTTATAGAATAAAATAAGGGGAGAGCTGAAGCAAAAATTAAGTGGAGAGTTAGTTTCACATGAAAAAGATAAGAAGGAGCAATCGAGAGAGCATCCACTCTTCTTGGAACAAAAGAAGATACCATTCATCTCGTTTTCGGCTGCACTTGGAGAGGGTAACCGAAGAGAGTGGACAGCATCTTGATCACCTTCTTCTCTTCAATTGTCCCACTTGCCCCATTGATTTAAGATAGCTTTGTAATATAGAAAAGACAGGTTATGTAGCACTCCACTTCCACTGAGCACATATCCGTACATCTTGAGGACATTCGGACACACCCCCTGTGAAAGTGGTGCGTTAGAGCAATCAAACAGAACTCATTTCAATTTTTTTTTACAAACATCACACGCATTAGTCAGAAAAAAAATAAACATGAATGGCCCATTTTATTTATAATAATTTCAATTGAAAGTGTTACCATATATTCCTGTAATCATCTGGGCCTAATACAAAATATTTCCAGCAATACAGTCATTACACTTTTCAATTCACATAAATGCTGTACAATATTTACAAAATACATTCTTTAAGACGAAAATAACAGAAAAATATGCAGACGCCAACTGATCCCGACCTTTAACTCTTACTCATAAGGTAGTGATTAGACTTTAGTTAGTTTAACTAGATGTCTCCTCTGAGCTTGAAAAATATGTTGCAAATTGGGGTCAATTTTGCGAACTCAGTTAAGTAACCATCCTCGATGGTTCACTTTTGTCATTCAACACAACAATTCATGTTATCATATACTTCACATTATCTCATATGTCAACATGTGATATCACGAAACTCTTTACTCACAAATGTCACATTCCAAAAACCACACAATTCATCATTTTATCGTAATCATGCCAAACATATTCATTGCTAAGTATTCACACATTTCACATAATAAATATCCTCAAAACATTGCAATCATTCAATTTATTCATATCACATGTATATGCAATGTTTATGAGACTCGAATTTATTTATTACGTTGTTGTGACTGAGTGCTTTTTTTACTGTCCTGTATCCGTTGTGGATATTGGGTTCTATCAGACTGTCCTTTATCCATTAGGAATACAGGGCTCTTTATACATTGAGCCTTAGGCTCTTATCACAAATATTTGAGCTTTAAGCTCTTTTTGACTGGCAACTCTGGTCACAATTGCCTTTATATTTTATGCATTCATGGAATAAATGCATTTCACTTATTCAATCACCATGTTCAGTTCAATGCATTTGCATTCACTTTCTCATTCATATTAATCATCGGACTTGGTCCGACATTCAACATATAAGTTGAGAACATATTTATTCAATCACATTCACAATCAAGGAGTATTTCCAATGTATTATTCATGCATCAAACGCCTCGAACATTTTATGTCCAAAAATAAATACATATACATCAATTGTAAATTCAATTTAGAATTAAACAAACAATTAAGGTGAGACCATTTTAAGTTACTCACAGTATGTTCCAGATTAACATTAGCTTCCATGATTTGGAAACAATTGGATGCTAATGTTCTATCCTGTATAACAACATTATGCAATACATATATTGCACACACATTATTAATTTTACAATCACATAAACATTCAATTATACAAATATGTATATGTGTAATGTATAATGCACGCTCATATTGACAATCCCAGGTACATTTCCTTTATTCACATCTTATAATCATTTACGAACATCTTTTAATCATTCTTTAATACTTAATACACTTTACTCACTTTCATCACCTCATTTCTCATCAACTAGGGTCATTTAATATCTCATTTAAACCTACTTATGTCATATGGAAGCACCCTAGTATTGATTGGTTCATACTTCACTCAAAAGACCACTCTTTTTCTCTTTAGGTCTGGCCACGATTGTGGTGTCCTTGTCACGATTGTGACAGAAACATTTTTTGGTTAGGCCATGATCGTGGTATGCCTGCCACGATTATGACAAAACCTTATTTTATCAGGCCACCATCATGCTGTAAGGGCCACGGTAGTGCCCTGCATTTTTCTTCCTTCATCCACACAAATTTAACACTTATACAACAATTATAAAACAACAATTCTACTCCAAATTTTCCCAAATTCATACGCATTAATGCAATTTCATTCCATGCTAATTACACTACCCATTTATTGCATTAAACTCTCTCATCCTCTACTCTTTTGATTCAACATTTCAAACTTAATCTCATCATTCAAGAAATCCAATATCCTTCCATACTATGTCTTATTCATAATGCAATCAAACAATTCATTCATTATGTTATGCCCTCATTTAACAATCTAAACATTTCACATTTAGATGCATTACCTCAAACATCCTTTTCCTTAAAGGTATAACAACAAGATCAATCAAAACTTAATACTCATTTAACAAACTTTTCCAACATCAGTTATGTTCCTTTTAAGTCCAAATTAAGTAAAAAAATATCATAATTATATACCTCATCCTTAATTTTGTCAACCATTGCATAATCATAACATTACCATGAAAAATCAATGCCTCGCATTCCCTACCACGATCGTGATAGAAACATTTTCCTACTTATTATGCAGTTTTTCCAGTTTTTCTTAAGACAGATTTTTAGGACAGTTTTGTATGACCATTATGACCTAGAAAACGAGGTTTTTAGGCAACACCTTATTATAATCAAATGTTCCTATATGTATTAAGTTTCTAATGATATGAAATTATTGCATTTTGGTTCAGTATCATGCTAGTTATAATCAAAATACTACAGAATGTTCTCATATCTCGACAGAACACAATTCTCAAATTTACACTAAATTTAAAGACTCTTAAAGACATATTTCAAATTAGATTCCTTCATGAAAAATGTAGTCATATGTTGCTAGTTTACTTTAAATCAAAATTCATCTGATTTGGATATTTAAAGATCAAGTTATGGCCAAAATACATATGTATGTTCAGTAAAACACTAAATATAACATACTCCAACACACTTTTAACTTCATTTTCATCCTAGTTCATCTCTTTTGCTTAGTCTATCATTTCTAACTCATGTCTTCATTATTTTCTCTTCATTCCTACTTCCACTTTTACTCAATATCATACATAACAATTCATGATCTAAGTTTGATCATTAACCCAAAAACAGAACATTTAACATTCATTTATAAATCAAATTTCCACACTTCTTTCAACCCCATGTTATGACTCATTCTAACTCTAAATCTTCTCTACATCAATCTATGAATCATTAATCATCATAAACATAAAATCAGTGCATCCATATGCTCATTTCTTCACTCATGATTCACATATATACACATTACCATTTTATGCTCATTTAACACAAAATATACATACAAAACTCCCAACTTAAACAGACTCCCAATGTAACCATTTGCTTAAGAAAATCTATCCAAAAGCCATCAAACATCTCACGCTTGTATTCCCAACTGAAACTAACAACTTAACAAAGAAGAAAATTTAAACATGCACAAAAGGGAAATTCTTCAACTCTTACTGTCATTTCTTAAACACAACTGAGTTTATACATAGCTTTAGTTACATATCAAAAGCCACATTAGTAATATAATACAAAACAAATATGAATGCTCATGCTTGATATGCTTCTAAGCTACCAAAAGTATCTGAACTAACTTAGTTACAAAAACAAGTTTCTTGGAGATTTATCGAAGTTTGAAAGGTTCAATACTAATCTGCTTGTTATGCACCTAAAGAGTGGAAAATAATAGGGTGAGCTGCGAATCTCAGTGGCTAATTACGTTTATAGTCATTGGTAACGAGCTACAAACAATCAAGCACACACATATATATGTTGCACCTCAATCTATAATTTTTTAAAATTTCCACAATTCCAGCTCACAGAACACATAATTAAAATTAAAATCACATAAAATCATATCATATATTATTCAACCATCAAAATGAAGCATTCAATCATATATCATGCTCAACTAATCACAATGAATTGCACACATATAATGGCTTGAGAGAGTACCATAGAACAAAAAGAAAAAAACCGAAGTTTACACCATGAATGAAATGAGTCCATTTTTCGAAACTCATGTGCCACAAGCGAGTAGCTGAGATAAGGCTTTAGTTCAACATGCACGTGACAAATGAAATGGTATCTCTCTTTTCCACATATAAGTAAAATTTTGATACTTTCATATGTCATAACATATTCATATTTTCATGCTTTTTTTGCTTTTCTTCTTTTCATTAATTCCAAAAGCAGCAGAATCTTTCAAAGCCAACATAATATCAAATTACAAAGCGTTTTTCCCATATTCATAATGATTCAAAGACAAACATTTAAGCACACACAATCATGTAAGAAATCAGCCCATCATCACAATAACTATAAACATATTACTCACATATTTACTTGTAAATCCAAACTCAAGATTGTCTTTCCTCTTGCTCTTGCCTTCGATTTTCTTGATTCTCTTCAAACAACTAAACTTTCATTTTAACAAATATACAAATAGAAAACCTATAGAGCTCTAATAATCAAAGTTAACCTTGGACTTAAACTACTCTTGGCTTAACTAAGCTAGAAGAACAAAAATCTAGTTAAAAGTCCATGAAGATCTAAGAAAAAGAATTTATTAGTTCTCTTCTTTCTCTCTTCATTTTCAGCATCTAAACCTATTTTTCTCTACTTCCTTCTTTTATCAAAATAAGAAGAATAGATAAAGGATACCTAAAACTCAGCTGAACCTTTTTCCTTCCTCTTCTTTTTCCTTTCTTTTTCTTTCCTTCCTCTTATTTTCTATTTCGGTGTCTGCTCCTCTTCCTCTAGTTTCTTCTAGGTTCTTTCTTTCTTCCTTACTTTTCCAGCACGTCTCTCATGCACCCTTTATTTACTTCTTCTCTTATTAACTTAAGACGACTTTAGTCTTTCCAAACTTACCCTTCAGATTTTACTTGATGCCAACTTACTCTTTAACTAAATTCTAACATTTCCATTAACACATGCAAACGCATAATTTAATAAAAATTTTTAGACAAAGTGAGAGTAGTCACGCACAACCTTGCTGGGGTCCAACAGTAAAGATGATCTTAATGTGTTTATTGGATTGTTTTATTATGAACCCATTGCTAGAATCTTCAATAGAATTCGTAATTGTTATGTTTGAGATTCGGTTGTAGCAATTAATGACCTTGAATCATTAGGAACAACGTAACTTAGGTTAGATAACCTGAGCTTGTGTAGTTACTACCTATATTGATTCGTTTTCCATTTCGTAATGTGGTTGCCCAATTAAATCTAGAGAGTATGTTCTAGGTTATTCGATAGTTAGACTTAATTAAAGATCTCATTTTAATTAGACACAACCTAGGGATTAGCAGAACTTGTTGCTTGTCTCCGATCAATAATTCTAGGAGAGGTGTGAAAGCATTATAACAATGAAATATGTTTAGCCGTGTGTAGGCAGAGATTGATCTGACAATCGAGTTTTATGGATATTCAACACTTTTATTGTTTTTGACTAGTTTCTATTAAAAAAACCCACTTTGATTTCCTTAACATCAAGCATTTTTATGGGAAGGATTAACTGAACATTCCCTGTGGATATGATCTTAACTCACCACAGCTATAAATTTTTAATGTATAGAGTTAGGTAAATTTTATAGTAGACTCAACATGTGCTGTTAATTACTCAACAACTTTAACATGTAAGGTCGCTGGAATCGTTGCAAAATAACTCGTGGCCTTCACTACACTTAACTTTTATATAAATGCCAAACAAAAAGGCATGCAAAAGATTGTGAATTCAAAGTCACTCTACAGGCAAACATCTTAGAGTGAAATTAGCACACTAACTAAATCCTATAGGTTGCGGATAGAGGCACCGTGAGTGGTGGTCACCAAGGAGCCAACCTTCAACAAAAGTTCGTATTGATTTGCAAATTCATAACAGAAAACATACTAATAGAGACATTTTGAAACAGTCAGCACTTAACCCGTATGCTGATGGAAGGCTCAACATTTTGATAGCTAGTACAAGTACTTTAAAGAAAGCTATCATGTTTTTAATGAATAAACTCGTTTGCTTGCACCGTAATTATAAAAAATATAGGAAGAAAAAAATGTAAAGTAGGGCACATGAGTTACAAAATCAGCTTCTAACGTCTTCAATTAATTTAGCAACAGCCATCTTTTCACGAACCAACGTTGTCCAATAAAAATATTTGACGATTCCCATGAATCGTAGTATTACAACGTTCGGTCGGAAAGTTGATTAAGAGTTTTTTTGAGAATTAAGTTGATTAAGCAAAGCAGAGAGTTGAATTCGTCAGTACCATCAACCAAGAGATGTCCTAATCCAAAATTTTATAGAGGACACTCCTCCAGTGATGTGACATCCACGTCAATTAGGTTCATGACCGTGAGAGTGATGCCATAACTCTTGCTAATTTAATGGGTTTCAAACCCGAACGTTGAACCTAAACTTGTTTTCAGTACCACTTATTTTTGTGGGCCGGGCAGATCAATACATGACAATTGTTATCACCCACACCCACAGAGTCAACTGAAAAATTCCATGGGAGTGGAGGACCCGCGCTTGATTCTATTCTTTTGAACTGTTGCTCACTGTGCAATGGGTTTTCATGTCAGGGCCCTGTAGGAAAGCAATGCTTCGGTTCCACTTTTCTATTATCCACACTACTGCAACAGACTCATTGGATCGCTGGTTCCCCACCATGTAAATGAATAGTTCCATCTTAACGAGCCTACTCCAACTTCTTTTGAAGACCATTTTGTCACAATTAATGTTAGGTATGATTCATAATGACTTAACCAACTCATTTATTTTTTATACGTCAATTAATGTCAGGCTGGTTATAACTTTACCAACTCATTTAGTTTTGGTACTTCACAGTTAACATTACGTCATTTATTTTTAATTACAACTGATAACAAGTGTCTTTTATACTTTTTAAGATTGGTACCTGATAATTGAGAATATTCTTATCTTTTTATCACCTTGAAAACCTTCACAGTAAATTAATTAATTGATCATTATAATTGTATATAATTCATTTACTAAGTTGGAGTGAGTCCACTTATGGCAAAAACAGCCATTCATCCCCATCTATTATCGCCAAGGTTTACAGTAATTTGTCGTTACCCATAGCCTTACTCTTCTCTTTAATATTTATAGGAAAAATTCTTATAATCACTATCGCAATTGATAAATATGATATAATCAAGTTATATTACATTACAAGAAAATAATAAATTACTGACAAAAAATTAGCACGGAACACATTTCGTCTCTAATTAGCGACGAAATTTGACTTTTCATTGGTAAAGTTGACGGATTTATTGATGGCCAAAATATTCGTCGGTAAATATGGAGGAAAAATATTTCCGCGAGTTTTCCATCGTATTATAGCAATGGAACACAAGAGTTTGTCGCAAAATTAGGCGGCATCAACTGGTAGGGAAATTAAATAAGCAACTTGAATACCAATGGGATAATATTTTCGTCGGTAAAATACCAGTAGAAATGTCATTTCGTCAGAAACTATCGAATTGTCATAAAATAAAACGACGTCGTTTGGTTTTAATCCAACGACGTCGTTTTATCGCCAACGTTTACGAGACCTGAAGCTCCCCTTCTCTCCCTCCCCTATGCTATTTTTCTCTCCTCCCACTATTAACACTGTCGGTTCTCTTCTTGGAGTGCTTCTACCTTCAATTTTTGCTTCTTTTTTGTTCTATCGTTGATCATTTTCAGGTAAAAACTATATGAGGTTTATTTTGTGATCATTTTCAGGTAACAACTATATGAGGTTTATTTTATCTACAAAAAACGAAGGTGTTAGATGCTTATATGTATGACCATCGATGGGTGGGTGGGTTTTGTTTGGATTGTTCGTTTATGCATTTTTAGTTGAAATGTTGGTTTATTTATTGTTTAAATGTGTTTTTATTGGTAGATAATGAAAAAATGCAGTTGTTTTGTTATTAGCTAGAGATAATTTAGGTTGCTTATGAATTGTTTGACGAAATGTCTCTTAGAACAAAAATTTCCTTTTATATTGTTTGGCTATACATTCAAGTATTATTCTGAGGCATTTATTCATTATAGTCAAACTTTTATTCCCATAATAAAGTGAATGAATTATTTATATGTTATGAGCAATGATATAGTATCGAATTCATAGGAGTTGTATTGAATGCTTGGAGTTATAGTATCGTATGTGTTGATGCATAGTGTTCGTTATACTTAAACATGTTATTCTCATTATAAAGTGAAAGTATTACTTATTTGTTATGAGTGATGTT
>JAOTAY010000009.1:2734825-2750053 GCA_025629805.1 Erythroxylum baracoense | reverse complement strand
GCAAAGAAGAGAAGGAGTTTTCTTATTCACTTTCTATCATTTTAATCTCTTCCTTTCTTTGTAAAGATGGATTATTTTAATGTTAATAGTGTTATGGAGACTATGTTAGGCTAATTTCATATTAGGTATTGCTTTTTCATTATTTTGTCAAAACTCATGTTTTATTGAATTGAATGAAGTGTCTTTGATAATTTTTGTTCTTAATTGTCATCTTGCAACAAATCAAGAGAGTAAGTGAGATGAAAATTGTGTAGGATTATACAACGAGAGTTGGCGACCTATAAACTAGCAATTATTATGTCAATTGAATAATTAGAGGAGAGATCTCAATTAGTCAATTGATCATCTACAGGATAGTGTAATAACTAGTTGAATCGGTAGAGTCATTGGGTAGGTTGAGAGATCGTTCAATCGATTCCCGTCAATTCAATTAGGGAAAAATAGTTACACCTTGAGAGAGGGTAATTAGTACATTCAAAAATCTAGGGTGAGACAAAATTTAACCAATAAAATATGAGGTAGACAGAATAAGGAAGAAGTAATCTCTAGTATTTAGATCCATGAATTTAGATTTTCTGCAATTGCAGTATTGTCCATTATTTACATTAGTCTTTTAATTTAAATTTAATTTTCTAGAATAATTGCATTAAACAATTTTATTTCTTAAACAAAGTCTTTTCTAAATTAACAAGTTTTTGGGCATCAATCCTTGTGGGATCGATATCTGCTCTTTCTAACTACAAGTCACGACCTATTCACTTGCAATTTTTGAGCATAAAACAAGTAGATAGGTTTTACAATCCATCAACAATAGCAACAAAGAATAATGTATGAAATTATTTAAACCAATTAAATCCATTAATGCCTTTCTCGATAACAACCTATTACTAAAAAAAGCAATAATAAAACTCCCTGAATCTTTAGTTAATTGAACAGTTTGTCTTGTGAGAGGCAAAAACTATCCATACTTAAGGTAACTACCAATACTTTATTAGTTTATGTAATTGACTCCTCCTTTTGCTCTTTTAAACATTCATAAACTACCTCAATTTTCATACAAGAGAAATTGTACAATCTGTAAGGAAGGATTTTTCCCTTAAGATTTGATAATCACCTAAAGGGGTTTCAATCAACAATCAGCAAAGGAATCAATGTATGTTTCTCAGACACAAACATTTTCACTTGCATAAGGAAGATCTAGTTGATCAAAATGGAATTGAGGATGTTGAACAAAGCTAACAGATATAATGCTAATATTGCAACTCTAGAGCCAAAGAGGGCCTTAGAGAAAATTCACGGGGAAATCTATAAGGCCCTATTTGTTGATCACCTCATGGAAGCAAAAGTGATAGCATTGGAACACCATACTAGAATGATAGAAATCAACACTTCCTTTATGAAATAAAGATTCAGGACACTTTGAATAAAGGATACAGATAGAAACACATATTTTTTATAGAAATGTTCTTACAATGCAATTCATAAGGAAGAACACAAAATAAAATCAATTCATTAAGGGAAGATAATAGTAAAATTATTAGTTAGAAAGAGGAATCATAAAAAGAAGCTTATTATTTCTTCACTAAAACATTGGTACAGGATATGATGTCTTACTCTAAAGGTACATTCTCCTAACTCTACTAAAGACTATCATCTAATATCATGTTGCAATATCATTTATAAAATTAGTGCAAAGTTACTAACCAATACATTGAAGTTTGTAATAGAACAAGCGGCTCATTATCCACAAGGTGCTTTCATAAGGGGAAGATTGATAAGGGAAAATGTATTCCTTGTACAAGAGTGGTTATAATAGGAAGTATTCAAGAAAAAAATTGTGCTATGAAAGTTGACTTTTAGAATGCGTCAGCTGAAGAACTTTTTCATTAAACAAATTTCTTCTAATTTAGATTAGGCCTTAATTAAACCATTTAAGGCAAATAATGTTGAGAATCCTCTCCTCTCACTACCTCCTCACAAGTTCTTGACCTTGATGGTTATAATGTTTTTTTCCCCAAAATATAGACGTAAATTAAAACTATAGTGATTGAAAAAGTATTAGAATTATTTAGAAATAGGAGCATATTAAAGGAGTTAAATAAGACATATATATGTCTTATTCTAAAGATACATTCCCCTAACTTTACTAACGATTATCATTTAATATCATGTTGCAATACAATTTACAAAATTAATACAAAGTTACAAACCAATATATTGAAGTTTGTAATAGAACAAATGGTTGATTATCCATAAGGTGCTTTCGTAAGGGGAAGATTAATAAGGGAAAATGTATTTCTTGTACAAGAGTTACTCAAGGGTTATAACAGGAAGTATTTAAGAAAAAATTGTGCCATAAAAGTTGACTTTTAGAAGGCATCATCTAAGGAACATTGTCAATAGCCAAATTTCTTCTAATTTAGACTAGGTCTTAATTAAACCATCTGAATCAAACGATGTTGAGAATCCTCTCTTACTGATTGTTATAATGCTTATTCTTTTCCCAAGGCATGGACCTAAATTAAACTATAGAGATTGAACTAGTGTTAGAATTATTTAGAAATATGATCATGTTGAAAGAGTTAAATAAGACATATATATGTCTTACTCTTAAGGTACATTCCCCTAACTCTAACAATGATTATCATCTAATATCATGTTGCAATACCGTTTATAAAATTAATGCAAAGTTACTAACCAATATATTAAATTTTAGAATAGAACAAGTGGCTAATTACCTACAAGGTGCTTTCATAAGGGGAAGATTAATAAGGGAAAATGTATTTCTTATACAAGGGTTATATATAAAGTGTTTAAGAAAAAAATTGTTCTATGAAAGTTGACTTTCAGAATGCATAAACTAAGGAATATTGTTAATAGCCAAATTTCTTCTGATTGCGATGAGGCTTTAATCAAACCATTTCAAACAAATGATGATGAGAGTCCTCTCTTCCTGCTACATCCTCACAAGCTCCTAAACTTGATGGTTAGTATGCTTTTTTTTCCCCAAAATATAAACCCAAAGTAAAACTATGGTGATTGAAGCAATGTTAGAATTATTTAGAAATAGGAGCATATGAAAGGAGTTAAATAAGATATACATATGTCTTACTCTTAAGGTACATTACCCTAGCTCTACTAAAGATTATCATCTAATATCATGCTACAATACCATTAATAAAATTAATGTTAGGTTACTAACCAATATATTGAAATTTGTAATAGAACAAGTGGTTAATTACCCACAAGGTGCTTTCATAAGGGGAAGATTAATAAAGGAAAATTTATTTCTTGTACAAGAGTTATTGAGGGGTTATGTAGGAATTATTTAAAGAAAAATTGTGCCATGAAAATTGACTTTTAGAAGGCATCAGTTGAGGAACATTGTTTATAGTTAAATTTCTTCTGATTTAGTTAAAGCTTTAACCCAACCATTTGAAATGTTGGGAATCCTCTCTTCTTGCTATATCCTCACAAGCTCCTGATCTTGATGGTTATAATACTTATTTTTTCCCAAAATATGGACCCAAAGTAAAACTATAGTGATTGAAGTAGTGTTAGAATCATTTAAAAATTGGAGCATATTGAAGGAGTTAAATATGACATACATATGTCGTACTCTTAAGGTACATTCCCCTAACTCTACTAAAGATTATCATCTAATATCATATTGCAATACCATTGATAAAATTAGTGCAAAGTTACTAACCAATATATTGAAGTTTGTAATAGAACTAGTGGTTTATTATCCACAAGGAGCTTTCATAAGGGGAAGATTAATAAGGGAAAATGTATTTCTTGTGAAAGAGTTATTCAAGGGTAATTATAATAAGAATTATTTAGGAAAAATTGTTCCATGAAAGTTAAGTTTTAGAAGGAATTTGATTCATTGTATTAGGGCTTCTAATTAAACACTTTACAGGCATTTAGAGTTCTAGATGTTTTCAGCAATGGTATTGCTCAATATATCACTACTATTTCATTTGGAATTTTGGTTAATGGGGAACCTACAAGATTGATTAAGGTCATAAGGGGATTAAGGCATGAGGATCCCCTATCTCCTCTACCTTTTCACCCTAGTTATGGATGGATTAATAAGGATGATTACGAATATGACAAGGAAAAGTAGGTTTTGATTTCACATCAAATGTAAAGCCCAAAAGATAGTATTGGTTTCCTTTATAGATGATCTTATGCTATTCTCTAGAGCTTATTCCAATTTAGTTTTAAAAATAATAAAAGCTCTAGACTCCTTTAAAGCTCCGTTGGTGTCTCTTCGAATAATGATAAAAGCCAAAATTTAATTTTATTAGGAGCAGATTCTCAATTCAATACCTTTTCTATCTTGATAGGATTAAAATGGAGTAAACCTTCTATAACATATTTAGGTATTCCGATCATTGCTATAAGGCCTTCATTTTCATACTTCAAACCTCTCTTGGACAGGATCCAAAATAGACATGCAAGCTAAAAGAGTAGGTCTTTATCATTGGTAAGTAGAATACAATTAGTTAACTCAATCTTAAGTAGCTTGTATGTTTATTAGACCCCACATCTTTGGTTCCTTAAGATCTTAATCAAGGCCATCTATAGAATTTTGAGCAAGTTTATTTGGTAAAGGCCATGGTACAATATGGTTTGGCTTGAGTAGGCATGTTCCTAAGCATCTATCAATCTTTGGCAACTTATCAAAGGCAAATCAAGTACCTTTAACATATTAATGACATTCATGAACCTAGTGGTTATATGTGTCTTATGCAAATCATATACGGAATTAGTGGAACATCTATAATTTGGATGTGAATAGGCAAGGAAATTTTGGGGTTGGATATTGGAACTTTGTGGCATAGATGTGTGTCACTTGAAAAGTTGTTATAATGGTTCTATCAAAATGGAGCTTGGAAGCACTCACAGTAGACTATATTCAAGATGGCTTTAAGCAATATTATCATTGGTATTTGGCTGGAAAGAAATCAAATATGTTTTAGGATTGATTCACCGCATGGGAGGAAGCTTATATTTTGTTTATCATATATTTTTGCAATTTTTAAGAATAAATATTTCATTTTTATTTATGTTTATAATTTTGTAATTTTTATTCATATATACTAAACATAAAATTTTTGAACATCCTTATACGGAACGACTAATATAAAAACTACAGCCCTTAATCCCCGACGTTATATTTTCCTATGCAAGATGACGTTTCCCTTGGATTACCCATCAACTTCGAAAATTGACTGTCCATTATTTAACGAAACTACCCTAATCAAAACTTATCCAAAATCAGCAGTAAGAACCTAGAAGAGATGCAGCGTTTTAAAATATGTCATTCACGTCGCGAATGCAACCTAGCCAACTAACATAAATCATAAAACACCCATATCCAGGCAATCGCTATCTTTCCAACAATAGGAAAAAGAAAACAAAAGCTTTAAAGCCTTTGTATTTTGTGCACTCTCACCTGTACTTCACGGGCAATAGCCAAAAGTTTGCCCGCCACCTTTATTAACACAAAAGCCAAGCCCTCCACTTGTCACTTCTTCTCAAGGAAGAAAAGTAAAATAAAGTGTTAGATATAAATTAAACGCCATAAAGTCTTTATATACGGCAGCATTATGTTCCCAACAAAAATGTAGCGCCTCTTTTTAATTTTTAATTTTTCTTTTCAATTTTAGTAAAAAATTTTGTTTATTTACATTTTTAATTTTGACTTTTTTCAGTTTTTAAATTTTGTAAAAACTACAAAAAGTAGTTTTTATTTTCTTTTAATATTTTATAATCTAATTTACTATCAACTAAATATATTATTTAATTATTTAATATATTAATTATTAATAAAAATTATGAACAATTTGATTAATAATTATAAATAATTTAATTTAATTTAGTAATTGTTAAGAAATATAACTAAACTTATAATATCTTCAAAATATTAAAGTTTAAATAAAATTTTGATTCAATAATTAAAATATATTAAAATAAATATTAGTTTTAAAAATAAATAAATTATTTATTTTAAGAAAATAAAATGATTTTAATTGATAAGTTGTTAATAAGTATTATATAACAGATTGTAATAAATTTAATTAATTAAAACCATTTATCTTTAAGTTTCTATTTAATATGTAATTATCATCAATAATAAAAATATAACTACGTGGATATTACCAACTAAACAATTCTTTTATTTGAAAAAAATAAAAATAAAAATAAATAAACCATGACGAGGAGTAATTATTGGATATGACAAATCAAATATATCGATATTTGAGTTAGCGAGTCAAATATGGGATAATATATATAGATAGATATACATATATTAAAATTTGACTCTTAATATTATCATGTAAAAAGGGGATAATATCATTTTTATATAAAAGGTAAAATTAACATTTATTCATTACGTTAAACACATTCTTCCAAATTTCAACACATTTGATTTTACATCTAGCATGGTGTGTATTAATTTTTACCTGTCTAGTAATTAATGACCTGCTTGTTTCTTAAGTTTTGCATTTACATATAAAATAGTTGAATAGGGCTGCCGGATTGTGACGCCAATAAATATTTTTTACATGGAGAAATATAATGTATATCATAATTCACATTTACAAGAACTTGAATGAAACACTTTTTATCTTCTTATTATTAAGTCGAAGCCACCAATGACAAATTGTAGTATGTCTATTGAGAAGTGGACCCAATAAATAGACGGCAACCAATTACCATGCCGGCCTTTTACTTACATATGTATACACGCCTCGTTTACGCCGAAAAAAAAAATGGCACTTACATGTGAAAAACCTTCGGAGTTGAGATATAACACATATTTGGCGACAACTGTCTTCGTGAACCTCTCAATTCTTGGTAATTAGTAAGGGATTCATAATGAAGAATGCCTCCAGAAGCAAGCTTTTTCTATGCTTTCGACCTGCTGCACAAATGGACCAACTGGTGCTTGACAACAAAGAGGCCCATCGTCACGGAACCTGTGTTTCTGTGAAGAAGAAAGAGATCACCAACACGAAGCGTAGTGGGTCCAATTCACCGCAATCTGATCATTGTATGGCCACAACAGAATCACAAAATTCGCCAACTCTTGTTTCAACTAAGAAATCCGTCTCTCAGGTGATTAGGGCAGTTTGGTTGGACGCCAAATTGGTTAGTTTCTTGCTTATTAATTGGTAGCTCAAAGGCGATGGGTAGTATATGGTTAACTTTATGAATCATTATTGATTGATCTTCCATGTATGTTCATCTTCGTTGGTTTCAGTTCAATCAAATTCGATACGGCAAAGGTGTACCTCAAGACTACTTAAAAGGGTCAAAAAACAATTCTTCAACAAAGAGCAAAGAGTCTTCGGATATATTGAAAGATTATTCGTTGACCAAAGTGTTAAACACTTACGGTAGAAAACGGAATTCGGGTTTTCGTTATTCTTCGTCATCAATATCACCACCTTGGTCAAGTTCGGTACCAGAACCAAGTCATCAAGAACTTGAAGCAGAATCAAGGAACCAGAAAAAAATACAAAGTCAAAAGGATCAAAAACGCCCACCAATCACTCAGAAGAGCGTGGACAACTCTGGCATATACTTACTCCTTGTCAGCCTTATGGTGACCATATTTTGTGGTAAACTTTGTGCAATACTCTTTACATCAATTTGGCTATATTCCTTGCCTCGTCAAAACATCGTGGACATAATCTGCCGGCCAGAGTATGTTTCGAACCTGCCGGAGGGAAGAGAGCAATGTGAAGAGAACAAGAAGAGGGTAATAATGGATGGGCTGCTAGAGAGAAACCAAAAGAGTCAGATAAGGAGGAGGAGAACAACAATGACTATTTGACGTGAAGACTCTCGTTTTGGTGTTGGATTCTGCATGGTCCATTTCTCTTCTTCTCTGAAATTAATTGTTTCTTCTGAGCACAGAGCACAACGCACCTGTTGGTTGTGCGATTGGCTTTTACTCATGGTACTAACTGTCCTTTTTCCTTTTCATGGTTTCAAAGGCGAACTGTAAAATATTAACAAAATATAAGCCAAATCATACAATTTATTTTCAACAAGTTTCATGTAATTGAACTAAAATCTTTTCACTTTTTTCATGGTCAAATTTGATTGACAAAATTCTAAATACATTAAGACCATTGGCGATTGTATTACATATGTTATTTGTTCCTTAGTCAATTTGGAGATGGGATAAAAGTGCGGAGGAGAACTTGGAGAAGGAAGAATTGATAATTCCAGAGGTAGGATATTGTCAATTTGTAGATGGGATAAAGATGTGGAGGAGAACTTGGAGAAGGAAGAATTGACACTACATAAAGGTAGCCCTTTGGCTATGTTTTTTTTGTTGACAATTTAAAAATTGTAGCTAAAAGTTACCTGAGGCTCACCAATTGGTGAAGCTTCCAAAAATCATCGCTAAATTGCAAGCTTTTGGTGATGATTCAGAAACAACGTCACCAACTGATAATCCTTTGGTGACGCTTTTCTGAAATCGCCACAAAAGGCTTACCTTTTGACGATGATTTTAGTAATCATTGAGAAATGCATGAAAATTATTGTCAAATACTTAAATAACAAAATAGCTCTTTTATTTATAATTATGAATTCACTAACTTTGACTCAATCATTTTGTAATTGAACATCATATAAATAAAAATCAAATCTAATATTATTGATAACGATTCTAAGTGTAAAAATAAATTTAGCTAACAAAATTGTCAAATCCTTTCAATAATTTATGAAACTATAAACTCAAAATTAATTAATATTTCATAGATTTATATTATATAATTTTCTCTTTCAAAATATATGATTTGAGATTTTTATATGGTGTCATAAAATTGTCAAATAGTTTTAACATGAAGTTTGTAAAATAATGATATATGATTCTTAACAAAGAAAACAATAAATGATGATATATGATAAGTAAATAATATAATGATATATGGTAAGTAATACAATTGTAATTAGAAGTTTAACAATTCTTACGGACAAAACAATAAATAAAGTTTCACGCCTACTTCGTCAAAAAGAAAAAATAATTATTTTTCTAAATTGTAAGTGACATGAGACTCGGTAGATAAGGTAAAGGAGTTTTCTATGTCTGGATTCTCAAAAAAGCTCCTTGCATATTCGAAAGCATCAATTGAAATGGACAAAGATCTTCCTCCAAGAGTTGGTTTATTGGCAGTCTCCTCCAACAACTTCTTCGCTTTAACTAAACTACCAAAAGATACATTGAATATTTTCCTAGATGCAGTATGGAACAATGAATTAGATGAACCCCATGTATCATGCATTTCACCTAAGGAACAAACAATATAGAAAAATCATGTTAATTTCTTCCAATCCTTACAAAAATTAAATCCTAAAAACTTTAAAAGCTAAATTAAATGGTATAAGGAACCCAAATTTGAACACATGCATACCCGATTGAATGACTCCGTCATCGCAATGAACAGACATAGTTTTCACAATCAATGATTATTAAAAAACAACGGATTTGCCTAATCTTGTATAGACCATCGGGACATCTCCACTACCTACATTTTCATCTACTTTCTCTTGATGATTCAAGGAAGCTTTACACAACACATAATATATACAATCACATGTTCATCTAATAGCTTCTTAACAAACAATGAGATACAGATAAAAAAAAAGAGAGCTAATTCGAATGATACTAAAAACTTTGAAGAAGAAGATTAGCAATTGAAGGTAAGCGGTGATTAGATTTTAGCGAGCAGATATATTGTACATTAATTTGTTCTTCAATTGGGAGAATTCTGCCAAATACCTCCCATCGGAGCTCATCTCCATCAGAAATTATTTACCACGTCGACATTTTGTGATGAATTTATTTTACTGTTTTATTATGAAAAGTAAATAGAAACAAAAACAAGTCATAGATCTAATCAATATAGAAACAGAATGGACAGGTAAATAAGGAATGAAAAATTATATGAAGTTATATATGCAATTAACAAAATATTCATAGAAGAAGCAAATATCATCAGAACTTAATTTTTTAATAAGCCAAAAATCCCCTGATGTTTCAAACTACATGACTTCATTGTTTAAACGAAGGGCCAGGGATTGTTGATATTGGTTGCATCAGTTTTATAAATCTTTTCCTTCTGATGTGGAGGCAAAGAGATACATTTTGGAACGAATGTCTTAAGAAAATTGGAATAATTTATGTGATTATTGAGCCCCTCCCAAAGTTCAAATTTGTTTTCTTTCCCTTCATATTTGTTTGCATTGATCTTATTAGATGATTTAATGACTACCTAATCTTTTTTCCTTTATTTAGGAAAAGTGTGAGAAGGAAAAGGTTTATTTAGGAAAAATGAAAAAACCTCACAATTAAGGGTCCAAATCATTTGTAGTCGTCTGAAATGAACATGTAAAATATTGTATATAAGTTATAATTATATCAATAAACACGCATTTTTATTGTGCCTTGTATTTTTCTTTCATAAAATAGAGTTAAAAGGAACTATGTAGACAAGAGTGTGATAGGATCACACTATAAAAAGTCATTCATAATAAAAAAGGTCAAAGTTGAATGTCAGAAGAAACAGAAAATAACTATGTAAGTATAATTTTTTTTAAAATTTTAAGTTTATTTATTTAGTAGTACTAACCAATAATATTTACATTTAATATTATTTTTTCTTTTTAATTTTAGCATAAGATGCAAGACTTGTTATAGAAATCAATGTCTGAGGGGAATGAAGTCAATGTAGAAGACATTTGCAATATTATACTTGGTACATGTTCTGGTTATATCAAAAGTCTTGGCTTTGACCTTAAGCCAAATGTTTCAACCTCATCAAGATCTACACACGTTCAACATCTTAAAGTGGAAAACAAGATGCTTAAGGTTGAATTACAATATACTTGAAAAAAGTTAGCGAAGCATGATAAGTACCTAAAAAAAAATACCTGGCTTAGATTATCAAAACAGTGAAGATGAAAGTGAATGGTATTAATTACATCTCTTATAATTTTTTATTTTAATTCCTATTTGAATTATAATTTAAATTCAATAATTTTTGTCCTCAAATTACAAATTTGAAGAAGATGCAACGGCTGAGTGATTTGTATTATAATTTGTAAACTATTCTTTGTATTTATTATTTTGTACACACGAATTGTAGAAGTTGTAATTAAATTCTTTTATATTAAGAAATGTTGATATTTTAATTTTTATATACAATGCTTCAAATTATCAATTATTTTTGTATAATTCTTATAATAAATTAATAATAAATATATCGAGACATTATATACAATAATATGAATTTAAAATGTAACAAATAATTTATTTCAACGTAATATAACATTTCATTAAAACATAGATAAAAAATTTTACTACATTTTACAAATTGTAGTTAAAAACATTTGGATACGATTTTAGAAATGTAGCTAAAAACTTTTGCCTATGTTTTCATAAACGTAGCTCCAATTATTCGGGTATGTTTTAGGAAACGTAGCTAAAAGCTTTTGGCTACATTTTGCAAATGTAGCTAAACACTTTTGGCTACATCTATGAAAACGTTGCTAAAAACTTTTAACTACATTTCCAAAAACATAGCTAATAGTTTTTAGCTCCGAAAATAAGTGTTGCCAAACTTATTGACGATGATTCCTACAATCGTAGCCAAATATTTTTTGCTACGAAAATAAAGCCTTGGCAAAAAAATTTTAGTGACGATTGGCACAAAACGTCACCTACAATTTTCAACTGTGGGGATTTCGTGACGTTTTGGGCATTGAAACTAAATTGTCACCAATTCCTATTAGCGATGATTTTAGTACCTTTAGCTACACTTTTGTTCATAGTCAAAGGTCAACTTTGTTTTAGTGTGATAATTCCAAAGGTAGGATGCCTTTTTGTGATACGGGTCTTTTGTTTGATTTGCCATTATAATTGATAGAAATAAGAAAGATGTAATATGAAAATAATTTAAGAATAATAATTAATTTTAAAAAATAAACAAATAATAACTATAAAGTGAAAAAAAGTAGTCTATAATAATTTCTATGGTCAACTAAACTTACCTAGAATCTTCTTTATCTTGGTTTTGAGCAGGATACCTTTTTGTGACATGGGTCTTCTACTTAATTTGCCATCATAATTGATAGAAATAAGAAAGATGTAACATGAAAATAATTTAAGAATATTAATTAATTTTAAAAATAAAAAAATAATAACTATAAAGTGAAAAAAGTAATCTAATTTCTATGGTTAATTAAACTTAGCTAGAACCTTCTTAGTGGTGGTTTTGAGTTATGTCCTCTATCAATGAATATGCTTTGTCTACTATCATATTCATTAAGGTTCCATCAGTAGCATCATCTACAAATATCTTAGTTCATAAAGTGAAAAAAAAGTAGTCTATAATAATTTCTATGGTTAACTAAACTCACCTAGAATCTTCTTAGTGGTGGATTTGAGCTATGTCCTTTATCAATGAATATGCTTTGTCTACTATCATGTTCATTAAGGTTCCATCAGTAGCATCATCTACAAATATCTTAGTTTATAAAGGTCAATCCATTGTAGAAGGTCCGAATTATTGGTCACTTCTCTAATCTATATTGATGCAGATAGGAACTTAATACTCCTTATATCTCTTACAATCCTTATATAAAGACTCACTTTCCTTTTGGGAAAAGTTGTATTCTAACTCCTTATCTACATGGTCTTACCTAGAGGTAAATACTTCACCTAAAATATATGAGAGTGTTGATCCTAAGCAGCATTAACCCTCTTATAAGGTTTGTAATCGTGCTTTAGCTTTATCTTTAAAAAGGAAATGGAATAATTGAAGCTTAATGGCATTAGGAGATATTCTATTTAGTTTTAGCATGTCACAAGACTCTGGTAACATCAATAAATACATGTTGGAGTTGTTGAACTTCTAAATTGAATTTGCTACAACATAAACAATAATGGAGGCTTTAGCTTAAATTTGGCATCTTCAATTCTTAGGCTCTCAATGCCTAAGTTGATGCCTAGGTATTAATTATGACAAAATCCTTTCAGTAACCTCATGTTTTCTATAGACATCTTTGCTTCCTTAGCTACTATTATCCTCTAAAATCTTTTTCTTATATGCAATTTTCTTTTAATCATGATCTAGCTTAATAACATTCCCAAGATCATTACAATTGCACATACTAGAAGTAATCCACAAAAGAAAAGGAATGAAGAAAATTTAATGAATAAATAATATAACCAAAACATACAAGTCATGTTCCTATTGGAATTCTCATATGGGGTCAGTTCAGTAAACTTGTTCTTTAATAAGCACTCAGATAATTGTATATCTATCTTTTAGTCTATGAGATTAACTATTTCTTTCACAAGGAAGAAACATAACATGTACTAGTCTTTTACGCTCTATTACTGTCTAGTCTTAATATAACAATGACTAGGAACAATTTAAGGATAATATATATATACAATATAAATCTCGTAATTATAATCTTATCATAATTTTGTTTGCAATACACATTTATCCGATAGATTTTGTCATATAATGTATATGTATAAGATAAAAATGCATTTAGATAATTCTGTTACTAAATTACAATAAATCGATTGGTTGTAGGAAATAAATCAACAATTTCCCCCTAAAATAAATCAAATAGGTTCGTTTTATCTTCTTCTGAAGTACTCATTAATGAAGCACATTTCACTCTATATAGCATCTACAGTAAAATAACATCTAATCGTTATATATATAATGAGCATCAAGTCTAAGAATAATAGTTTCCACAAGAGGAACATAACTACTAAAGAAAACAAATATTAAATTAACAAATAAAATTTTAAAAATTATCAGATATTATGAGACTACTTAGAAAGTATAATTTTATTGAAAAACTAGCTAAACATAAAACATACGGTTACTAATCAAAACTGACAATATATAAAAAAAAATTTGGACTATGTAAAAAGATATGGTTTACTAGCTGTAAGTCAAAACGTTTTTTTGGCCCATTAATGATTCAACAATTATCATCTATTGTCAGCATTGTAGAAAAAGAAATGATTCTGCAGTCTAGTCCTTTCCTGAATCCTTCCCCCCTTTAAGGAATATACATGCATGCATCTTTTATTAATGTAGAAATAACGTAATGAAAGAGGAGGCCTTTCTCGACCCCTTTTTGTCGTTAAGAAAGCGAGAGCTTAGTATAAGTAAAGGCTACCTAAAGAACAAATATAAAATAAGAGAACAGGATATAAAGGTAACCACGTAACTTGCTTTGAAAAAAAGCAAAATATCTTGGGAAAGATCTGCAATAAAATTTGCATTATTATTAAGCAGCGATTTGCTTTCTTAATCTTATCAACATCGTTGATTTTAGAGCAATATGGTGTGGCTTAATGTGTCCACCACCAGTGTAAGGCTTAAATGGCGTTTATGGCGTACGAATGAAGTTAAGCCTGCTATGAAAAGAACCATCCCAAAGTTCTCCATTTGAAACCTAAGTTGTGCCCTCTTGGTGAACCCACAGTAGTCCTCTAATCGAAATCTAACTCAACTGAAAGGTTCCCGTAAAGCCAAGTCGTTCAACTAATAAAAACCTTTTATACTTTAACTATCGGACCCCGTTTTCGGAGCCTGGCAATCGCATTCGGATAACATACATTCATCAACCATACTAGCATTCAAAACTCCCCTTTCTAAGCTCAGCTTAGTTCTTTGAATAGTCGACTAATCTATTTATCCATTCCAACCTGAAAACCTCAAGGAACAGCGTTGGTGAGTCCACACTTTACATATGTACATGCTTCGGGGCTATCAGCATAACTTTTTCTATAGGCATCCAATTTAGGGTTTCTTTAGATAGTTTGATAGAGGACTTCAAGAACTACAACTTTCATGAAGACCTCAAAGGCCAATTATAACTTCTAGATGGTCAAAAATAGGACAGAAGATATCCATAAATAGTAACCCAGACGATATTTGTGAATAGTAACATAGAGGAAGTATGTAGACAACAACACAGACGATACTCGTGAACAGTAACACAGAGGAAGCCTGCGAACAGTAACACAGACAAAGTCTGTGAACAGTAGCACAAATGAAATTCTTCAACCAACATAACTTCTTAACTGCTTCTTATTATCCTTGGCCTATGATCTGTGTTCTATCCTCTGTAGTTGACTTTTATCTTCTGTGTTGACCACTTATC
>JAOTAY010000009.1:2720807-2734725 GCA_025629805.1 Erythroxylum baracoense | reverse complement strand
CTCCCTTATCTTAGGATATGTGTCGGAATGACCTACGGGCGTCCCGGTGCGTACCCTAGGGTAATGGGGTGTTACAAGTTTAGTGCTTACCGAGTCGACCCTCCTTTCCTCTAATGTAATATCTGGCATAAGAATATCTGGTGGCAAGCCATAAATTACACAGATCCCATTTATTTTCATAAAAAATCACTTATCAACGTAGAAACTTCCAACTAGATATTGTTTAATTAAAAAAAACCAGGGAAGGCAAGAAAGAGCATGAATATACTAAAGTAGTTAGCTCTTGAGAAATTCTAGATCCTTGATAGAAGAGTAAAGCAGATCTAAGGAAAGGGTGTTAAAATTAAACTGAAACAAATAGGAGTGTCATAACTCCACCTAGCAAACCCCTAAGATGGATAAAGATCTAAGAACATTTCTTTTCTTGATCGAATCTTAGTCTGATTCAATTCCTCTAGCCACCGACATTTTCAAGACATTCATAACATTGATTTTAAAGAAGAAAAGCACTTAAAGCTAAACAAAAAAGGAAAAGTTAGGTGTTTGTGTTTGAGAGAGGGACTTTACAGAGCGGAAGTTATTAGGTTCTTTCTCTGTTTGTAAGCTGTCGTCTTACACTTCAACCCCTTTTCTCTGTTGTTGTCAGTAAACTTCATAGCTTCATCTTCGTGCTTCCTCGTATGTGTGTGTGAGAGAGAGATGGGTGACTACTATAATTTGTTGAAATAAACAGGCAAAAGGGGTTAGAAACGAGATCTGAGAAAAGAGAAAATGGTGGAGGCAAGGAAAGAGTTTGATTTTTGAAATCTGTACTTTAATTTGAGAAGAGAAGAGAAGGTGGTGGAGAGGAGAGGAGAAGCCCAAGAGGATTCGATGAAATGAATAAGAAAGTAGCCTTTAGGTAGATAGACAGATTGGACTGGTTTGATAACAAATCGGTCAGTTCGTTGATAAATCGACCAGTTTTAATACAGAGAGGTTATTAAGTGAAACCGAACCAAACCACTGGCTGGTTCAAACTTTTTTTGGTCAAACTAGTCGGTCTGGTTTGATTTTTAAAACCTTGGTTTGAACAAATGGCAATGAGAATTACTGAGCGAAGAGAGAGAAGGTATGATAAGCTTAGGAAGCAGGGGACTATGCCTGCTGAGGTAGAAGGATGGTTAGAGAGGACAGAAAGAGTATTCGATCAGATGGACTGTGAGTCTAACGAGAAGTTTGACTACACGGTCTCATTACTGCAAGGTCCAACATATTAGTGGTGGAAGACTAACCCGACAGTTCTGCCAGACCTTGTAGTTTGACATGGGAAGATTTTCTAAAGGTATTTAGAGATAATTATATGCCCAATATCTATTTGGATAAGAAGATGAAAGAGTTCCTAGATCTGAAGCAAGGAAGTCTCACTTTAGTAGAATATGAGATAAGACTTAATGAGTTGATAGGGTATGCTACTGCCTTGATTCTTACCGAGGAAGACAAGTGTAGGAGGTTTGAAGATGGTTTGAATATGGAGATAAGGACGAGGCTAGTTATTACAAATTTGAGCAGTTTTTTTAAGCTAACAGCTACCTTGATCCGAATTGAGCAATTGTTAAAAGATGGATAAGGGTAATACAGACAAGGATTCAGAATGAAGAGACAGGGCGAGTCCCAAATTGATTCTGGTAGAAGGTTCAGTAAATGCCAAAATAGATCTTTTCGACCACCGACTAGATCAAGACAGTCGGGGTTCAGACAGAAGGGCAGTTTTGTACAAGCTGGCAGTGGTAGAGGTACAGTATCTTGGAAGATGCCTAACTGTGAACACTTTGGTAAGAAACATAGTGGTGAATGTTGGAAGTTATCAGGAGCTTGCCTTCATTGCGGTTCTTTTGAACATTAGATCAGAGAATTTCCCGCAATTTTCAGAGCACAGTTTGGAATGAGAGAAGGATCAATAACTGAGACAACTGTCTAACAGAGCAGAGCTAATGGATCTGGACAAAGAGGCAGAGATAGAGGCAGAGTGAGTTCAACTAGTCCTACTGTCAAGATAGAGGTGTGGAGTAATCAACTGCAGTCTTAGGCCACAATTTATGCCATCACCAGACAAGAGACTCAGAACTCCCCAGATGTGGTAACAAGTGTGTTAAATGTCTTTCAATTTAAAGCATTTGCATTGGTACATCTAGGATCTATAGATTCATTAATCACGCCACATTTGGCATATAAATTTTATTGTGATAGGGAAATGTTCAAATATGGACTAGAAGTGAGTACTCTAATAGGTTACTAACTACAGTGATAGGAGAAGTGTGTAAAGGGTGTATGATTCAAGTTGATCAGGGAGAGTTAGAAGTTGATCAGGGAGAGTTAGAAGTTGATTTGATAGTATTATAGTTAAGTAAGATAGACCTTATCTTAGGTATGGATTGGCTCATGGCGTTGTCATGAATTTTTATACTAAGGAGGTGATCCTTAAATCTCATAATTAGCTGAGAGTCAGGAGGTGATCCTTAAATCTCCTAATCAACCGAGAGTAATCTTTCAAGGTGATAGTCAAGCAGTGCCAGCCAGATTGATATCATCAATGAGTGCTTTGAGATTGATTCGAGGAGGATATAAAGCTTATCTGGCTTATATAGTTGATACCTATACTAAGCAGACAGTACATGATATTTTTGTTGTTAGGGATTTCCTAGATGTGTTTCCCGCTGAATTATTTGGTTTAACCCCAGATAGGGAGACAAAGTTCACTATCGATTTATTTCTAGGTACTACTCTTATATCTGTTCCTCCATATAGGATGGTACCTATGGAACTTAAAAAACTTAAGGCTTAATTACAGGAGTTGATGGATAAAGGCTTTATTAGATCAAGTGTGTCACCTTGGGGAGCCCCAGTTTTATTTATGAAGAAGAAAGATGGGACCTTGAGGTTGTGTATTGATTATAGGCAACTGAATCGGGTGACAGTGAAGAATAAGTAGCCGTTATCAAGGATAGACGACTTACTTGATTAGTTACAGGGAGCTTAGATGTTTACTAAGCTAGGCTTGAGATCAGGTACTATCAATTAAAGATAGTAGAGGCTGATGTACCGAAGAGTGCATTCAGGACTAGATATAGGCATTTCGAGTTTTTGGTGATGCCCTTTAGGTTGACAAATGCCCCAACTGCTTTTATGGCTTTGATGAATAAGGTATTCCAACCTTATTTAGATCATTTCGTGGTTATGTTTATTGATGATATTTTGGTTTATTCGAAAAGTAGAAAGGAATATGTTGAACACTTGAGATTAGTCCTATAGATAACGAGAGAGAAGTAATCATATGCCAAATTTAGTAAGTGTGAATTTTGGCTTAATAGAGTAGTATTCTTGAGTCATAAAGTGTCTAGACAGGGCATACAGGTAGACCTAAGGAAAGTTGAAGTAGTAATGAAGGTGGAAACTTCAAGAAATGTGTTTGAGATCTAGAGTTTTCTGGGATTAGTTGGATACTACCGGAGCTTTGTTGAGGGGTTTGCTTTTATCTAAGCGCCTTTGACAAAAATTATGAGGAAAAATATACCCTTCAGATGGACTGATGAATGTCAAAGGAGTTTTGATGAACTCAAGCATCGGTTAACTACAGCACTAGTGTTAGCTATTCCATCTGGATCTGGAGGATATATAGTGTACAGTGATGCTTCACACTAGGGGTTAGGATGTGTACTGATGTAGCATGGTAGAGTGATTGCATATGCATCGAGACAGTTAAGGTCTTATGAGTTTAATTATTCGGTACATGATTTAGAGCTTACTACAGTAGTATTTGCTTTAAATATTTAGAGACATTATTTATATGGTGAGACATTCCAGATATTCATTGATAATAAAAGTTTGTGGTATTTTTTGTATCAGAAAGAGTCGAATATGAGACAGAGATGATAGATAAAGTTGATTAAATATTATGATTGTACAATTGAATATCATCCTTGTAAAGCTAATGTAGTAGCTGATGCATTAAGCAAAAAATTGGATAGCAGTGTAGCACAAATGTAGACATTGAGGTTACCCAACTTAGTGCAATTGAGAGCATTGAATTTTGAGTTGAAATCGGGGAAGAATGAGGCATTGATAGCCACATTGAAGCTTAGACTAGTATTACATGAGAGGATAAAAAAAGCTCAAAGTTATGATCCTGAAATTGTGAAGTTGAAGGTGAACCCGAATTCTGAATTTGAGTTAAGAAATGAGACATTATAGTTCAAGCAGAGATTATGTGTACCCGATATTGAGAATCTAAGAAAGGAGATTTTGGAGGAAGCACATATAGAAGCTTATGCTATGCATCTTGGCACTACCAAGATGTATAATACGCTGAAACAACATTTCTGGTGGCTAGGAATGAAGAAGCAAGTGGCTGAATATGTGGCTAAGTGTTTAACATGCTAATAGATTAAGGCAGAGCATTAGGTTCCGGTTAGAAAATTACAGCGTAGAAATGGGAAAGAATCACTATAGATTTTATTACAAGTTTGCCAAGGACTTCGAGACAACATGATGCTATATTGGTCGTTGTTGATAAAGTGACCAAGTTAACCCATTTCTTACCAGTGAAGAAGAACAATACACTGGATCAGTTAGCTCGGAGATGTGTGAATGAGGTTGTAAGATTACATGGGATTATATTGTCCATTGTATCAGACAAGGATCCAAGTTTTATCTCGAGATTTTGGGGTAGTTTACTGATAGCTTTGGGTACGAAGTTGAACTTTAGTACATCATTTCATCCTCAGATAGGAGAACAGAGTGAGAGAACTATTAAGACTGTTAAGGATATGCTTAGAGCTTGTTTTTTGGAGTTTTAATTAGCATGGGATCAATATGTAGCTTTGATTGAATTTGCTTATAATAATCATTATCACAGTAGTATCAGAATGACACCATACTAGGTGTTATATGGCAGAAAGTGTCGTTCGTCTTTGTATTGGGACGAAGAGGGTCTATATTGGCCCCTGAAATATTTTTGTTAATTGTGATATTCTATAGAATTTGAATTTTTTCCTTAGAATAAATGGAGTTGTTAAGCATGATTTAAATAAATTATGAGGTCATAATAGAATTATTATTGGAGTTTAATTATTTATGTCAATGTTAGTAGGATTTTATTTCACTAGTTGGTGAAATTAATGCATTAAGAATGAATTGAGAGCATTTTTAGCATGCCACTTAAGTTTAGAGATCATGAAGCATCAAAGCAAGGGCAAAGGTGACTTTTAGCACTCATTAAGGGTAAAATGGGAAGAAGAAAGTGTAGTCTTGCTCTTAAGGTGGAGAAAAATGTGAATTGAAGGAGAAACTGAAGTGAAAAACGAAGAAGAGAGTGTCATGGGAGAAGAAGAAAAGAAGAAAAAAATAAACTAGGTTTCTAGTTTTCTTAGTTTTAAAGAGTGATTTTGAAGTTGTTCAAGAAGGAAAAAAGAAAGAGGAAGAGAAGAGCTTCCATTTGAGCCAAACATATCTTTGTTTGGTGAAGATTCAAGGTAAGCCCAATTTTAATCCTTTAGATTTTTAGAAGGATTTTGGTTTATGAAGCTTAGAAAATGCATGGGTTTAAGTATTGTAGAATCATTTTTTAGTGAATGTGCTTTTTGAGTTCTCAATTTAGATTCCTATTGAATTGGAATTTTTACCAATATTGAAGGAAATTAAAAGGAGAAGCAAGAGGAGCAAGAAGAGAGGCATCTTTGAACAATTGTTAAGCAAGGAATTCAAGGTAGGTCACATTTTTATAATTGAATAATAAACCATTAATGTTTCTTCGAAATCAAGAAAGTAAATGTTTTTCAATTGTATTATAAATGTGCATTTATTGCTCTTTAAATGCTTTGATAAAGTGCTATGTGTTTGGTATGTGAATATTGTATTGAAGATTTATGAAAAGAATGCGAAAATGAATTTTCTTGCTATGTCTATGAAATCACTTTTCGAAAAAAGTGTCATTTTGGGTAATAAGTTTACAAGTTATGAAATACATGTTATGTGGGTTTGGTCTGGTCCATTCTGTATGCCAAGTGCACTTTGACTAAAGGCTTCTCCCGCCTGCCCGCAAGTGGCATAGAGCTCCTTCAGGTACTCCCTCATGTTTATGACTACGCAAAACTACTATGTGGAATTGTATTAGTTCATTCTGTTCACAACTACACAAGACCATTTCATAGGAATGTGTTAGCTTATTATGTTTATGGACCTCCCAAACTATTTTGATGTGCTTATGTGTTGATAAGTTTATTGAATGCATGATTTGGGTTGCTTATAAATTGTTTAATAAATTAAAAATGTGGAAATATATGTTTCATGATGCATTCGAGGAACTTTTCAGACCGTTTTAACCTCGAATGAATCCTAGGGCTTCTAAGGTATTTAAGGAACAACAAGAACAGAGAATACAAGTTTTTTACAACAGCCAAATTCTGAAAACCCTAGAGAGCTTATCGAGAGATTTGAGGAAGGAATCGAAGAAAGAGAGACACGAAGAAGAAGCCTACACGAAGTACTTCCTGGAATAGGAGGTTTCCTACTATTGCTTCCTCCACTAATGCATTTGACTCGTGTTTTTTTATTTTATTTCAATTTTATTGATGTATAGAATTGGGATAGTTGTTGAGAATAAGTTATGTTGAATGTTGACATATGTTTATACACCTTCTGGATTTTTATCTTTGAAATTAATGAAGTTTGATTTATTGTGTTTTTATTGAGTTATTATGATTCAATTTCTATTCTTAATAATTTGGTAATAAACTGAGAGGGTGAACTGGACTAACGAGAGTTAGGTAACTTGATAGATTAAGAATTGAATCAAACCAGTAAATTTATGTAACGAGAGATGGTGAATAGGTTTTCGGTAGGTTATTGGACAATTTCATAACTAATTTAGGTTTTGGGTCAGTTGGGAATTGAGAGATTACAATTCCATAATATAAATTAGGGTTTATAAATATAACTCGAGAAAGACTAATCCACCCTAGGACCATCTAGACCTAGTAATTCAGTGATTTCATAATTAATTAGGTTCTCATTAAGATCATATTTAAACCCTTTTTTCTCAATCGGTAGTTCTTAGCTTGATTCTCGATTGGGTTGTGCACTTTGCTATCTTGTTTATATTTCTGAAATTTAATTCTTAAAATTGATTGTTTGATTGAATAATTTCTACATTAGTTGTTTATTTTGATTTATTACGAATTTGCGTTAAGCCTTAGATTTTAGGATTAAATTAACCCTCCTTGTGAGATCGATACCTTAGGTACTACACGAACGACCCGCACGCTTGCGGTATTATCGAGGTTAAAAATATTAAAACTTATCATACCTGCAATCAGTACAACTACATTATGCATTTGCAGTTAAAACATATAATATCACACATATAATTGGTATATAAGAAGTCCATATTAAGAGAAACAAGAGCTTTTTTCCATTTGATAAGGTAATAAAAATCCCAATGCTAGCTGAGTTCTCTATGTTACAACCATCTAATTTTAGCTCCCAAGGCTTCTTTTCTCAAGTAAGCACTAAATGCTTCATGTCCTCTTAAATTTTTATCATTGGGTGGCTTGCTAAGAAGTTGGCTGATGTGTACCCCTTTTCTAACTTCTGAGGATAGTACACTAGGTTAAAATTTATAAGAGTTACGAGCCCCTAACTGCTGTTCCTTAAAATGACTAATTTATTAAGCATATATTTCATCAAATCAATTTACGGAACCATTCATACCCCATTTTGAAGCAAATAATGCCTTAATTTTAGACAAGAAAAATATAAAACTGAACATAATTTCATAATCAAAATATACTTCCTTTCTTTTGGTGTGAACATTATGCTCAAATAGTAAACAACATACTTATGGCCTGCCTTATTATTTTGAGCTAGTAGGCACCTAGTAGATTCTTTTATCGTAGAAATATATAACTTCAAAGATATTCCTTTCCATGTTGCCATCAACACTAGGGGTTTAGCTAGGTATTCCTTAATCTTATCAAATGGCATCTGATTCTTTACTTCCTACAAGAATTCCTTATAGTTTCTCAACATTAAGACATCTAAGAATTCTTTTGCTTGACTGGCAAAATTAGCAATAAACCTTCTATCATAATTTATTTGGCCTAAAAACATTTACAGTTTTATCTTCTTTTACAGTGGATTTTCAAAAATTGCTTTCACCTTACTTTTAAGTAATCCAATCCCTCTTTAATAGACCAAAAATCCCCCCAAAAATTTTCCTACTCTTACTCCAAAAGCGTACTTTAAAGGATTAACTTCAACTTGTGTGTAATCATCCTTTGGAAGGCTTCCCTTAAATTATGGATATGGTCCTTACTGCTTTTTTATTAAAAAGTAATATTATCTATATAAACTTCAAATGTAGAACCTATTAAATCAAGGAATATATCATTCATAGCCTTCTGGTAAGTGGCTCCCATATTCTTTAACCTAATCAAAACTTATTTAAATGTTCTTATTGATCCAGGACATCTGAAGGTTGTTTTAGGGATATTATCCTCATCTATAAAATTTTGATTGTAACTAGAAAAGAAATCCATAAAAGATAACAATGAATGTCTAACCATAGCATTAATTAAAGAATCATTAATCAATATCATGTGCACATATTTAGAGGTAGCAACAATCAAATCCTTAAAGTCAACACAAATTTTTAACTTGCCATTTTCTTTACTATAGGTATAATATTAGCTAGCCACTCAGTTTTTTTGGATGGTCTAATGAACCAGCCTTACATAACTTTTCAGTCTCTTCTTTAATTTTTAATTTGACTTCTTTGGACTAGTGTCTAGAAGGTTGGTAGTGAGGATGAACTTTTGGCTTTATACGAAGAATGTGCTCTACCTACCTTCTACTCAATCTTAGCATCTCAATATAGTCCCAAGCAAAACAATCCTTGAATTCCTTCAAAAGTTCAACCAATACCACTCTTATTCTCGGATCTAGATTTTTACTAACAAATACCCCTACAAAATTCTCCTAAACTACTCCAATTACTTCCTCATATGATTTTTAACTTTGGCTCCTGAAATCGTTGATCTTACTTGGAGAAAATTTCAAATCCTTAACTTGACCATAATCCTCTATTGAGAATTCTTCCTCTTTAAAAAAAATAGATTGGCATTCTTACACCTTTGTAATTCTTAGAAATTCTCTATGATTTGTTGAATTTGAAATTTGACTTATGTGGTTGGATCTACCACATCTTCTCTTTGTGAAAGCCTATTCATAAAGTCCCTCTATAATTGGAATCTCCATAGGCCTACTAATAGGCACAAAGGACAGGCCTATTAGTAGGCACAATGGCAGTTGTTTTTACCCAATTGTTTTACTATGATATTATATTTTCTTCATCCTTATGTTTTGAACATTCTCCTCGCTATAGCTTTCAAATATGAATTGGCTTCACTTAATCATGATAGAATTTTGCCTCTACTACATCTACTCTAAAAATAAAAAGGCTAAGAATCCATCTAAACTCTACCTTATTTACTTTCCACAAAAGCATAAGACGATGAAGAGATAAAGGAATATATAAATTGGAGTGAATACAATCTCTTCCCAACAAAACTTGATAGCTCGCATATATGTCTACACTAAAGAAGGATCGTAATAAAGACTTATCCCCTACTATGGCATTCATAGGGAGAATTCTCCATGCCTTATTCATCTCCCTTATCAATGTAACACTTTTTTGGGATCAAGTTTTTATCACCTTTGCCAAAACTTTCATCATTATAGTCGGCATAATATTTACAGTGACCCATTGTCAATTAAAACTCTTACGGTTGGTTTGCCATTAATGTGGGCCTTAAAGTACAAGGGTCTCACATTATTAAGCCATGTTATCAATCAATTTCTCTAGCACTACTTTGTTTGGTATTGAAATACTTTCATAAGAAGGAATAGGTCTTGTAGAAAGCAACTTCCTTATGATGAACTTCCCAAAACGATGACGACTTGTCCCCTTTGAATTTGGTGTTATTTCTTTTCGATTGAAGCCTTTACTTTTAAGTTCTAGTTAATGTCGTTAGATTTCTATGATTTCGTATATGGTACCATTGACAGGATGGGGACACCTGAGGTGGTACTCTGAATCGAGGTTATCTATGTTAAGAGTTCTAGTGGTAAATTAATGAACTTTTTTAGCAACAAGAAATCAAAGATTTTCCTTCATTTTGAAAGTGTCAAAAGTATATTAAATCTAAGTAGAGGGTGTCTAGATCTTCCTTTTAAATTTAAGTAATTTTTTGCTCCAAAGTAGGATAAACATAGGTTTTAGGGATATTGACTTCAACCACTGCTGAGTCAACTGGACTTGTTTCCATATAATAAGTACCAACTAAATTCCTTTTCCAATGTCTTTATTCTCTAAGAAATTCTTGATATTTCGATGCTTTTATTGCCAATTCATAAAAATCGTGAAATTTTATACGTTAGAATTTTTTTAAAGTTTAATATCGAGGCCTTTTAAAACTAACTTTATATATTTAGTCTCTGCAAATACAATCTAACATTGAATTCTCATTCTTCAAAATTTGGCAATGAACATGTCTATGTTCTTGCCGCTTTCTTAGTCACTTTAGATAATTTGGCTATACTGACATCATCTTCAATCTAAAAAACCTACGTACGAAACATCCTTTCTATTTCAGTTTATGAAAGAACAAACTTCTTAGGCAACATAACATACCAGGAAAAGGTCGTGCTTATTAATGAGTTTGGAAACAACCATTTGAAGTTATCTAAATTCTTGTAATTAGTTAATTCACCACACTGAGTAATGAACCTATTAGTATGCTCAACAGTTTACTGGTCATCTTCACTAAAAAGAAGGTAAATTTAGGAATTATGTAACCACAATGATAAGGATGCTCGTGGTCAATATGCTTCAGATAAAGCATACACAGTTCTTAAACATCTTCTCTAACAGCTTCCATATCAACATGAAGTCTTATTTCTGGAGGACTACTAAGAAAAACATGATTATAGTTTACAACATAAAGGTTGCCCCCTAGGTTGTAATTTTCGGTAAAGGCTGAATTAGACTTTAAATCCTAATGATCATTTACATAAACAACATCATTTTTTGTTGATAGTTATAGCAATTTCAAAGTCGCTCCAGCTGGAGACTTAGTTAAAGGCGAAGTTACCTTCTTAAGATTTTCTAATCATTTGGCATATAAGCCTTCAATTCTTACTGCAATATGTACTTCTTCTTCTAGGACTAAAGCCATAGCAATTTCTTTTCTATTCCTTATTTGTGGCATCATGGTCCCACTAGGCAAGCCAAATTGTTGACTACTTTTACATCCAACTAGGAATTCTCATGTTCTAAGGAGGAATTCTCATAAAAATATACTTGACTTCTAGACAACTTTATAGGTGGGTTTTGGAAAACTTAAAAAAATATATTTCTAAGTAACCAAAATATTAGAGTATTGAAATAAAATTTAAGTTGAAATGATAAATTTATTTAAATAAAAGAAAAGTAAAAAATGCAAAGGAAACTAAAACAATGATAGGTTATGTGTATTTGTATAGTATGATTGATACCTTTCTTTCTTTTCCCCTTATTGGTGTCTTTATACATCTTTACAGATGTAACTAGCTCAAACAGCTCTTATGTAACTTCTCGGCTTCAAACTTCTTCCTAATCGTGTCTATGTTCTGACTAACTGCACATCACACGTCCATCATGTCTCAACTGTCCTACCTCCCACATTTTGGACTTTCTTAGTAATTATTTTGTCTAAGAATTCTCCATATAATCTAATTAGCTCCTGAAACTTAAAATAGTTAGACCTTTTCACTTTTGGGCCCAATGGGTCAAATTCCTCTTAGACTATCAACATGTATCAATCATATCAAAATAATAAACAAAGTCTTGATGATAAAAATAACATAGAGAATATTATAAAATAACTTTTGGAATGTCTATCTAAAGGCTAACTACTATATATTTTTAAAGTTGAGAGATTAGATGAGATTGAAATTCAAATCAAGACTTAGTGATAATAGCTCAAAGAACTTCTATTACGACAATTAGAGCGATATAGGACATTTATATATCGTCAATGAGCTCTCTAAAATTAGAGATATAATCCTAGGATAAGATATTGTCAAAGAGGCTTTAGGAGACAATCTCTTAGCTATCTCTAACAAAAGAAAATGTGAGATTACGAAGCACATACAAATTGCTTCTCTAATGGTCATAGGGAGAATAAAATCATGTGGCTAAGACATACTTCAAGAAAATATACTAATAGTTCATGCAAGTAACTACTTAAACACTAAGCTTCGAAGGTTTAATGGAGCAAGGTTATGTGGTTTAAATATTCACCTTCCAAAGGCATCTTTTTTTCTCATAGATAATGATCAAGTTGAGGTTAATTACCTTGGATAGGCTAAGGGGAATCTTCAATGTATACAAATGTAGTTTCTGCAAGTAAGAGGGTGAATCTATCAATCACCCCCTATTCCCTTCAACTGTTTGACAAAAGATAATTCAACTTTGTAACCACAAATGAACTAGTTAGAAGTTATTGGCTGGATCAGTCAAAGAAGAATTAAACGCAAAATAGATTGCATTTAGAAATGTGATATATGTTATATAGAAAGAGAGGGACCTAATAATTTTCTAAGGAAAAGAATTCTAGAGTCATAAATATTTTTTAATTAGTTATCATTTTTCAAAAATTATTTTTAATAATTTGTTATTTTTATTTTCCATATATTATGTTATTTAATTGATTTTCATAAATAAAGCAAGTTGTGATTAAGTTTATATTCTTATTTTTTTGTTCTAAACAATTTAATTTTTAATTTTTTTTGTAATTTTATATCTTGAAATGATTTTATACCTTCTTTTTTTTGTTCATTGATGTAATTTTCTCTAGTTTAATTTTTTGACTTGTCCCTTGACTTAACTTTTAACTTTCTAATCGAACATTGACACTTTTCACTTTTATCTTAACTTTTATGTTCATAGACACATTTTAATCGGTATATTGACCAATTATATAAATTCTTCACCACACTGGATTTATATAGAAAAATGACAATGACCTAAGCTTTCTACATATATTATAGTTAAAGCAATTACATAATCTACAACAACGACCAATAAAATTTCCGTTAAAATTGAAGTATGGAGAGTTTTAGTATTTGCAGTCTTACCCTTAATTAGTATAAAATTTTCTAAAAAATCCGGAAGAGATGAAAATAAATAAATAAAATTTAAAAACAAAGTTAGGGAACAAGAGAGAAAAGAGTAATTTTTGCAAGCAGAAATAGGCAAAGGGACTAGGGATAAACCCAGAGAAATATAAGCACTAGTTTTCTTTTTTAACTCTTTCTACGAGCTCAAGAACCCAAAACACGGAAACCAGGAATATCAGAACAAAATGTACACAACCCAGGAGGGCTCTCTAGAAAACGTTAGGTTTTTGAGCTGAGGGAGCAAGAAAAAGATTCTCACACTTACACACACAACAACAAAAATCAAAAGCAAGATATGTTAGCTTACGACCGCTTTATAGCCCCAAACATCTCTGCTCATTCATCAATGTCTTGTGTTTTACAGAAAGAAGCAAAAGTTATACACTGAGAATATGCGAGTGGACTCGACCATTTCTTGGATGTGAACTTCACCTTTTTTGAGATAAACAAAACACCACTTAGGGCCTGTTTGGTTGGATGTTAATTAATGGAACGGAAGGGAACGGAATGGAACGGAAGGGAATGGTTTATAATGGAATAGAATGTAATTTAGTGATATGTTGTTTGGGAAGGATGGAAGGGTTCACAATGTAATGTAATGAAATGTTGTTTGGATGATAGATGGAATGGAATGTAATATATAATAAATGACTATTATACCCCT
>JAOTAY010000009.1:2693830-2713361 GCA_025629805.1 Erythroxylum baracoense | reverse complement strand
CATATATATTTGTGATAGTATGTTACACTGGAATGCAAAGTAAAGTGATTTTGAGAATCAGGATATGAAGCCTTAAATGATTTTTACACTAAGAAATGATTCATGATTATTGATAAAAATATATTGATGAACAGTGCATATTTTTATGCTTTTCTTAACAAAAGTATAATTATAATTGAAAGTATGCAATAAGAAAAATATATGACAATAAGAATAACTACTATGGTGACAATTAAAATTAAGTGCAAAAAATACAAGAGAAAGTATTGAATAAAATCTAGAGGTGTTAGTGTTACAGAAAGATTTATTTTATTATTTATAGGTACATGAGAGGAAGAATTAAATAATTGGAAAAATTAAAAATGTTTCGACATTAAAAACAAATGAAATAGTTTTATTATACCATAATTAATTATTTTAGAACTAATGTAAAGAATAATTAGAATTTCAACAAAAACATGTGATATTTTGTTAGATAGTATATTATAATATAAGTGAACTATATTTATCCAATAAAACAAAATAAGTTAAAATTTTTAATAAGAAGATATGACTATAAAGTTGAAGATAAATTTATAGAAATTTTTTTTGTTAAAATTTATTGTTAACCGATCAGAGGTATAGAGTAAGAGATCAAAAATAAATATAAAAATTTCTTGCACTTCATATTTATATAGAAGGTTATTAGACATATTAAGAATTTATAAAGAAAAGACTACCAAAATAAGACTAATATGTAGTTAGATATATTGATCAGGAGTTACATTCAAGGGGGGTGAATTAAGTGCTTGTATAATTTTAAAAACTCTTTATAAATTAAAAATTAATATATTGAGAAAGTTTAGATAAGTAATATGTACGCCAAACAATACTTGATCTAAGTTTTTAATTAGGTTTCAATCTAAATAAAAGAACTTGGAGATTTTCAACTTATCCTTTATTGATGATTTTCTTCCATTTTCTAAAGCATACATAAATCAGCATGTGTCTTGATGACCTTTCTCTAAGTTTTCAATGAGTTATCCGGTTTGGCCAGCAATCCTAGCAAAAACCTTCTAATTATACTAACCGATCCATAACACATAGCTACTTGGCTCTCTTCCATTTTAGGCCTTCAAATTAAAATTTATTCAGTCACTTACTTTTAGAGATGGGTCTGGCCTCCCGACCCAACCTAATTTTGGCCTGAGTTAACCGAACCACAGACGAGTCAAGTCAGGCCACAGACCAAGGTCGGGCGGGTCACGGGTCGCCTGGCCTGACCCATGGCCCCATCGTTACTTCTAAACCAATGTCGTTTTGGAAGTTTTTCTCAAAAAATGGCCAGTGGCCCGTCTGGTTATAAGACGAGCCACGACCCAACCCATCCCAGCCTGCCAGCTACAGGCCACCAAGACCTGAGGTCAGGCTGGGTCTGGCCCGGGCTAACTGACATATCTACTTACTTTTGCCTTCTAATCACAATAAAGAGACTAAGAAACTAACCAAGCAAATAAAGAAGATGCTGAGATCCTTCATTTGCCCGATCCATTGACACCTCTACTTACTTTTGCCTTCTAATCACAATAAAGAGACTAAGAAACTAACCAAGCAAATAGAGAAGATGATGAGATCCTTCATTTGGTCTTGAAAGAATGGTAGTAGATATAACACATAAGTGTGATAGGATGAAGTATTTAAACCTCTTTAATGAAGAGGGTTAGGTACTACTCGTATTAACCTAACAAAAAACGTGCTTACGGGGAAGAAAATATGGAGAATTTTGATAAAAAAAGATGCACTGTAGGTAGGATGGATTTTTACCTATTTCTTACAAGGAAAAAGCCTTTGGGAAGTTTTTGTTAAGCGTCTACCTCATGGTTTCTTCAATTCTAAAACTAATAAGTCAGTTAAGTAGGAATTTTGTATGCATAATTAGGAATGGAAGAACAACTTCTATTTTCTACGATAACTAGTGTAAAATTAATCCTATCATTGAATTAAAAATGTTGATTGAAATCCTAAATAGTCACATAGTACATTCCATGGTCACTATATGGATCACCAGTAAATAATAGGATAACTTTCCCCCTCAAATGCCACATATCTTACCTTACTATAATTCAGATTCTAAGAAGAATGATATTTATCATTAACTTGAACGTAAGTCAGTAGTTTTCCCAAGCAAATCTTGTACAAATCTCTTTAGATTAGGAGGGAAAACATAAGGTTGGAGCAGCTCAATCTAAAACATTGCTTTGCTTCCAAAACTAACCTTATTCATATGGTTGCAATCAGGAACATACTTGTAACTCTTGATAGATTGAGTTATCTCAACTTACCATCCATTTGTCTCTTCTGTAAATGACAACCAAAAAAACTGGAGCACCTATTTTTCAACTGCACCTTTACAGGCATCATATAGAGTAACATTATGTCTCTATGCCAGGTTAAGTATAGAATTTACAAGTATAATGAGATATTGGAATGGATAAATGCAGATAGGAATATGACCAAAAGAGATAGGGATGTCATTATATAGCTTTTAGATTAAGCATGTACATAATATGGATGGAATGGAATAACATATGCTTTAAAGGAAATGAGCAGAATAGAGAGCACATTCTAACTGAGCTGTTACAATAGATAGGGGGTAACTTCTCCTATTAAAAATAACTATGTATTGCCTTCTTTGGATTGTCACAACTTAGAAATTGGATAACTAGTTTATTTAAAGTTATAGAAGCTGATAGATTGAACCTTTTATTACCTCTATAAGATACTCCATTAGCTAATCTTCATTTGGTTTTAGTGTACCAACTTCTAGGATTTATCTAGCTTGTACGTTTAATAGTTGAACTCCTTATTCTATTAATTTTACTCTTTAATTTTTAAAAAAATTCTAAATTTTCATTAAATAAGAGATTCAATTTTAGTAATATCAAATTACTTTTAAAATTCTTCTTCTAGTAGTCATACACTGTGGAGTATCTAGCTTACATTGGAATGGATACAATTGTCTTTTATATGATTATGAACTAAATGAAATGTTGTGAATTGTGACAAATCAATGTTAGTGGGTATATCAAATTAAGTAATTAAATCAAGTAAGCATCAAAAAATGTAAAAGTGAGTAAAGGAAAGAGATTGCAAATATGTTTTTTTGGTCACCAAAAATCATTACCTACATGTACTCCTCATGTAATTTCACTTGAAATTTACTATCCTTTTATCAAATTTGTCTTTAGCCTCTTATCTCTTTCTCATTCTATCTCATAGACTATATAATCACACCAATGCATATAATGCAACAAAGTAAAATAAAACAGAGGATCAATTTTAAGGATTTATTTTGATTTATACCTTATAATGAGTACTTAGACATTGAATATAAATTCCAATTAATTAGAAAATTATCATTTAGTTTAAGTTTTTCAGAAATAAGGGTGAAATGAAGTTTTATGTAATTCTTCGAAAACAATTTAACCTAAATAATTTAAAAGTAAATAATAAAGAATAATTACAAACAAAAGAAATACTCGAAAAATAATCAATTAGATTATACTTAAGATGACCGTGTACTTAAAACTTTTATTATTGATTTTCATTTATTATATCTCCTTCTTTTTGGAATTTGGCATTATTTTGATTTTATCTTAATGAATTTAGTAAGTGAATCAGGTTGTGTTATTTTTGACAAAGTACTAGAAAAGGGCGTAATGGAACTGAAAGGCTAACATGATGAGAAGGTATCATGGAGAGGATGTTTAGAGAGAATGAAAAATGATTAGTAATGAAAAGTTTTGTCTTTTTCAAAAATAGCAATGAGTGAACATTCGGTCAATTTGGAATAAAGACCATGATTAAATCATAAAACAATCCAATTTTCAAAATTATGGATACTTTTTTTTGGGATTTTGGGAATACAATGATGGTGATTTCTTTAGTTTCTATTAGATGGCTCTCAATTAAAGGAACTTTAATGGTCTGTGCTTAGATACCTTTTTGAAGAAATGAACAATAATTTTTTGCATACTTAGATAATGATGCACATTCTTATTCTTCATCTTAGGCGAAGGTTCTTTATGATGCAAGTGTTTGCCGTTTAGAAATATGGTCTCAATATTAAATCAATTCTTATAAGTTTACCAAATTTCATATCCTATCATTAGAGTTTTTTAGGCTTTCAACATGCTCTTGAACTTCTCTCTTTTTGATGATTTGAATAATGAGTTTTCAAGGGCATTGATCTCCTTTTTTCAATGCCTCATTTTTAGGCATTAATAGATTTATATCATAGTTGTCAATAGTATGACTCTTAAATGTCTTAATACTGTGCAATTGACTTTTGAACTTATCATTGTTTACTTACAAATGCCTTTAAGAGCTTTTGAGTCTTTATGTTTAGAAGAAAATTTCTTCCTTTTATGCTTGTAATCTCAAGACAATATACTACCTCTTCATATGTTAAGTCAATATTATTTTTATATGAGTGAGAGATAAAGGGTATCTTATTATCATTATTGGCAATGAAGCACATATAAGCCATTTTATTAATTATTTGCTTACTTTCAAATTCATTAGAATTGTCCCATGTAGCTTTAAGACCTTTTTTCTTCTTATGATCCCTCTTCTCCTTTTTCTTACTTTCTTTAATTGTCCTTATCATCATTGAGAAAAGGGGATTAAGACTTCACATAACTTGGCTTCTTATATTTATAGCTAATGATATTAGAGGATTTTCACGTTATATCACTCTTTCTCTTCTTAAATTCCTTTCTTTTGGAGTAACTTTTTAAACTTTCTAGTGAGAAGAGTAATATTCTCTTTAACATTATCATCTGATGAAGTGTCACATTCATTACTTAACTCTCAGTTTAGTGTTTTGAAGGAAAAGTTCATTATCTTTGGAGCCACCTCTTCCTCTTCAATCTCCATTTAGCACATCTTATATGTGAGGAGTTAGTAGATGAGTTGCAACAAAGGCAAAGTATTTAAAATTTTCACTTCTTATATAGCGATCACCTTTGCTTCCTATGTCTTTGATAGAGGCCTAAGAAGTTTTCTCAACATATCAACATTAGTATAGAATTTGGTTAGGCCTTTAAGAATATTTATAATGTTAAAGAACTTATTGTACATACTAGAAATGCTTTAATCAGTATATAAATAGAAAATCTCATATTGATGTATAAACATGCTCACTTTTGTTTCTTTTATTTAATTTGTGCTCTTATATGTAACTTTAAGCATATATTATTATAAGCCCTCTCATATATGAACATCTTACTCATTCTTCCCTAATGCACAAAATATGAGATATATATATGACCCTACTATTTAAGGAAATACTTATTTCCTACCTAATAAATCCTCTTTTTATCCTTTGGTATCTTTGTCACTAGTTTATCAATTCTCATCGTTTTGATTTCAACTAGTAGATTGTTCTTAACTGTCGCTTTGGTCTATTCCTTCAATCATAAGGAAAAACTTCATTTAATTGTTTAACATAAGTAGTTATATCAAAGTGAGGAAAATTATTTGTATTTGTCCATGTTAGCTAGATGATGTTGCACTTAGATATATCATAATATTTTTTACTATATTTCACTAGAAATATACAACAATAATAACAACAACAACCTAGTAAAATTTCACTAAAATGCTAAGTTTGAGGAGGTGTAGTGATATGCAGTCTTACCCCTAATTAGTAAAAAATGTTGTTTTCGAATGACCCACAAGAAAGAAAAAGAAAAAATAATAAATAAAATAATAGAAAGAAAATAAATAATAATAATAAATAAGAAAATAATAAAAATAAACAATTAAACAATTAAAATAAAATAAACATATAAACATAAAAATAAACAAATAAACAAATAATAAAAACAAAAATAAAAAATAAAATGAACAAACAATTAATAAATAAAATATGAAATAATTAATAAACTAAAAAATAAATAAAGAAACAAAGGTGTAATAAATAAAATAATAAATAAAAATAAAAATAAAAATAAAATTTGAAAATAAAAAATAACAATAACAACAACAACAACAACAACAATAATAATAATAATAAAGGTTAAGCAGAAAAATGTTTACGCTAAATTACTAAGAGGTAAATACTAAATATTTAAAAGTTTAGGCTACAAACAACAGGGAAATGGTAAAGGATCTATGAGAATGATAAGGAACTCTTTATGAGAGATCCTTTATCTGTATCTTGGTATGCCAAAATTTTCTATTGTTGGTTATGTCCTTGATTAGTTCCAATAGGGCCATATCATTCTTGATCACCTCCCCCAATTCTTTTTAAGCCTTCCTTTTTTTACTTTTATAGTCTCTGAGTACAATCTTCTCGCATTTTCTCACTGAATCATCTAAGTGTTTCCTCTTAATATGTCCATACTACTAAGTCTTGTCTCTTTTAATTTTCTAATAATATTAGCTATCTTTAATTCGTCTCTTACCATTAAATTCCTAACCTTATTTCTTCTAGTTGGGTTGCACATCCAACGGAGCATCCTCATTTTTGCCGCCATTAGCTTAAGACTATGTACTTATTTGATGGGTCAATACTCCACTTGTATAATTTACCTTTAAGCTTGAGTTGTATCTTCTTATCATATAAAACTCTTGATGTACTTCTTCATTTAAGCCACGCTGATCTGATATAGTAAACTATGTCTTCTACAATCTCTCTATTACCCTAGATGATAGATCCTAGATACTTAAAATACTCTTTTTGTGATATAACTTCTGAGCTAATCTTTATGTCTACATCAGTAGCCCTCCTATGTCCCGAAAAGTTACACTCTACATACTCAATCCTATTCCTACTCAATTTAAAGCCTTTTGACTCTAACGTATCCCTCCAAAGTTTAAGCTTGAATTGACACCTTTTTTGTTTGTCTCATCAACTAAAACAATATCATCAGTAAATAACATACACCAAGGCACATCTTCTTCGATATTCTTGATGAGCTCATCAATCATTCCTTCAAATAAAAAGGGGACTCAAAAAGAAGCCTGATATGTTTATGAATTTTAGAATATTTTTGAAAAATTTATGAATGAAGTACGTAAGACCAAGTGATTATATTGTATCGTATGACACTTAAACAAGTACAAGAAAGTGAAAGAGTTAAGGGATATAGAGAGCACAAATGATTTTTGTCATGGTTCAACTAATAATCTTAGCTTACATCCAATCTCCAAACTTAGGATTTTTCACTAAATTTTTCTTCTTTTAAAAAGTGAAAAGGAACTTTGGTTACAATGCCTTTCTTTCTTAAGTAAAGATGAGCTCGCTCTTGTCTTTTTGATGGTAAAAAGGACCCACGACAATATCAATGTCCAATAGTTTTCACAAATATGCAACTCCATGTTGATTACATATGCATCCTTTTTACTTACTTCAATGTTTTAAGGTTCCAAACACTTCAATAACGAATTCCTAAATGCTTAAATATTGTTAAAATGCCTTTTAATGTCATAAAAATGTTCAATCGTATTGTGGACTATTTATATCCATCCCTACCTCAAATACATATTAGAGACACAAATTAATACTTGTAACCACTAATTGGTCAACCTATCACACCGTTCAGTCAAACTACGTCATAACTAGCTAACCATCTCATAGAAATTTATGATACAAAGTTACTAATTTAATATTCCCATATTTTCTTAAAGGATTTGGTCAATCTATATCTCTATAGGTAGATCAATGTGCTAGATTATCAATGTATTCACACATCAAACGTAGCTATATTATCAATGTATTCACACATCAAACGTACAAACTTTAAGATTTAAATATGTCAGTTCAGCTTAACCCCAGTATAGATCAACCAAACCTTCTAATGAATACATCAAACGTACAAACTTTAAGATTTAAATATGTCAGTTCAGCTTAACCCCAGTATAGATCTACCAAACCTTCTAAAACTTAGTTTTTCAAATCTTCTTAAAAATTTTTAAAAATCAAAATAAAATCTTTTGGTAAAAATTTTATTCAAATACTTTTCAAAATTTTATTTTTGAAGATCAAGATAGTTCTCTTTAAAGATGAAACTACATTCTTCTTGATTTTGAAAAACTTTACAGATTAATACTAAAATGAGATATGATTATGCATGCAAATTCCTGAAACATTAAATTAAATAATATAAAGTTTGCAAGTAATTTACATTTACTTAATACACATGCTGTGGCTTATTTGATCAACTTAAATTTCTTGAATTTGAATTGAATATTTTACTTGATGCTCTCCTTTATTAACTTTTTTTAAATTCTTATTCGTTTAATTGACTTTGAGATTCGAATTATTTCACATTTGCTTGAATGATCCCAAATTAACTTTTTAAACTGTTTAATATAAATCATTAGTAACATTATATTTTTATTGTCACTTAAATATGGGCTCTAAGTCAACATGATTTAACAAAATTTGTGTTATTATAATATGATAAATATCCTTTTTAATTATTACGCAATTTTTACTAAAAAATAGATAAGCATTTTTTATAAAGTGGAAGCAAGTTGCATAAAATCACTTTTATAGTTTCTTTGAAAATAATGAGATTGAAAATAATTCTTTAACTTCTAAGATTTTGGTTTCTGAAGACGCTTTTTGGCTTATGTAGGGAAAAAAAGAAGAAGAAAAAACTCTTTCGACTGAGCATCAATTAGGCAGTCAACTTTATCAGGTAAAGACTAAAGAGTCAAAAATGGCCGTCTGCAATGAACCTTCTCTTTCCTGAATTGTAGGAATGATAGCACCACCTAATACCTATTGTGATCCAACTGTCACATTGCAACACATTGGTGGCCAAATGGTGAAATTCTGTCCGCACAATTGCCAGACAGACGATTTAAGGATAAAATCAGTTTATACATTTTTTGATGATACAAAACAAAACCGAAATGAAAAAGAGCAAGCTATCAGAAGTCCCTCGTAAGAATCTTGCTCTCTTCGGTCCGAACAGATTATGAGTAAGTAGAGACAATGGACATATTTAACTTTATGCTATTGGAGAAAACAAAATGGAAGAAGAAACGTAGTAGATGAAAGAGGTTTTTCTCTATATATAACAGTAACAAGTGATGATAAAATGATAACATATTCACGTAACAAACTTGTGCCACCCCCAAACAGAATCATGCACTCCACCCTCACACTTTTTGGCCTGCGTCATAACAAACTTGACAGCCTGTTCACCCTCCACGTCACCCGAACATTCTTTACTGCAATGAGCCTGTCTTTGTTGATTTGCGTAGGCCATTGCGACGCCTATAATGTTGGAATACTGGGGGCCTATCAGTATATCGAGTATAAAAAAATGATCTAATATACCATAAAGACCTAACTTAAAAACTAACTTGTCAAACAATAAAGCACCGAGAGCCTTTGTGAAAGAATCTCCCAATTGTTGGGCTGAACAAATCTTTTTCCGTGAAATAAAGCCTAGCTTGAATTGTTCCCTCATAATGTGAAAATCAATATTTAGATGTTTGGTTCTTTTATGAAAAACTAGATTGATTTTTATATGTAATACAACCTGATTGTCCCAGTGAAGAGGTATAGGAATTGATTCTGGAATTTGAAAATCTCTCAGGATATATGATATTCATTGTAATTTACATACTGTTGATGCCATGGATCTATATTCTGCTTCAGCCGAAGAATTGGATACTGTAGTTTGCTTCTTTATTTTCTAACTAATAAGAGAATTTCTCAGAAAAATGCAATACCCTGTTAACAATTTTCTGCTATCAATACAAGAGCCTCAATCTGCATCACATAAAGCTTCTAATATCAAGGAATTGTTTGCTGAAAAATACAGTCCTAAAGAAGGACTGTTCTTGATGTATCTCAGAAGATGCAACGCATTTTTCAAATGAAATTGCCTAGGATCATGTACATATTGGCCAAGCTATTGTGTAGCATGAGCCAAATCAAGTCTTGTTTATCCCAAATAGAGTAATCTTCCCACTAACTGTTGGTATGAATAAGGATCTTTTAACTTGGGACCATCATCATCACTCATCTTTTGCCCTTTCATTAATAGTATAGCAGTAGGTTTACTTCCCATCAATCCTGCATCTTGAATCAAATCTAGAGCATATTTCCTTTAGTCAACATAAATACCATTTTCAGATCTCGTGATTTCTAAACCAAGGAATTATTTTGCATGTTGAAGATCTTTGATGGTAAATTTATCATGCAGAAAAAATTTCATTGCTGCAATTTCTCCTTCGAAATTTCCTATAATCAAAACATCATCCACATACACTAGCAAAGCTAAAAATGTATTGGATTTAGAAAGGATAAAGAGGCAATTATCATGACATGATTGTTTAAAACCATATGCTTGTAATTGTGATGTCATTTTTGTGTTCCATTATCTAGAGGCTTGTTTGAGTCCATATACTGATTTCCTTAATTGCAAACTTGAGTTGGTTTAGCCTTGTCATATCCTTCTGGTAATGCCATAAAAACTTCTTCATCTAAATAACCATGCAAGAATGCATTGTTAATGTCTAGTTGGTGTAGACTCCATGACTTTGATGTGGTAATGGTAAAAAAAATTCTAACAGTCACTACCTTGGGCACAAGTGAAAAACTCTCATGAAAATCTACTCCTTCAACTTGATTATAGCCTTTTGGTACCAATCTTGCCTTGAATCTGTCAACTTTCCCATTTTCTTTTAATTTCACTTTGAATACCTACTTACATCCTATAGGCTTCTTGCCTATTAGTAACTCGGTGATCTCCCAGGTTTTGTTCTTTTCAAAAGCCTCAATCTCTTCATTCATATCTTTCACCCATCTAGGATCGATCTTGGCTTCCTAGTATGATCTTGGCTCCTGCACTTCAGATAAATTTTCTATAAAACATATATATGCATTTGACAAGTGTTTTGGTACAATGTATGGGTAGGTAGAAGGAGTGTATTTGGTTAGTTTATTAACATTAAGGGGTTTTGACAGCTTGATGTACCATGCACAACATTTGACACATAGTCATTCATCCAATTTGGAGATCTTCTCAATCTTGTACTATGTCTAACAGGAGCTATTTCAAGTGTATGTGTAAGTAAGGGTGAATTACTGACTTGCATCTGTTCATCATCATTTTCAGGTTCTTCTTATCTACGCTTAACAGGATTATCACATATGACATCCTCCTCAACATATTCATTTGGGTTAGCAGGTTTGATTGGTAAAGGAATTTGATTGTTTGGGGCCATAATGATATAATCTTCCTTGGTTGTAAAAGGATAAATATGCTCATGAAAAGTAACATCTCTAGAAACAATCATTTTGTTATTGTATAGATCATAAAGTTCGAAACCCTTTTGCCCTGGTGAATGCCCCAAGAAAACACCCCTAAAAGCTCTCGAAGAAAACTTGTCTTTGTGAGGGAAGGTATTTGTTGCAAGACATAAAAATCCAAAACATTTGAGATTATCATACGAAGGTTCCTTTTTGTGCAGAATCTCATAAGGAGTTTTCCAATTAAGGATAGCTGTAGGTAGTCTGTTTAAAAGAAAAGTGGCATGCAAAATAGCTTCTCCCCATAATATTATTGGAATACTATACTGAAACATCAAAGATCTTGCTAATTGGAGTGTGGATCTATGCCTCCTTTCTACTATCCCATTTTACTGGGGTGTGTAAACACAGGTTTTTTCATGTATGACCCCAAACTCATTAAGAATCTGCTGACATCTATCCTCCACAAACTCCAATCCATTATCAATTCTAAGTTTCTTGACTGACTTCTCAAATTGATTCTTAGCCATGACAATAAAATTCTTCAAAATTGATGCAATTTGGCTCTTATTTTTCATCAAAAATGTCAATGTACATCCACTTAGATCATCTACTACAGTGAGGAAATAATGTGTTCCTGTCATGCTAGGATGTTTATACGGTCCCCATATGTCATCATGAATTAATTCAAGAATATCACTAGCATTACTACTACTTTGTTAAAAAGGTAATCTGGTCTGTTTTAGAAGAGGGCAAATATTGCATTCAACTGAAACATCAATCTCCTTTATAAAAGGTAAATGTTTAAGTACAATGTTTGAAGGATGCCCCAATCTTTGATGCCATGTAGGAATTCTGACATTAACTACATGATTTAAGCAACAAACATTTGTTTTACTAGGTACTAGATTGAGAAAATTACAATATTCATAAATAACTTCTGGTGTGTATGAACTAGAATCAAGTATGTATAGGTTTTCCTTCAACTTCCCCACTCTAAGGACTCTATTAGTCTTCAGGTCCTGAAAAATACAAAACTTTAGGTAAACACTACAACACAAAAACTCCCTTTCAGCCAATTTATTTACTGTCAACAGGTTGTGTCTAAAACTAGGAATGTACAGAACATTTTTCAACTTAACATCATCATGTAGAATCACATCACCGTATGACTGCACTTGTTTAACAATTCCCTTAGGTAAATGAACAAGGATTTTTCTGGTTAAGGGTTTTTGTAAGGTAAATGAATGTCTAAATGCACATATATGGTTAGTTGCACCAGTGTCCACAATTCATTTATCTTTAAGCTCATCAGATACAAGTTCCAGAATAGAATTACCTGCAAAATCCGAAATCTGAGCAAAATTCGTTTGTTCTGTTGTTGCCACCTACTTCCCCTTTAAAATCCTGGCAATCTCTTGCTGAAGCATTTCTGTGACTGCGGGTGACTACTGCATCACTGATTATTTCATATCATTACTAGAATTATACTTAAGAGGATTGTTAACCATATTAACTTGTCCCTTTGCAGCTGCATCTCTGTCCTTCGTCAACTGTTTATACCAATCTAGATACCCATGAAGTTTAAAATAGGTACTTTTGGTATGTCCACCTCCCTTACAATAAACACAGCTTCTGTCATCCTTCTTCTGTAATTCTCTTTTCTTATAAGAAACATTTCTATTGGCATCAGCTCCAGATCGAGCTCTTTTAATTATCATGACACTCACTTCAGTATTCTCTAAAAAATTTGTTTGTACATTCTTCTATTTTTCCACCCTTAGAATCATTAAGTAAGCCTTATTAACCGAAGGCATAGGTTCCAAAACTAAGATCTGGTTTCTAACATTATCATAACTTTTATTTAGACCCATAAGAAATTGAATGAGTTTAGTCTGGGATATAATGTCTAGAAAATCTCTAGCAACGTTACAAGTACAACCTCTCATAGCACCACAAGAACATTGGGAAATAGGCTGTAGAACAATTAGTTCTTCCCATAATTTCTTCATCTTACTCTAATACGTAACAACAAAAGAATTACCTTGCTCTATAGAAGAAATCTGTCTTTGAAGCTGGTAAATCTGAAGATCATTGCTCTTCCCAAATTGTTCCTCCAGTTCCTGCCAAAGTTTTCTAGCAGAGGCAAAATAGACAAAGGTTTATGCTATATCCTTATGCATGGAGCTGATTATCCATGAGCTAACCATTTCATCCACCCTTCTCCATTTCAAACGAGTAGCTTCATCTGTTGGTTCTACTAAGCTGTCATTGATGAAACCTAGTTTGTTCTTAGTTGCTAGAGCTCTCTTCATGAATCTGTTCCATGTCAGAAAATTATTATCATTGAACAACATAGTTACAAGGGCCATTCCAAGGTTATCAGATCTTGTAAAAACAAGGGATCATCAAACTTTTGAGCCATATTTGTAGTTCTATTTCCAAGATCAACTTCTTCATTATTGGCCATGATGAAAAAAAAAACGAGTGGTTAAGTTTAAAAAAGAGGTAAGTAAGAAATCATAGATTCAAGAAGCCTACTCTGATACTATGAACAGATTATGAGTAAGTAGAGACAATGGACATATTTAACTTTCTACCATTGAAGAAAATATAATGGAAGAAGAAACGCAATAGATGAGAGAGGTTTTTCTCATTACGTATATCGAGTACAAAAACATGATCCAATATATACAAAGTTAAGCACGTAAATTGTGTGCTTGTAAAAAACAAAAAAATACAGCCCATTATTCATACCTCACCATAAGAATGATCTAGAATATGTACACCTATACAAAGAATAACAAACTTAACTACCCTGAGAGAGAAAAAAATGCTGATGACATGAGACTTTATATTTCAACATGGTCCTCCTACTTGGAGCACCCTGTTTTTGTTATAGTATTTTAATCCTGTTCTTTTTAATTTGGTCTACGCATTTTTGTAAATTTCACATAAATATATAAATAAAATTTAATAAAATAGGATTAAAATTGGATAACTGAAAGAAAGCATCTTATCCTGTCCTCCCTGCACTCGAGAGGAGATCTAGCTTCAGTGCCTGTGCTGATGTTTAGCAGCACGATAGTGTTGCAATTAACAGCTCCCTTCTCACCCTTTACAGTTGACTCTTCATTGTGATATGCAATAGCTCGTTTAAGAACTCCAAAGACGTTGAAAAGAACTAATCATTTCAATTAAAGTCAGTACATGGTTCTAATCATATATGAACTATGCAGTACCACTCATGCCATTTAAAGATATCCAACTCACATAATATCAGCTTTCTAACAAATCAGCTGAACAATCATTTTCGATTATTTTGGCACCCCGACGTATTCGTCTCAACGCATTTACCTTTTTCATTTGAATTCCTACGCAGCCGACCTTTCCTGTTTTCCTTTTTCTGTCTGCTTTGATAGAATTAGCACTTCTGACACAAGATTTCATTTGGACAGCAACAACTCTTTCACTTCCATCTTCCTTTTCTTGCTTATCAGAAAGCCTCTGTAGAGGCTTGCCGACTCCACGTAAACGAGCAAAGTAGTAAACAGGATCAACATAACAAGAAGATGAAGACACAATTCCTTTCATGCTGATTGGCTGGACAAGTTCAATAAACTCTTGTAACTCAGCATAGCAAGAATGATCTGAGTATGGAACTGAATATAGATATCGGTGGCGCTCATCAACAGGTTTTATATTATCTTTGAATTTTCCATTCTGGAGCCTACCACTTGTACTTCCTTGCCTCTTTTTGTAATGGGAGGTTAAAAGAGAACCAAAAAGATTGTCAGCATCATTTGAAGGTTTCGTCAACCATGGAACACCAGATGGCATGATTCCTATTGTTGGACGCTTTTTGTTCAACTCCTCTAAAGTGTCAATGCTAAAACTGTAACGAGGTACTGCTCGAATTCTAGTTAGAGTAGTTTTTGTTGTGAATGTGTGATGGAACCCAAGAAGATGCATAGTCTGCAAACGTTCTGGCCACACCCAAATCTTTACGGAAGACAGCAAAAAAATTAGAACAGGGATGACTGAACAAATAACACACAGGTAATTGGCCGACGTCTAAAAGAGTGATGAGTCTCGAGAAGAAAAGAAAACATAAGAATGAACCGGATGTAAATAACAAGACATTAATATAAGGGTATTTGGATTTGTCTTTCACATTATAACTACCGTTGAAGCAAAAGACAGATGAGAAGTTGTAACTTCTTTTTCAGAAGACGGTAGCGGCGGTACCTTAGTCTTAAGCAAACGTGAAATATGAAGCAGTAGCTCTTCTTTTCCCAAGGCGTCAATGCCAATGATAATGTCATGTTGAGGATGGGAAACGATAATATCGACCACCTATTGTCAAAAAGAAGAGGAAGCAGATCAGTGTTGTGTGCCTTGTTCCCATTCAGTACTTCAATCTTAATTTAAGTCAAAACTAATGATCAATAATATCAGGTGGAATCAAACTTAAGCATTCCTTTTTAATATGAACGGAAACAGAGATCAGTCCCCATCTTTTGTTATCTACATGAAAGTAATTCTTCCTTCATGAACAAGCATTTTAATCTTGGCGGCATTTTAACGTGCATCAGTTGCACTCTTTCTTTGCCTTTCTTTCTACCTTCTCTAGCAGTTTTTTTGCATATAAGACTCTTTGGTAATTTTAAAATTTACTCCAGTTCTGACGAAACACCACAAGGCCCACGAAATAAGCAAAAAGAGCGAAGCTCTATGGAACTAGACCTGCTGAGCAGCAACACTTCGAGGCGGGAAGTCATAGGAGGGATTGCAATAGGTGTTGTCCAAGTGAAGAACATCAAGCCTATGACCCTTGAGAGCATTTAGGAGAGTTGTTCTCCCCAATTGAGCCCTCTCGCTATTCGCCTCCCATCGAAAATCCCCAGTGTAAAGCATCCACCCAAACTCACCACGAAACAAAAACATAACCGCACCTGCCAATATTCAACACCAACTACAATAAAGTAGAACAATGTTCGAACAGGTGGCGAGCAATGAATTTACCAGGGCAGTGATGGGCGTCAATGGGCATGAATTCAACGGCCGTTCTGGAAGCGGAGGATGGAAAGACGAGAGAGAGGGAGTACCAGAAGCCGACGTCGACGACGCGAAGCAAAGAGAGGTTGAAGTCGGGGAACTTGAAGGGAAATAGCTTGGCAGTGATTCGAGAGCAGAAGATGGGAGCTCTGGACCAGGTGGAGCTCAGGCCCTGGGTGTGATCGGAGTGCAGGTGAGTGAGAAAGTAGGCTTGGCTTCCCTCCGTCCACCGGTCCACCGACACCAGACCCTTCTCCATTGCTCCCTGTCTCTTTGCTCTTTTGAAAAATTTCTCCTCTGAACAGAATCTACTTCTATTGTATTTAAGAAAAGAAATCAGAAGTTAGACTGGTTGTAAAAATATACGCCTACATTAAAGGTCGGGTATTGAGTAATATGCATACAAGGAAAGTTTTGCATTTCACGTTAAAAACATGAAATCGGCGTATGGTTATTGGAATGCTGAACTCTGCACACTTGGTTTAAGGAGGCAATGTTAAAAATTAAACCAACTTTTAAATTGAAGTGGGTGATGACTCATTCATATGCACATATGAGTGTTTATTGAAGTTATCAATTAGGAATTGTCTAAGAGAGTTTCTAGAATTGTCTTTTGAGTTTTATAAATACCTACGTACTCAAGTATTCGCAAGTAAAAAGGGGAAAATTCACATTTCGTAAAACCTCATTTCATATACAATGCCTCTATGTGGCCTTGAATGAGCTGGGAAGATTCAGAGAGCAAACCTATGGAATTAGGTCCAACGAATATTGTTGCTGTCAGGTAGAACACTAAAATTTTCAGCAAAAAGCGTACATTTGAGCTGGGATTTCTTGGTCCAGGTGGAAAGTCTAAATCTTAACTTGGTTCTAATCATATATGAAATATGCAGTACCACACATACAGGTTTTGTGAATTTCCTAGCAGTAATTGTTTCGCATGTTAGGAGGCAGGAAAGGAGGAGCAAAGTAGAAGGAGATGGTGAGATTTCATTGGTGTTGGGATCAAAAGTGTTTTCCTACGAAGAGTTTCGTACGACAACTGGGAATTTCTCATGGAAACTTGGACAAGGTGAAAATGTCTTGAGCAGCTAGGCAGCGGAGAGAGAGCTGTGGGCAGAGGTATCTACGCCAGGGAAAATTCAACATGTCAACCTTGTGGTTTTTTTTTTTAATTTTTGGCATAATTGGGACGGAAAAAAAGAATATTACATAACCCTAGGGGCAGACTAAACCCATGACATCAGCCTGAAACAGATATAATAAACCCTGAGAGGGAGAGTCAAAAAACATGCAATCCTAAACTAAGATTATCAAAGTGGGTTGCCATCCAATTTGCACACATGTTGGCTTCCCTGTAGACATGTCGTATTCTACAAGACCATTCCTTATTTATGAGCTCTTTTATCACATTATTGAGTCTATCCCGAGGTCCTGTTCTAACGGCCATAGCACTGACTTTCGACACTGCAGCCAACGAATAAGACTCAAGCTTAACCCTGTGATAACCCCTATCCCAGCAAAGCTACAGTCCGTTATCGATGCCCCATATTTCTGCCACTAAGATAGAGGATATGCCTACTCGAAATGTGAACTCACCAAGCCATCGACCGACATCATCTCTGATAAGCCCACCAGCTGTCGTAAGTCCAGAAGATCCACGTGCTCTCCCATCAACATTGACTTTAACAAAGGAGGACCGTGGTTCTTTCCAAGAAATTAATGCCTCATATCGCAACCTGATGCTAAATTTTTCAAGCATGTCGCTTGCTTCTTTAGCTCTAATGAAGATTAACTGCAATCCATTTGAAGGCCACGAAAAATATGGGTCACGAAGAAGACAATTTCTCTAATACCAGAGAAACCAAATTGTAAACATAAATACGACACCCCAGTTTATACCCATCAGGGCACGTTGACTGCAGCTATTAGCGAGCACCCAGTCTTGAACATGCAGTGAAAAGAAATCCCCTTGCACCAATTGATGGTCCAGGCGCAACCATATCTCTCGTGCACGAGGACAATCTCTAAGCACATGTATAATAGACTTAATGTCGGTCAAACATCGGAAACAAATGTCATATGGAGCAATGTGGTGTTGGTGCAAGAATGACGATGTGGGCAATGAATCATGTAGCACTCTCCATATAAAAACCTTGAGCTTACTAGGGTAATGAAAAGTCCATAATTCTCTCCAAGAGCGAGAGTTAGGCAACTAAGAACATAACTAGACAAGGTAGGCTGATTCTGTTTAAAAGCACCCATCACTTTCGAGTTTCCAGCACCATGAATCCTCACAAACATCTTCTATATTAACCAACATAGAAGCTATTTTAAAACTATAATAGGAGGCAGAGAATGACCCAGTATCCCCAGATCCCAATGGCTTGAAAATGTTGTTTTAAAACAGGTTATTACTTATATTTTGAAAATGTTGTTTCAATATATGAGAATAAGGATTTTATTTGCAAAACTTTGTTGATCCATTTAAGAAGACACTATCTCAAAAGAGTTTTGAGGGTCACATAGTAGGGATGGGAATGAGGGATATGTCAAAATTACTTTAGGACAAGTGAGAGATTGTTGGAATTATGTAAATATAGTGTCTTAGAAAGCAAGTGTATTTACATATAACTTAATTTTCTTTCAGTTACTTTTGTAATGAAAATATTTATTATTAATAAAACAAAAAAGTTTGGTTTTATTTGTAGGAGCATTATATATCTAGTCATAAGGTACCAAGATTCTTTTATAAGTAATATACATATACATGGAGATGTATGGGAAATATGTATATTATTAGAATATAAATTATCGATGTCAATGGGATTCATGGCGGGCCGGGATGGGCCGGCCCTCGGCCCGGCCCACCGATAGGCCGGAAGGCCCTTGGTCGGCCCGTGGCCCTAAAAAAATTACAAAACGGTGTTGTTTTGCACAAAACGATGCCATTTTGTCGTGGCCTGGCCCGGACGAACCGTGGTCGGCCCGTGGCCTACCTGTGGCTGGTCAAACCCGGGCCAAAAATAGGTCGGGCCAGAATTGCCATCCCTAATCTAAATTAGTTGATTCACAGTTTAATAATCAAGTTGGTCACTTGATTATGGTTTAGAATGTAGTGCTGCGATTTATCTCCATGTAAGTAAAAGAGTTTACTTCAAGGGAATGATGAGTTTCATATCATGATAGTAGTTAACTATCGATAATGGCACT
>JAOTAY010000009.1:2679256-2691782 GCA_025629805.1 Erythroxylum baracoense | reverse complement strand
TTGATAAGCTTAAAATCCTATATAGATAAAAACATTTGTTTTTGTTATATATGTTCTACTTTCATTTTCATTTCCACCGATCCTTCACTTTGCCATGATTTTAACAAGGATGCTACACATTTAAGTTGACAATAGGGGTCGATAAAGATAAAGTTTAGAAACCTACATTACCTTCAAATTTAAGATTGAATTTAGAAACTTTAATATTCACAGTTAAGCTAAGAAGAACCTTCATTGTGGCCACTAATGCAATTCTTTATTTTCCAAAAAAAGTATCAATTTTATTATAAAAAGCACTACCACCTTATTAAAACAACACTGCTCTTATGTACAAAAAGCACCACTATCCACATTAATTAGGTAACATAAAAGAGACAACTTTTTCTTTATATAAATGCCTAAGGTAGGTCGACATTGAAACCTCCAATCAGTCAAGTTTCCTTAAGGGTATGCATCTAATATAGGTCGTTGTGTGAATGTTAAAGAGGAAAAAGTGTCAGGGTTGAAAAGTCATGATTGTTATATACTTTTGCAATGACTACTTCCTATTGGAATAGTGGGTGTTTATCAAAGGATGTGTTCGTTACTTTGGGTCAAATGGGAGAGTTTTTTAAGCAATTATGATGTAAGACATTTAAAGTTGAAGAGTTTGATAAATTGGAGAAAGACATAGCATTGATTCCATGTATGCTTGAACTATTATTCCCCCTATCATTTTTTGATGTTATGGTTCATTTGGCAATTCACTTATCATATGAAGCAAAACTTTATGGACCGGTTCAATTTCGATGGATGTTTCCGATTGAAAGATAATTCATATTAAATTCAATAAGTTTTTCCTATGTTATTTATTTGTAACAATTCCTAAGTTTATAACTGTTTATGTTCAGGTATTTATGCTCTATTAAGCATTATGTACGTAATAAAGCTCGACTAGAGGGGTCTATTGTAGAGTCTTATATAGCAAATGAATGGTTGACTGTTTGTTCAATCTACTTTACTGATGTAGACACAAGATTTAATAGACCAGAACGTAACTTTGATTTTAATGACGATGGTGGGTTGTTAGGCCACTTGGTGCGAGTAAATATGTCAAGTTAAATAAAGAAGAATACGAAATTGCCCATTGGTATATTTTGAAAATTTGTGAGAATTTCGATACGTACATGGAGTACGTATATTCCTTTTCGTTCAAACAATCATATTACAATTTCCTTCATTAACTCTGAGATCTTACTGCGCTTTTTTTCAATAGAAAGCACAAAAACACAATTTGCAGCAAAGGGATCATTAATATTGAAGAAAGAGTAGAAGTTTGTATCATGATTTAGAAATCAAGTAAGTTTCATATTAATTACATATTATGAAAATATGACAATATGTTTCATCCTCATATTTATTTTTAATTTGTCATACAGATGATATGGTTACATAACCGTAACGTACGAGAAGCGACAACAACATTACATAGTTTGGCATGTGGGCTCATATTTGTGGGAAGAAATACACGAATTGCATTATTAATGGGGTGCAATATCACATAAAAGATCGAGATAGTCAAGTTAGAAGTCAAAATAGTGGAGTTGTTAATAAATGATGTCATGACGATGAGATCATTAACTTCTACAGTGTCATATATGAAATTATAAAGTTGCACTACATCAAGGAGAAGAAGGTTGTTCTACTTAAATGCAAATGATTTGATCTAACTGATATGAGAGTGAATGAGCATATTGCTAGCATAAATGTTAGTAAGACATGGCATGATAATGATTCTTTTGTCCTTACAAGTCAAGTCAAACAAGTTTTTTACGTTAACGATATTATGTTGGGTAGCAATTGGAAGGTTGTTTAAAAGTTTCAAAAAATGAATGTCTTTGATTATTGTGAAAAGGATATTAGTGAATTGGATGAGGATGTTGATAAAGTCTATCAAAATATTGGATTAGAGATCAAAAATGAAGGCATTCTAATAGAAGATGCAGATATGTCATCATTCCATAGGAGAGATATCAAGCCCAACATAGTTTAACTGAATGAAGTCCAATCCCATCTTATCTTACAAAAAGATGAAGACTATACTCAGAATGACTTCAATGATAATGATGATACATTACTCGAATATATTAATGATGAAGAATTAAACGATAATGTACTTAATGATGATGATTTTCTTCATCTTGATTATGATGATTGAATGTAAGTTTCATTGTTTGTATTGTTTTAAATGTTAATAAGATAATTGCCTTATGTTATTGATGTTTTAGTTATGTTAATTTACGATGAATATAAGCATATTTTTAATGTTTCACTTATGTTTTTGCAGATGTTGATTTTCAAAATCTTGATTATGACGATTTCTGTAGATAAATTGTTTTTGTTGTTTGGAATGTTAAGAAGATAATTGCCTTATGTTGTTGATGCTTTACACAGGTTCATTTTAGTGGCACCTGGTAGAAACAAAGAAAAGAGGGTGGTAACGGCAGATGAAGTTTCTCCTACAGAAATCCCAGCAATTGCATCATCGAATGAGGAAAGCCAGCAATAACTTTTACCGACATTGTCTGGTAGTCATGAGGGATCTTCAGGTCTGTTGTTGAAAACCAAATATATTTACATTTATGCTCTCGTTACATGTTTAATGTGCTTTTTTCATTATTTTTTTCAGGTTCCAATACTGGCATTAGAAAACGAGGTAGAGGTAAGACAACAGGAGCTGAGTTGCAACGGATGAATGTTGCAATGAATACCAAGTCATCAGTGACGATTGACCCCACACAACGACGCCCAATGGATAAGATCTTGTGAGGAATGAGTTACCTTGCCTTCAGCATGTCAGGTAGTTGAAGGAAAACAACTTGCTGCAAAATGCTTTAAACAAAGTTTTGGTAATATTTTAATTCATTTCATTATATGTATTGCGATTTTACTTAACTAAAATAATAACTTAACTTATACGTGTTTTTCACAGATGAAGCTCATTATCGTTGATATTGACATACCTGAGGTTTCAAGCAGTGTTAGTTCAATGTTGAAACAAAGGGTGAAGGATCATTGATATCGACTTCATAAATATTATCAGTCTTTCCCTTCTGATGAAGAGATAAGGAGACATGTTCTGGAACGGGTGACTGAAGAAAATTGGAATGAAATGTGTGATTATTGGGCTTCAACGAAGGCTCAGGTTTGTTTTTTTCTCTTCATATTTTCTTCCATTAATTATGTTTATACATCTCATAATTACTTCTCTTAATTTAGGAAAAGTGTGAGAAGATCAAGGCCAACAGAGCAAAAATTAAGACTTCTCATAACACCGGCTCTAGATCATATGTCGTTATCTGACAAGAATTTGTAAGTGTAACGTTTTCAATTTATTATTCTAGTTTTTAATACAATAAATTCTAATTGGTTATAATTTTTTAATTCATATTATAGAGTCAAACACAACTCCAAGGACAAGAGTGTGATAAGATCACACTGTACAAGCACACACACTACAAGGAAGGTCAAGGGTAGACGTCTAAAGAGGCACAAAGTAATTATGTAAGTACAAATAAATTAATATTACAATTTATTTTTTTATGTAATAGTAAGTAATAATTTTTTAGTTAACACGATTTTCTACTTTAAATTGTAGGACAAGATACAGGAGTTGTTGCAGATGTCATTGACTGAGGGGAATTAGCCAAATGTCGATGATATTTGCAATAATGTCCTTGGTACACGATCGGGCTATATCAAAGGTCTTGGGTATGACGTTAAGCCTGTTGATGCCTCGTGGTCACGACCAGCATATGTCACGGCGCTTCAAAAGGAGAATCAAGCACTGAAGACTAAATTATAATGTACAGAAGATAAGTTACAATATACAAAAGATAAGTTAAATCGTAATGTAAAAGAAGTTAACAAGCTTAAAAAGATTGTAAAACAATTACTAGGCTCAGCATATGTTAATAGCAATGACGACGATGAGAAGTCTTAGTTTGTGTAAGACTTGTAATTATTTTTTTATAAAATACATTTCATTTTTAATGTTTATTTTATTTCAATTTATTATTCTTTAAAAAATATTTCAGTAACAATAATTATAAAATAAATAATTTTAATATTTCAAACTATCTTAAAAGTTGTAAAATAAATTCGTTTTTAATAATTATAATAATATTTAAATTCAACATTAGCACATAAAACTATTCTGCTACTAAAATGAAATCGTCACTAAAAATAATTACCTATGAATATAGTTTAGTAGGAAAAGACTTTTAGCCATAAAATAGAAACGTCGCACAAAACTATATACAATTTTTATTATTTTCGTTGGTTATACTTTTTACCGACGAATTATTTGTGTCGAAAAAAATTTTGGCGATGACTTTGAAAAAACGTCGCAGATGCTATTTTATTACCGGAATTCAGCGACGACTTGGATGATGATATTGTTTATTTGCGACGATTGGTTATTGTTTAGCAATGTTTATTTTCGCGGCTAAATGTTGTGGTGGTTGTAGTGTATCTAAGTTTAGATTTTCCGTTAGTCCCGTCTTCTTCTCTAGTTGGAGGAACAACTGTGAAATATAACAGAAAAAAGAGAGAAAGAAGAAGAATCACACGCATGTTTTCGACTCCATGATATCTATGACTTTAAGGATATGAATGAAACCTTGGCAACTTTCTCTGGATCATTAAGAAACAAAATCTCTAACCTTGCGGGAGTAAAAGAAAAAGGTGATGTGTTCATCGACCTGGGGAAGAAAACGCCTGGTCTGTTTAGAATGCTTAAACGCAGTCGTTTTACATTGCCTTGTGACATGACATTTTGTCACAGGCAATATTACTTGACGGCCGTATGTTTAACAAGTGTGCGGCACACGTATTTTCTCAACCAACAACATTATAATTATTATTATTATTATTTTAAATTTAAAATAATGTGGTCTATATATGAACGTAATTCAATAATTTAATCTTTCATTGTTCCACATTTATTTAAACTGGTGTTAAATGTGATGAAGATCGGTGACTGGTTTGGATTAGTTACTCCAAAAGTCAACAGAATACAAACTCTCTGTCCCTTCAACATTTTTGTTAACACAGTCCACCATGAATTCTCATGATCAGCGTCGCATAGCCATCGCCGTCGACCTTAGCGACGAAAGCGCTTACGCTGTGAAGTGGGCAGTAAACAATTACCTCCGTCCAGGCGACGTCGTTATCCTGCTCCACGTCCGACCCACCTCCGTCCTCTACGGCGTTGACTGGGGTTCCATTCGCCTCCAAATTAACCAAAGCGATCACCAGAAGCTGGAGGACGATTTCGACACGTTCACAACCACAAAATCCAACAGTTTAGCTCAACCCCTGATCGAAGCTGGTCTCCCTTTCAAGATACATATAGTCAAAGACCATGACTTGAAGGAAAGGTTGTGCTTGGAGGTAGAAAGACTGGGGCTAAGTGCTGTGATTATGGGGAGCAGAGGTTTTGGGGCTGCTAGTAGGAGGAATAACAAAGGGAGGCTTGGGAGTGTTAGTGACTACTGTGTCCATCATTGTATTTGTCCTGTGATTGTGGTACGCCATGATCAAGAAGGAGAAAGTGAAGGTGGCGTTGAAAAGCAAGTAGGGGTTGTTGGAGATAAAATTGATCTACATCCAGTTCCCGAGGAGGAGCAGGAGTATCATGACGCTTCTGAAGAACCAAAAGGTCTGGTCTTGATTATTTGTGATAGATATTATGTGATGTTTTGTTGTTTTTCCCTTGCAGGGTGGGAATATAGAAGGCTTTTGATCCTTAGAATTATTGGAGGATAAAGCATATTCCATAGTTGAGCGTTAGAATTTCTGTGATCTGAAAGGATGGATGAAGCTTATACGTTCAACGGTTGATTTGATCTGTCTACGATCTGTGTCTGTTATTTTTGTGTCAAAATACCCTATTGCTGTTATTAATATTATGCTTATGCTTACGTGTTCATCTCTTGTTAGCAGATGGAGTGGAAAGCCTCAGTCTGGTGACCAACAGCTGCAAATAATTGAAGGGTGTTCAAGAATTCCTTGTCATTTCCCTTTCTCGTAAGGGCTAAGCCTTGTTGCATCACATAGTTTTCGGGGTAGATAATATTAAATTATATGTTTCTACCTCTGCCCCTGGAGTTGAAATTCATTGCACATCGCCCATCTACGTTAATCACGGCATGTTTGTACATCTAATATGGTCTGTAATTGGATTTCCATCGGATCATTTAAGTCTGTCAGTTCCAATTTCGACAATCGTCATATATCCTAAGCGCTTTCTAGTATTGATTTCTAAAGTAATTAGCATAGTACAATTGATAACGCCTCGTATCCCTTCTATCTCCTCTCACATTTCCAGTAACTCAATGCAAAACCAGATTACCCACAAGGAACCACAAAATCCTCATTTCAAAAACCAAACCTTTGGGCTTATAGACTTACTCTCAAATATTCTACCCAGTGCACGCATTTCCTCATTGTTTCAATTAGTGTGATGTATCCAGTCCGGTTATTATATAAAAGGTTATAAGCATAATACTAGTCATTTTTATATGAATAAAACTAGACAGTCATTTTTCTAACTAGTTTATATAACAACATTCATGGAAACTGGACAGTCATTTGTCTAACTGGTTTATATAACAACGTTCATGGAAACATCGAAACTACTGACACTTTAGGAGCAGACGGTGGGACTAAAAACAAGCAAGACCAAGTACAATCGGATATCAAACTGAAACTTGCGAGGAACGCGGGAAACAGACTCTTCCAACTAATAAATAACAATCACTTAAAAACCATGTATCAAACTTCCAGGAGCTAGAGTAGCAAAATAATAGAAAATATCTCAAAGGGCTTCCAGAGTTCCCTCACTTTGACTCCTCCGCATTGCATGCTGTGCTCTAATGTTGAAAATCTTGCTGCCAAAATCAATAGCATAATGATGACGTTCAGTTGTCTTTGTTACAGCTGGTGGCAGACGAGCATGCCTACCTCTGGACCGTTTGGGAGAGGCAATGGCTTGACTTTTACGGCCATTAGTTGACAAGGATGACAGCCTTGAGCTGCTGTGACCGTGGCTAGCCTTTTTCACAGCTTTGTTGTCGGACCTAAGACCACCATCAAAGTGATGGGAACTGATGGCCAGCCTAACAGAACGATCTGCAGCATCTTTAAATCCTTTAGGTTTAATGGACTGCCGGTTGAAATAAACCAAATGAGGAAGAAGGCCTTGTAAGTATTTCTTGATTTGTTCGTCACCAACATTCTTCTGAGCTGGGTTTCCCTCCAAGCTGATAGCTTGCAATGAATTGTAGTTAGCTGCAAGTTGGCCCAGACATTTTGCTGTAGAGACTTTGTTGAATCGTAGATCCAGTACTGTTAGTTTCAATAGACGATGGAGACCCTCTACCTCACTTATTTTGTTTCCAGCCAAGTACAACTCTTTCAAGGAGGAACAAGAAGCTAGACCTTTTGTAACAGAAAAAAAATTGTGAAGGAAAAAAGTATTGACACCGATTAAAAGAATAGCAAATGTAAGAATGTTATCAATCAGTAAATTCCAAGGAAATTCATGTCATACCATGTCCAATTCTTAATATTCGGTTGTAGCTCAAGTCCAGTACACGAAGACGGGTCAGGTCACGTAAACCTTCAATTGTAGAAATATTATTTTTTGAAAGATTTAACACATGAAGGCCGCGAGGGAGGGCACCTGTTGTAATCCTTCCTGAAAAGGAACATGAAAACTTGTTTAGGATATTTGAGATTTTTCATAGATCAAGATTATTCCACAAACACACCCAAAGCAAGGAAGAAACTAAAATTCAATAATGATGTCAGAGATGCAAACCTATCGAGTTCCCTGATAGAATAAGGACCTTCAGGCCAACAAATGCACCAAAAAATGGTATCACAGCTAATCCATGATTTGACAGCTGAGCCATGGTTGCAGAAGGACTCAAAGAAGAAATGTATCTTTTAGCAGCTTCCATTCCTGGCGTGACCACACTATCCACCTTTGCAGCAATCAAGTGATTCAATGTAGTGGAGTTTCTCTTTCTTAACTCATTAGCATCAGGCAGATCAATTTTCTCTTCCAGTGGTTCACAATGCTGAAGATCGTTAACCCAGTCGTTAATTCGCTTGAGTTTAAAATTACTGTCACGTACCTCATCCCACTGCTGAGTGGAATCATCCTGGATACTTTTTGTTGAGGTCAACTCATCCATAACTGGAACTATCCAATCTTTTGCCAGAGCAGAATAACTGTAAGAATCACAACCCTCGTCAAGTAAAATTTGACAGTTATTTCCGTCCATCCTATCGAGGTTACCATCTGCTCCATGTTCTTGTATTGTTGGCTTTACAACTTCACAAATTGAGACATCTTTCCTCCTCAAGTCCAGAACACGTAGGTCCTCAGATGATCTTGAATGAGTCGCAAACTTAGTAGAAAAACCATGAGAAGTGGGAGGAGGAGCAATTTCCGGCATCGAGTAAGATTTTACGATCATTAGAGGAGCATGAGGTGTGTGGTTGCAAGATGCATTGCCATCTTCATGGGATAAATTTTCAAAGATTTCAGGACTTCCCTTTTCATAATGATGAGGATCCTCAATTGAGAATATGGATTCTTCATTGACAAGATCAGAACTTACTTGAACAGTTTCTGATTGTAAAGCTTTTTCATCCAGACTCGTGGGGGTTACTCCCTGTTCTTTGCTCCCACTAACTCCAAGCAACCCATTTTGATCAAGGGAATCACTAGAAAATTCTTGCTCTATCTCATCCTCCATACCATTTTCACAAAGGATTCTGCCCTCATGACATAAGCCACTTCCTAGAGATCGACTCTTCTTAATAAGCCTTATCCTACCGCCCTTGACTTCCTCAGATTTCAATTTTGGTCCTAGAGCCACAGAACTTGTAGCAACCTTTACACAGTCAGATACAACAGGGTCTGTTTTTGTGTTCAGGAATAAGGAATTTAAGCTCGTAAACTTAGTTGTTAGCATCTTGGAGGCTATTTGAGAAGAATCTTCCAAAGTCTTGCTCATTGCTTCAACGGAAGGTTCAATCGATTTCTACACGAGAGAGAAGGGAAACATGAAGATCAGAAAAGCCATAAACAAAAAGCAATTGTGGTCTATCCAATTTCCAATTACTTGTCCACTAACCTTTGCCTTGTCAGTCTGGATGTGAGCATTGAAACAGGAAAACCTAACCATTATAGTAATGCTGGCAGGAGTTACATTCACACTTGACCCACGTGTGTATTACATTGATGAAGCTACAGGCTAACTACCATATCCAAGGCAATAGCAGAGTTCTATTTCATTGAACCTAAAATATCAAATACCATCAAGCTTCTGTCCCCTATAAATGGATGATCTTAGCCATAATCAACTGATAGACCCTCCAACACCCGGCACAATCTCCAAACATGAGATGATCTTGATCTCCTCAAAGCACAAATCAATGTTACTCTCTTGTTATCACCCGGCACGCACCTACAGGTGCGAGAAAACTTTATCTTTATTGTTGCGGCCAGAGTGAACCAAAATATTTGTCAACTAGGAGAACACAATTCTTAGGATGCATAAGAGCTGGCCTGATAAACAAAGGAAGAATAGAAATATATGAAGTTTGCAGATAAAAACACAAGATCCCAATACAGAAAGTGTAAATAAGCCCTGTAACTATTGACTCCTGGGAAAAGAACCTGGATAAAGAAAGTGAACCTCTCCAGATTATCAACACAATAGAGAAGGAAAACTTCACCTCAGTGAAATCGCATAAGAAGCTATTTAAAGTATAATTTCACCTCGGGGACCCAATTCAAAGAAATTGTGACGACAATAATATTAACCAGAAAGAATTGAACAATATATCAATTAGAATTCACAGATCATATGAAATGCAAATCCAAATCTTACAAACGAACGAACAAAATCACACAATTCCTATTAGCTTCAGTTGTTCTGGGTTCTAGGTTGATTCATCAACAAACTAAAAGATCAACACATCCAAAAAAAGGGGAAAAAAACACCGAAGAAGGCATCATAAATGATAATCCTATGAATTCCAACTCACTTAAACCAAAAAGAATAACACAAATAAAAGTATTTTCAATTAATCCATATGCGACGAAAACGAGGAAATAAATTATAACTTATGAAAGAATAAATTTTTATACATAGAAAACTGTAGCCAGATTGGAAGAAGAAGGAAAACTTGTTCCTGCAGCTAAACAATTCGCAAATCTTTGAATAACAAACCTTAACAATAACAGTAATATTAATCTCTTCTTCAACAACTCCCTATCTCGCGATCTGGCATCGGCTTCGGCTTTGGCTTTGGCTTTGGCTTTGGCTTTGGACTAGAGGCTAACCCTAATGCTTTTTTCTCCTCTGTTTATTTACTTCATCCTTCCTTTTTATCGAATATTAGTGTCTAAGAAACTAACGGCTAGGATTTTTCTTATCTCTTGAATTTGATACCTTTTTATTTAAATAAATAATTTTAGGAAAAGAAGAGGGTGGAGGGAATGGAATATGATTCTTGTACGGGTCTATTAGATTTCCTGGCCTATCAGAATAAGCCTCCCTTTTTATTAATTTTTGAAACATTCGTTAGATTAAGTGTGAATATTAACCCCAAAAAAATAATTATTTATAAATTAAAAAAGATAAGATAAGAGATTTTTAGAATATTTTTAAATGGTTAACATTAGGATTTATTAACAAAACACGAAAGGGCCACATTTAACATATTGGGATTTCTGTTATGCTAAATTTGTTAGAAACCAAATAATTTCATACGGGACTTTTAAGAATTTTGAAAAGAAAAAGTAGTCAAAACGGTTAGAAACCCAACAACTTTATCAAATTTTATTCTCAATGTAAACCAAGAATATTACTTTGATTCTTATAATTAGCATCCATTATGAACAAAGAATGATATAGGTTAATCAAAATGTTTAATCAAAATTATGTATATATCTAGTACATAAGGCTCTCTGTTTTGTGAAACTTTAAGCAGGGTCAGAATATACGCAATCTTGTCTTTGTATTTTTAGAAAAAGATTGTTTCTATAACTTGAATTTATGACTTTATGATCACAAAGGAACAACTTTACTAATTATTCCAAGATTTTGCAATCAGAACTTTTTTTTTTCTCTATTGGAAAATGAGAGACAAGACGACCTATTTTTTAATTATAAAGTGAATAATACAATATGAGATTAATATACTCTAGATCGAAGAGATTTATTTTATAGGTAATATGGTTTTTATTCAAATCCTTTTAAGTAATTTAAAAATGTATAAAAGTTGGATCCAACTCAATGTTACATTTAAAAAAAAAAGACATCTTAATACTTTAAATCTACCCAAGTAAAAGTGATGGGTTGGTAGAATAGGTAGAGTGAACCGGGGAATTAGAGGATACCTTCGCAATTTTTTTAATATAAAATTCAAAACTCCTTATCAGAAAATGGAAGATACTAGATTTGTGCCTTATTTAACAACACTAACAATGATAAATTTAAGTTCCTATAATTATATTTTAACTTCAATTTTTAAAATTCATAAACATATTTAATTAAATATAAGTTAGATATTAAATATTTGAACAAATAATAAGATTGTAATATCCTAGTTTGATTATTGTACTGTGTAATGTGATGTACATGTATTTTATAGAGTATACTCTATTTATAGTATACTAGAATAAGTTAAGCGTTTAAATGTATTATTGAGGTTATAATGGAGATCATGGATAGACCAGAGATGGTTTTAGACTCGATCGAAAATTTTTCAGAAAATTTTTGAAAACTCCGAAAAACTACTGAATGAGTTCAATCGAGTTTTAAAAGCCTCAAAATGTACTTTCGAGATTTAGGTAATACTTTTGAATGAAATTCGGACAATTTTAGTGACATTCAGTGTTGAATGAAATTTGAACGATTTTAATGACATTCAGTGATCTCTGGATTTAATCTGAAAATTCTTTCGGGCAATCGAAAAGTTACCGAATAATTTTAAAATACAATAAAAAACTCCAGAATTAGGATTGGAGTCTATAGGAACTGAAACAGGTCAAAAAGGAGGTTGCTTGAATAGAATTCGAGTAATCTGAATTTATTGGACTAAAATGCCCTTTTTGAAAAATAATGGGTATTGATAATTTTAAATCCATTCAAAATTTTTACAAGCGTCCAATTAATAAATATTGATCCTAATTAAAGTATTTCATGGTCAATTTGAAAATAAGACAGTTGTGAAATGTTTTCAGTTAGTTGGTCAATTAAGTGCATTAAAGCGCAATTTGGTCTTTTTGTACTAATTAAGGGCAATTTGGTCTTTTTACATGATATTAATGAGTCATTAGAGATGAACAATGAGATGATGACATGTGTTTGATGAGTCATTACAAGAGAACCAATAGGAAGGTGAAGTGTGGAATCCATTAAATGAGCATTAAAAAGAATAAAGCAAGACTTTTGTCTTC
>JAOTAY010000009.1:2654597-2674205 GCA_025629805.1 Erythroxylum baracoense | reverse complement strand
ATGAGATGTGGTAATTTACCACATCAGGACCCGTTTCTCTGGTCCGACCCGTTCTCTGGAAACGGGATGTTACACTTGGCCTTATCTAATGCTTGATTAGTGGTTATATGGTGTATTTGGTTGGGCCTCTTGAGTTTCTATTTAACTCTCTATAATTTCTTACAATATTTAAGGGACTCATAAAAAAAATAGGCAATCAATGATTACTTCTAATAATGTAGAGTTTATTTTATTACTTGTAATCAAATAAACCCTACATTATTGGCCTCATGGAAATAAGAGGATAAGATGAATAATAATTGTAATTGTAAGTAGTTGTTTAGGAATAACTAGAAGATCCTTACTAATTATTATTAGAATCATGATTAGTTTTAAGCCTGAAATAGATAAAGTGCACTAATAATAGTTGCTGATCAAATTATTCATATGTAGGTAAGCATTGACTATGTTCAAGATATCATTTAAGTAAAATTTATATATGCTACTAATTATGATTTTTAAATACAAAACCTACATAATGATCTAATATTCATCGGTTATTTTGTCAAAACACCATGGCTGGTGTTAGAAGATTTTAACACCAATGTGAGGGCTCAAGAAGGTAAAGGCATTAAGATTGTCAAGATAGTGAGAAACTTCGTCTTTTAAACTATTTGAACACTTTAGGTTTAAATGACTTAAAATGTGATGGTGCTTTTCTCACTTGGAGTAATAAATAGAGTGGTAATTGGCTTATAAAGAAAAAATTAGATATTGTCATTGTGAAAATTTTGTGTCTTTTAAAATTCTCTAAAAATAAGGCTCACTTTCTACCTACCATTATTTCCTGATCATTATCCTTAGGGGTCAAGTTAGGGAAATTGAACTATTCGTTTCATTATTTCAAGTTAGTCTCTTAGCTAAAGGGGTCTGAAGAAGCTATAAAGAAAGGTTTGAGTGCATAAATAGAAGGATTTAAGACATACAAATGCATGAGAAAACTACAAGCTGTGAAATGTGAATTGAAAAAGCTTCATATGGAGAAAGTAAAGCATACTAAGGCTGCTATCAGTAAGGATAAAGAAGAGTTGAGCCTTATCCAAAAAGAACTAGAAGGAACTCTCCTAAATGTCATCTTAAAAATTAAGGAAAGGAATAGAGTTGATATGTATACCATAGCTTTGGAGAATCATCGCTCAATTTGAATGCAAAAGGCTCAAATTAATTGGATAAAGTATTGGGATAGAAATATCATCTACTTCTATAATTCCATTCTATATATAAGGAATAAAATAAAATATGTTCCTTGATGATTGAGGATGACAACATTTCTAATAACTGAGAGGGAATGAAGAAAGTTGCTATAAATTATTTCTAACATTCCCTAGGAACCCCAACACTATCTTTTCCAATCAATAAGTACTTAGGGTTATAATAGTAGACTCACTTGCTTTACAACAAAAGGAATGTTTGGTTTGTTAAAGTAGTGCCCTAAAGGCAATCACCTTTAATGTGTTTTGTACAAAGTTATGTACATATTTTATTTTCTATAATAAAGAAAAGCATATTTCATTAATTTTGTGTTCATTATTTATAAATTAATATTGATCTATAAGAAAATTAATGAAGTCCATAATATATGACATAGCATGAAGGAAATTATGATGTGATAAATTATCCCTAGTCATAGGATGAATGAACTGGACATCTTTAATCCGGATAAACTAGCACATGTCAAACTCCTTGATTTGATCAATCAATAGATCTCAGAAACTATAAACATGAAATGTTTAGAGTTGAGATTTGGATGCTTACTAGAGGTAGTAAGTACATTGGATGACCTACCTTGAGATCATCACATGGATTTCCTATTATAATGTCAGTGATAATCTCATTATAGCAATGGTGCAAGTATCCTTAGACTTGAGGTACTCAAGGATATCTTGGATACTGATTCTGTGCTTTGACTCCATTGCTTGTTACCTTGCAGAGGTTGCTCGTGGGGTTGTGATTGGGTACAGCTTGAGGTATTCGAAGGTAATTACGTAGCTAATAGATGATTCGTCACTTCTGTGATATCAGAAGATAATACCCACAGCCTCTTGTCAGGGTCATTACTTGGAAATCTCTGACTGGAGTACATGTGTCATGAAGAATATTTTCATTCATATAGAGTAATGAGTCTTAGGACGAGAACTGATATCACTTGGGCTAGATTTAATGTAGTCAGTCTAGTGAGAGTCGACACTTTGCCTATACTCAAAACTAAGTGGAGTATAATATGATGAAAGGACGAATTACACAGTAATTATCTATGTGAGGGTTCATGAGATGGTTCGTGATGAGCACGTGTTTGTTCATCAAACCACTTACTTTTCAGTTAATTGGAGGTCATGATGTGTTTCTAGATGCTGCTTGTGGCTTGCTTGGACTAAATGTTAATCCAAATGGCTAATATAATCGGAAACCTAATAGGTCACATACATAAGAGTGACTCAGAGGATTTGTAAAATGGTTTTGGATAGAGATCTATTATATAGAGAGCAATAGAACCAAATGGATCCTGATGAAATTGAGATATATCTCGATGAGATCACGACGTCGATATTGTTGAAATAGGTCTTCGGTGTTTTTCTACACCTGGGACCCGGTAGGACCAATCCCAGTGTGACTGGACTACCTCAGCATTTATATATATATAAGATATGTGCAACGTGGAAGATGAGAGAGGTTTCTTTGAAATTATGCATTTATTGTCTTTAAATGATAAAAGACAAAAATGATAAAAGACAAAAACAAAAAGGCTAGTAAGATGATGATAATTATTTAAAATGGTTTGGTAAGCCATCTTCACGATTCTAACCTAATTCTCATCTTCTTCCTCTTCATTCACATTTTTTCTCTCCATAGAACAAAGAAGAGAGCTAGGATTTTTTTCTTTGTTCCACCCATTTCCAAATTAAAGAGTTTGATTTGGTTATTTTCTCCGATCTCTGCGTGAATACTGTTAGAGACGATTTGTTTTAGTCATTATGGTTTGCGACAACCCGACGAGTAGAAGATCAAAGAATGAAAGAGACTACACACAAGGTACATGGTTATTATACAAATGATTGATTTGTGTAAATGCCATGAATTCCTATATGTATATATATATATGTATGTATGTATATATATATATATATATATATATATATATATATGTATATATATATAAACATATGTGTGAATTGTGAATTTTCAGCTATGTTTAATGGTATTTCCTTGTATAGGCATATAGATCTTGGACTTTGGGAAAGTCCTGGAATAATATTTTTTGTTTTCCTTACCGTGTGTAAATGATGCACGCACCGAGATTTTCCTATATGGTTAAGCCTTTCAATGTTATGGAAATTAAAGAGACTCTTTTCAACATTAACCCAAACAAGGAACCAGAACTTGATGTACTAAATGCAAGCTTTTTTTAAAAGGAGATGGAAGCCTACAAGTGACATAGTAGTAAAAGTAGTAATGGAGTTCTTCTCTAAGGGAAAATTGCTAAAGGAGCTCAACAAAACTTATATAAGTTTGATCTATAAAAAGCACACTGATCACATGTTGTAATGTCACATATAAAATAATTTTTAAGTTACTTACTACTAGACTCACGGTGGTACTGAAGGACTAAGTCAATCCAAGCCAAGGTGTTTTTATACAAGGCAAGAGTATATGGGAAAATCTGTTGATACCTCAAGAGCTCTTTAAAAGTTATAAAAGAAAAAAACCATTAAAAATTTTCTCAATGAAGATAGATTTTAAGAAAACTTTCGATTTAATTAAATGAGAATTCATCATAAGCTTGGATTTCTTAACTTATTCACCTATTGGATAGAGAAATATATCTCTACCACTTTATTTGTTATACTGATGAATGGTGAACCCACATTGTTTTCCCAATAAAGTTAAGAGGCTAAGGCAAGATGCTCCTTTATCCCTTCCCTCTTTAACTTATGCATTGAGGTACTCTATAAAATGATGGCATAAAGAGTTTAGTAGGAAAAACTTTTAGGTTTCATAATAAATATAAGAAACTAAAGCTACTCAATATTTCTTTAGTTAATGATCTTATTTTGTTATATAGAGTTAATCCATATTCTACTAAAATACTTTATAAAAGTATTGAACTCCTTCAGTTTCTTATTTAACCTAACTATAAATAAAGGGCATAATAACTTATATATCTCATTTGATGCTTAGGAGATGAGGATGTCTCTTACATTTATATCAAGATTCAATTATCAGGAGTTGCCTTTTCACTATTTAATGATCCCAATCTCTGATAGAAGGATCAGTTATAAAGATTGTCAAGCTCTTTATGATGCAATTTACAAAGGGAATGGTTATTGGAACAATAAACTCTTATCTTTTACTAGAAGATTACAATTGGTCATTTAAGTTCTTAATAACCTCAATAAATAAGTGTTGTCACTTGTTCTTTCCTCAAAATCTTATTAAGGACATTGAAAAGTTGATGAAGAATTTTCTATAGTTTTGAAATTTAAAACTAAATTTGATTTCCAATTTGAGGTCTTCTAAGGTTTATTCTCTAAAGAATAAGGAGGTTTAGGGATAAATTCAAGTAAGATCTTTAAGATGTTACTAGAAAGACAATATAGAAGCTCTTTACTGAGTTTGAATCTATTTGGGTGAAATAGATGTAGGCATACGTCTCAAAACGCTAAAGCTTCTAGAGGATTAAATCTTAACAAATTTTCTTTTGGTCTATAAATCAAATATTAAAACTTATAAGCTTTATAAACCCTAAGATGAAAATAATGGTTATAAATAGGAATAAAACGTGGTTATGGTATGATAATTGGAATGATTTTGGTTCCCTACACAAGATTGAAAGGAATGAACAATCTCAAGCTCTTAGTTCTCCTAAAGGCTAAAGTTAATGTTATAACTGAAAATGGGCATGAAACTACAAATTTAGGGAATTCAATGCTATTACGAATAATAGAACTACACAAAATGACCATAGCTCCAAAACATTCACTACAAGTCCTATCTTCACCTTCTTTGACACCCTACTCCTTGGGTGCCTTGGAGAAAGCTTATTTGATTTAAGGATAACACCCTTAAAGCTCCCTTTATCCATAGTTAGGCATCAAACAAAGGCTCAACACACTAGACAAATTGAAAGAGATTTCTTTCACTAATACCTTATGCAAACTATATGGAATGGAGCCTGAAACTTTTAATCATATGCTTATCTCTTACTATTACTCAAAATCATTTTAGAGCTACACTCTTAATCTATGCATAATATGCTACTTGGAAAAACAACTGGTCAAAGTTTATAAGTTGGGCTAGTAATTTCAAATTCACGCATAAGGACGATCTAAAAAAGTTTGAACTAGCGATCAACTATAGTAATTACGCAATCTAAAGTGAGAGGAATAAAAGGACTTTTAAAAAGAATTTTAACCACTTTTAGAGTTCATCTTACAAGTTGATGGATTAGGCATGTGATTTTGACTCAAAATATTCATCTTAGGATTAGCCTTAATTTAGTCATGAAATAAATGTTTAGCTTTAAACTGCAGAGTCTATCAAGAATCTCTTAGTCTCCAACTTAGAATGTGCTCAAAGACCCAATGTGTAATTCGTACATGTACCCAACTTGTTACCTTGGCTCATGTATGTATTCTCTTCTCACTTTTAATAGAATTGTTACTTATTTGAGTTTAACTAAGTTGTTACCTGGGTTCAACAATTTTAAACCTTTTGTACTTTTTTGCTATATTAATGAAATTCCTTTAGTTTTTAGAAAATACTAATGTAAATTGGGAATTCATTCAGTTACAACTAGGGATGATAATATGTCGAACTAAGTTAGACACTAATAGACGTTTTAAGCTCAATGTTTTTCAAAATGATATTGTTTTGATTTTTGATAGTTTTAGTTCACACTATGACAGTGTGACAATGTCATGATTGTGACCCTGTTTCAAGCCTACTACCATGACCGTGACTTTGTTTCATTCCTATCATTATGAATGTGACCCTATTTAAAAAGCTAAAGGAATTTCATTTAGATGTTGACCCTATTTCAAGCCTACGGTCACGATCGTGACTAAGGCCATTCGCTTATTGTCACGGTCATGACATGGCAAGGCAAGGGTGGAAAATTAGAAAACTTCATGCTCTTTTCCAATTTTACCCCTCTTTTCTCCTCCCTAACTTTTATATTCACTCTTCCCCTCATTTTTTTACCTTCAACACTCTCTCAATTCTCTCTCTAGACTTAAATCTCTCAAATTCTCTAACCTCTCTCTACATGCATCCAAAAATTCTTTGTTTCTCTTATCTCTTCACCCACAAATAGGCGTGGTCAATGGAATTGAGTAGCAGATTTCGGAGCCCCTTTTTCTATTTATTCAGAAGAAAAAGGTACTCATTTCCAAAATCTTTGTTCTAGAAATGTAGTTATGCCTATGTATTTGCACTTTGATATTTTGGAAACACTTGGATTGAGAGACAAGGTTGAGAATCTAGGTAGAAGAATTCAATAGGATAAGTTCATGCATTTTACCTTTGTTTTATACGAGGAATTAACCCTTAAATTTTTCACCTCTCTTTAAATTGGATTAAGTAACCCTAAAGAATTTTAGTTTCAGTTATGGGGTCAACCATATGAATTAAATCATGAGACTATGTGTGAAATTGTTAAATTCTCGTAATCAACCATTTTTGATCAACATGATGATTTTTGTGCCTAGCCATATTTGACCTAATTGACTGGGTTGGAAAACTTTGATGCTAAGAATACACATAACAATATCATTCATAGTCCTGAACAATTATTGTTACATAAATTTATATGTTAAACTGTTTTTGATAAAAGTGAAAGCAACAAGTGCTCGGTGTAGGAATTATTTATTTCGTGGTGCATGGATAATGACATTTAAGTTTGCACAACCACACATATTTTTAATACCATTATTGCTACTTTGAAAAAGAGAAGCAGTAATTTTGACATGAGATATTTGGTTACTGCCATTGTTGATTATTATGGTGTCAATTGTGATAGACTAACTGTTCTTATGCTTGAGTTTCTTAGTACTTGTCATTTGACGAGAGCTAAGATCTTAACGTCCCAACATATGGAATTTCAAGATATCAATGTTAAATCTCGTGTGAAGTGCATGATAAGACAAGCTAGTTCTAGCTCAGCACCACCTCAGCAACACCTTAGCAAGAAGTTAAAGAATCAACCAGTAAGGAGTTTGAGGAAGAAGAAGTTTTCGAATTGGGAAAGGTGCTTAATGATTCAGACAATAACAAACTATTAAAGGATATAGAGAAAGAACAACAACGATAGCGCTGAGACATACGGAGAATTTAAAAATACATCACTACTTAAAGCATTTAGATACCATCTCTGATGCCATCTCCACCTCAATTGTCGTAACGGGTTCATCCTCTAACCTTTCTCTTTTTCTTTCGTTTTTAATTTTTTCTTATCATTTTTAGTTTGTTTTATATGTTGTTTGTTCTCCTCACATTGAGGACAATATGTAGTCCAAGTTTGAGGAGGTTCACATTGTTATTGTCATCATGAATGTGAATTTTGTAGGTCATGTTATTAGTTTTGCTTAGGTTGACATGGTATGTAGCATAAGTGCGAATTGAATGAATGAGTCAATGGCTATAACTTGATGGAATTAGTTTAGCTTTAAACATAGTCTTTAAGTTGTAAAGACATTAGCTTGTGAAATTTTTGTTCTAAGTAGCTTTGGTTGAATATGCATGTTAATTAGGATATGACGTTAGTTCGTTCACCTTAGGAAATTTGTTACATACATTTATAATTATAAGTCAATTGAATTAGTAGCATCATTATTAACCTTTCATGAGGACAATTAGCTAAAAGAAATGAGGTAGGCTATGTGAAATGTGAAAAAAAATGTGTGTATCTTTTTAAATAACTATTCCACTAACCCTTGGGTTATGAATAGAGCCAGTAGCCAGTTGATAATGTGATATAGCTGAGTAATTAGGGGACATTCACAAAAACTGTTTGCCTTCGCGTCAAAAGGCTATAATGGCATTTCAACTAAGCCTATTAATAAAATGTGACTTAGTCGAGTAACTGGGAGAAATTCATCACAAATGATTGCTTTCACGTCAAAAGACTAGGTCAACATTAAAGAAAATGAACAAAATGGTGTTTTGATAAATAAATCCTACCTATCATTGAAAATAACAAGAATTTTCATGAAAAGTTACTTGGTGATAGTTGCAATTTTGATTGACTACTAATTATCAATATGTGTACAAGTTCCTAAGGTGAATGAATATGATGCTAAGGTCTTGATTAGGATTTATATTCAATCCAAAGTGCTTAGTCATAAATTGCATAAGTTATTATGTTGGAACAACTTGATTGATTGTTAATCGAAGATAAATTAGTTTCATGAAGTTAGATTGCCATTATATCATTATTGCATGTGTATGAATGTATGTAATTTTGTTTGAGTTTATGTTTGTTTTGTTTTTACTTGAGGACGAGCAAAAATTTAAGTATGGGAATGTTGATAGTTATAGTTTACATTTTTGTTGTAGGTGTTTTAGTATGTTTTTAGGTGTTGATTAGATGATTTGTACATGTTTAGCTTTAGAATTATGTTAATATGATTCTATGTTTATGTTTTTGAGTGTTATATGGTTTAGAGCATGATATTGAACTTTAATTTTGTGCACTTGAGGTGTTTTGATGTGTTTGTTAGTGTATGAACTCAGATAAAGAAGATTGAAGGAAGATGGAGAAAGCTCGGACAAAAGGCTAGGGTCACGATTGTGACGTGACACCTTGTAACGGTCGGGATAGAAAAGAATCACCCAGGGTCATAATCGTGATACCCATGTCATGGTCACGAAAGAAGGCAATTTTTACTGGGTCACAATCATGACAGGCACTCTCCAAACGTGGGGATCTCCTTTTGTTTTGATATTTGGATAGTTTTTTTAGGACATTTTGACTTAGGTAAAACCTAGACTTTACCCTAAATGACCTATGAACTATATAAGAACATTAAATGAATCAAACTAGATCTAGCTTCCATTTGCCAAATTGAGAAAGAATATAAGAAAGAGTAAGAAGGAGAGAAGAGAAGAGGAGCATCTGCAGCTACTGTCCAACCACTCCAACGCAACCATTTCAAATTCCTTTCTACTTTCTCTTGTTTATTTACTTCATCTTGATGTATAACTTGGGTTTGAGAATGTTGAACATGTTGTTAATGATGTTCTAATTTCATTGTGGCATTTATTCTTGAATTATTTTGTGACTTAATTGCTTTTGATCGCAATAAAATGTTTGGGTATTGTGATATTTATGGTTTTTACATAATTCGATAATAAATCAAGAGATTGAATCGATGGTAATATGATTGAATTGGGTAATGAGAATTAACAACCTAATAAATCAAATAAATATCAAATCGATAATCATACGAAGAGAGATCTTATATGAGGACCCGATTATCTAATAGATCGCTTAAGAACTAATTGAAGGCGTAGGTTGTTTTTGTTAATTGAGAGATTGCAAAATCGAAATTTCAGAATCAATTAGGAATTATTAATTAGGGTTAAATGATTAAATCTTGAGAGAGAATAATTAAACCGTCGGAAAATCTAAGATCGATATCGATTATTTCAAAAGTGGTTAAGGTAACAAAATGACGACAGACTGAATCCTATGTTCTCATAATTGATTGATCTTGTTTATCGTGACATCTGACTTGTTAAGTGGTTAGTGCTCTATTTGATTTAATTGTGTTAATTTCGGAATTTTAGTTTCATTCAACTCATACTTGATTGCTTAATTTTCTGGTTATTTTTATTTTCATTTAAATCATGTTTTTACAAACTTAGACAAAGTTAGGATTCAATTAGTTTTAGCTAACTCTTCGCAGGATCGACACCTCAATTATTACGAGTTACGATCCATATACTTGTGAAATATTGACGGTTTTATATTAGATAAAACTAACTCAACAATTTTATGCAACCTTTCTTTTGTAACTTTTACAAAAGACTATTTTAGTAATTCAAAGATGTGATCTTATATCACAAATATGTAATTTTTACCAATCGTTCTAAAGTTCTCTCATAAGCAACAACTCAATTTTTCAATTTAATTTAGAAATTCATTTAATTACTAAAACACATGCAAGAAATTTACGTTTTGCCATATTTCCATTCAGCACACAAACCGTTATATTCCAAACTGTCACTATCACACCCGATGATGAATTAAATAAATAATTGCAGAGTTGTTGAGAAAAATCTGTGCCACAAAAACACTGAATCTCATTCTCCACCACAAGTTGTCAAAGCCCACCTCAGCCCTTTCTTTTGAGCAGAGGAAACAAATAACAACCGTTAAGCTGACTTTGCCGATTGAAATTTGGGGCTGCCCAGCCCTGTGAGAGCACGTGTGCGCGCTCAGAATCTTCCTCAGCCACGACTCTCTTGCAAGGTTTAAAATACTCCCTCTCTTAATTTCCTTTTGGTGGTTGCGGCTTTCCATAAAGTTGTCGATCAAAATTAAACCTCTCCACCACCTCACGTAGACGGCCCCCCAAATTCTATCAGTAAACTAAAGCATGCTAATTTGAAAGATTCTAATCTTACCCCCAGATATTTGTATACAAAATAATATAATACCATGACATAACGACAGAAGGTAACAGCTAAACCACAAGATCAATGAATGTTAAGAAACCACCGCCACTAAAATTCAATCACTATCTGTGGGCATGGTTCTCTCTTCCTGAGTCTTTTTTGACAGCTACGCACAAAACGTAAGTTTAATAAATTGGTTAAGTTTGCACTCTTCCGCTTTGCCCCTAGTCCGTTCAAATTCTTCTTAAGGATTTTGGCCATTTTCCATAATCTGATTTGAGATTTTTGCTTCAAAATGTAAAATTTGCGGAGAAAGTCGTGTGTTATTGCTGTCAAAGATAGTACATATATACAAGTTGAATATATGCTCTTAAAGATACTTTCCCTGTTTACATCAAACACTATATGGAAATATCTCCTATAACTACGCTTAACAGACTCCAACACTCAACTTCAAGTTGGCGTGTGCAAATTCAAAACACCATTTTGCTTAACAACAACTTAAATCTATCTTGCCCTGAAGCCTTAGTGAAAACATCCCCTATTTGATCCTTTGTCCACACTTTTGCTGGGGCTAGCTACTTTAACTGAACTCTATCCCTCACAAAATAACAATCCATTTCAACATGCTTTGTCCTTTCATGAAATATTGGATTTGCAGCAATGTGTAGAGCTGCCTGGTTATCACAAAAGAGCTCTGTTGGTTCTTCTTGAGGTGCTTTCAAGTCCTTCGACAACCATCGTAACCAAATTACCTTACTAATTGTAGCAGCCATATTGCCTCTGCTGATGAACAAGCCACCATTGATTGTTTCTGTGTTTTTCAAGAAATTGGTGGCTCGCCTAGTTTAATGAAATACCCTATAGTGGATCTCTAAGACATAGCAAAACCATCCCAATCGGCATGACAAAAATACTCTGAGTTTTAACTCACTTGATGTTGGTAATAAAACACCTTGTCCCGGTGCCATCTTTAACCAACGAATGACACGATAGGTTGCATCTAAGTGTTTTTGCTTTGGCGACCTGACAAATTGGCTAAGAACATTCATAGCGTATGTGATATCTGGTCTTGTAATGGTCAAATATAATAACCTTCCTACTAGTCTTCTATATTGACTCGCATCTATTCCTCGATCATCATTGTCCACACTCAACCGGTGATTATGCTCTATTGGAATGTGCTAGGTCAACATGCTTGCATTCCACTTTCTTCTAATATATCCAGTGTGTATTTGAGCTGACAAAGAACTATTCCTTGTGGTGACCTTGCAACTTAAATTCCAAGGAAATATTTTAGAGCTCCCAATTCTTTGATACTAAATCTATCATTAAGGTGTTGTTTCACCTTTCTTATTATTGATATATCATTTCCAGCTAATACCACATCATCTATATATATTAAAGCAGCAACAAAACTATTTCCAAAGTTGTATAAAAACAATGAGTGATCTGCCTTCAATTGCCTGAAGCCCATATCAAGTAAAGAATCAATAAACTTGTGGTACCAATTTCTAGAAGCTTGTCGTAAGTCGTATAAGGATTTCTTTAGTTTGTAGACTCTTGTCTTCCCCTTTCGTGCAAACCCTTGTGGAATTTTCTTGTAGACCTCTTCCTCAAGATCATCAGGAAGAAATGCGTAGTTCACGTCTAACTAGTGAACTTCCCATCCTTTGGCTGCTGCAACTGCTAAGAGACATCTCATTGTGACAAGCTTTGCAATTGGCACGAAAGTTTCATGGAAGTTTATCCCTTCTATTTGAGTAAAACCTTTTGCCACTAATCGTGCTTTGTAGCGCTCTATTTCTCCATTAGGCTTGAATTTGATCTTATAAACCCATTTGGAATCAATGGATCTCTTCCCTTTTGGAAGCATCTCCAAGTCCCAAGTTCCATTTTCTTTTAAATCTTGTATTTCTTTTGCCATAGCTTCTCGCCAATGTTTGTGTTTCACTACTTGTAAGAAATCCTTTGGCTCATCATGTGATGTGATGGCCGCTAAAAAAACTTTGTGTGAGTTCAAAAATTTGTCATATGAGATATAAGAGGATAAGGGATATATCACTGAGTTCCCAAATAGAGGGGTCGAGTGAGGTTGTGCGACGGAGGGTGGCAAGTCGACTTCAAAGCTATCAAATCATTTAGGTATCCTTCTAACTTGTTTGTTTTCTTATGTGTCTCTTTGTGACTGGTTGATGACAGCCAGTCCTTTTTCATTGTCAACAACTTCCACCTTTCTTGTCTCTTGTTTAGATCCTTCTATTAACATATGTTCCATGTTTGTATCATTCGCCCTATCACTATTACTGTCAACTCGTTTTCTTCTTCATTTTGAATGGGTTCATTCTTTGTTACTTTGACTTGTCTAAATATTTACTCAGTTAAGTCACAATCATTATCAAGAATTGTATTCTATCCAATCTCCTTCACTTCTAGATGTCCTTGATCATCTATTCGACAGATCTCCTTTTTTAAAAGGAAATACGTCCTCAAAGAAGGTCACATCTCTATATGTATAAATCTATTGTCTTTCAACATCATAGACCTATACCCCTTTTGTCCATTTAGATAGCCAACAAACACATATGGTCTACCTTTTTCACCAAATTTATCTCCATGCTTGACCTTATTATGGACATATGCTAAGTAACCAAGAACCCGCAAATGGCTATAAGTTGGTTTCTTTCCTAATAAAACTCCATGTGGAGTTTTGTTTTTGATGACCTTAAAGGGTAGTCGATTAATAAGATATGTTGCTATGAGAATACATTTTCCCTAAAACTTTATAGGTAATCCTTCCTAAAATCTCAATGCTCTTGCTGTCTCTAATATATGTTTGTGCTTTCTTTCGGCCACACCATTCTGCTGAGGTGTATGAATACATGATGTTTGCAAAACAATTCCTTTTTCCTTATAATAATCAAGCATGTAATTGGATTGAAATTCCATTCCATTATCAGCTCTTCTATGCTTAACTTTCTTTTCAAATTGTGTCTCCACCATGTTGCAAAATAAGGGCAAAAAATGACTCACTTTTGATTTGTGTTTCATTAGATATACCCAAACTGCTCTACTATAATCATCAACTATCGAGAAAAATAATGAGCTCCTGAAATAGATGGGGTTTTATAACCTCCCCATATATCACAATGTAGCAAATCAAAACACGTGATTGATTTTATTTCACTAATAGCAAACGGCAATCTTGTTTGTTTAACTCATATGCATGAATCACAATGTAATTTATTTTCAAAAGAAACATTGTCTGAAATAAGATAAATATGCTGAATTTTCCCAACAGATGCATGTCCCAACCTTCTGTGCCATAAACTTGAATCTTCTACATTTTTAACCGACATTGCCACACCTTTGTTCTGTATTGGTTCAAGACAATACAGGCCATCGCATTGCTTACCCACTCCAATCAAGTTCCTTAAAGGTAAGTCCTACACCACACAAAAGTCCAGAAAGAATATTAGCATACAATTGTATTCTCTTGTCAATATGCTAACAGGGAGTAAATTACATTGAAGTCTGGAATATTAAAAAACATTATTAAGTTTCAGACCATTGGAAAGTTTCACTTTCCTAATACCCATCACAGATACACTATCTCCATTTGGAAATTTTACTGGCAGACTCCAATATTTATGTTGTCTTTCTTTAAGCAAATTACTATTACAAGTGATGTGCTCTGTAGTGCCTGAATCCATCACCCACGATTGCTCATAATTAATCTTACTAGCCATGTGAAGGATCGCATACGCAGTGGAAACAAAAAAAAATTGTTGCAATCCTAAATTTATTTGTTGCGTTTAATAATCATACTCACAGCAAGAACAGGCAAATAATAAATACCTGGAATTTATGAGGATTAATCGGCAGTGAACTTCGAAACTATGAAGTCTCTATGCACTCTACACCGAGAAATACGTCTCGTTTTCAATACTTGATATAGCTATGGTTAAATTTTGAAGAACTCTTTCTTCAAGAATAGAAGAAAACAATTTTGTCTCTTTCTCTCTTAGTTTTATCTAAAATGTAAAGAATACAAAAATCCTTTCTTGGGATTTGAATGTCTGTACAAAAAATCAGAGAGCATTTTTTCTCTTATACGGTTTTCATTTTAAAATGTTACAACAATCAGAGAAAAAACAACCTTTAACTTTGTAAGTTTTAAAGTAATAAAATGAGAGAGACGCTACTATTCTCTACGTTTCGTTTTTGGTTTTAAATGTAAAACCAAAAACCAAACCATGACAATATCACCAACCAATGCCTTCTTTGCCATTTTCCTTAATTTTTTAATTATTATTATTATTATTTATAAATGGAAATAAAATAGTTAAATAAAATAAAACTATTTTATTTTATTCATTTGTTTCGTGCAAGAGAGTTTCCAATATTAATTATATTTTTGTGCTAGAAAAAAATAATAATATGCCATATAGATTATTTAATAAATTATCTTGTAATAAATTAAATAATCATAAATAAGAAATATTACACTCGTAAGTGTGTGACCATATAGGTTCATCACTAAGCTGACAGTAATTAATTCAATTAATTACCAATCAAGGTTGGCGTCTAACAACACTTCTTAATGACCAGATAGTGTGAATTAATAACCTTACAAAGACGGAACCTAGTTAAGAATAATTTATTATTACCTTCCATCATTACAACTCCGGACTATCCTAAGGTATGGTTTAACTGTCAAACCTTATTAGATAACCAACTATGTTACATGTCAATCATTAATGATTGGTGAATGACCTAAGAAACTCTTTTCCTCACTCATTCAATCGCCCTAGCCAAGGTCTTGAAACAACCATTAAGATCAATGATAACATAGAGCTCAAACTCATTAGCTAGAGTCATGGATCCCATCTTAAGTCACCACTAATCAGATAGGTACTTAATTATATCCAATGACCATTCAACTAGTATGTTTATACACTAGGTGTCTGACATCAAAATATAATAAGTGACCTATTAATTACTATGATGATATCAAGTCAAAGGAAAAATATACATTTAAATCCTTATGAGCATATCCCACTTGGCAGTTCATAGGTAATATTGACCATTGGAAATTCTCAATTTGGTCAGTTCAATTATCATATCTTCATATGCATTATCTATATATGTAACTTAGTAAATGAGATCTACTAATATTCATCCAATAGATACTATTACATACATATTAATCTAGCCGGATCATTAAAGTCCGTATCTGATGATCCTACGATCAAGAACACTTTAATATTAAACCCTAAAGACTTGACTCTCATTATCATAATCTCCATTATAATGGTAAGTATGTAAATTTAATCAACGACTTATGATATTACGATAAAAGCAATAAACATAATATGATAATATAATCATTTTCCATGTTATTAACCAAAGTTAATAATCACAAAATAAAAGTGTCCAATCTATTACATAACGATTGGTTCATGGGCATAATTCCATCAATCTTCCACTTGACCTAGACCCAATCAGTCATAAACTTCAATCCTATTTTCCACTTGTGCTTGTCAAACTCCTTTGATCCAAGCGCTTTAGTGAAGGGATCTGCAGCATTCTCCTTTCTTTCAACCTTTTGACTTTGAACATCTTCATGCTCAACAATTTCTCTAATCAGATGAAACTTTCGCAGATAATGTTTGGATCTTTGGTGTGACCTTGGTTCTTTAGCTTGTGCAATAGCACCGGTATTGTCACATAATAAAGGAACAACTTCCTTTATTAAAGGAACCACACCAAGTTCAGTTAAGAACTTTTTCATCTAAACATCTTCCTTAGTTGCATCGCATGTAGCTTTGTATTCTGCTTCTGTAACTAAATTAGCTACAATAGCTTGCTTTGAACTTTTCCAACTCATTGCTTGTCCATTCAAGGTGAAAATATAACCAAAGGTCGATTTACTATCATCCTTATCTGATGCAAAGCTAGCATCAGTATAGCCTATTAGCTTTAATTCATAGTCTCCGTATATGAGGAATTGGTCTTTAGTTCTTCTTAAGTACTTAAGGATGGTTTTAACCACTTTCTAATGTTCCTCACCTTGGTTGCCTTGATACTTGCTCGCTATTCCTAGTGCCTAGGCTACATCAGACCTTGTACATGTCATAGTATACATGATAGCTCCCACTACACTGGCATATGAGACCTACTCATGCGCTTTCTTTCTTTTAGAGTTTTAAGAAAATCCTCCCTACTAAGAGAAATTCTAGTGCCTATTAGTAGATAGCATTTTCTGGAATTTTCCATGTGATACCTTTTTAAGATAGTATCAATGTACATGGATTGGGAGAGCCCTAACTACTTCCTTGATCTATCTCTATAGATCTTGATTCCCAGAATGTAAACTGCTTCTTCCAAATCCTTTATGGAGAACTGTTCAAATAGCCAAATCTTTATCATTTTCATGACTGGTACATCATTTCCTATGAGCAATATGTCATCTACGTATAGCACTAGGAAAATAACTATGCTCCCACTAACCTTCTTATACACATATGGCTCTTCTTCGCATATAACAAAATCTAGCTTTGCGATTGTTGTATTGAAGCAAATATTCCAATTTCGTGAAGCTTGCTTCAATCCATAAATGGATATTTGTAGCTTACATACTTCATTAGGAGCAGATGGCAATATGAAACCTTCAGGTTTAGTCATATAGACATCTTCTTTGAGCTCTCTGTTAAGAAACATTATTTTCACATCCATTTGTCATATCTCATAATCATAATATACAGCTATAGCAAGTAGAATCTAAATAGATTTGAGCATTGCCACAGGGGAAAAAGTTTCATCATAATCAATACCTACCTTTTGATTATATCCTTTGGCAACAAGATGAGCTTTATAGGTTTCAACCTTCCCATCTGCTCCAATCTTTTTCTTAAATACCCATTTACATCTTATAGGTTTTATATCCTTTGAGGGATCAACCAAAGTCTAAACTTTGTTGATTCTTATGGATTTTAACTTGGATTCCATGGCCTTAAACCACTTCTCACGATCTGGACTTCCCATAGTCTCTTCGTAAGTCTTAGGGTCATCATCAATTTGTGGGATATCATCAATATAATTATCCTCGTCACCTTGCACCATTAAGTTTAATCTATCTGGTGCATGACGATCCCTAGTAAACCTTCAAAAAGGCTCATGTACAATAGGTTCCTCCTCTACTTGATCTTGTTGTTGCACTGGTTCCTAGGCAGGTTCATTAACTGGTCCATTCTCCTCAATGGTTAAAGCTGGTAACCTTTGTGTCAACTTCAAGACATCAAGTAAAGACTGCTCAACATGCATCTGATGCTTTTGAGCTTGTGTTGACTCGTTAAAATCTTGAATTTCATCAATATATACCTACACCATGACTTCCTCCATTAAGGAACTCCCTTTCTAAAAAGGTTACATTTTTGGCCACAAACACTTTGTGTTCAGAAGGGTAATAGAAATAGTATCCCATTAGTTTCCTTAGGATAGCCAACAAATCTATACTTGTCAGACCTCGCTTCAAGCTTATCTGGTAGCAATCTCTTGACATAAGCTGGACAACCCCAAACCTTCAAATGTTTTAGGTTAGGCTTACGTCCTTTCCACATCTCATATGGAGTTTTAGTGACTGCTTTAGTGGGAACTTTATTTAATAAATAGGCAATGGCTTCTAAAGCATAACCCCCATAGGAAGATAGGAAGATTGGTGAACCCCGTCATGGATCTCACTATATCCAATAAAGTTCGATTTCTCCTTTTCGAAACACCATTGTGTTGTGGTGTTCCTAGAGAAGTCCACTGAGACAAGATTCCATCTTGCCTTAGAAAATCAACAAAATCATCACTAAGATACTCATCGCCACGATCAAATCTTAGTACCTTCATACTCTTACTAGTTTGTTTTTGAACTTCATTACAGAATCTTTTGAACATTTCAAATGATTCAAACTTGTGTTTCATAAGATACACAAATCCATATCTTGACATATCATCAGTGAAGTTGATAAAATAAGAATATCCACCTTTAGCATGAACTTTCATAGGCCCACATACGTCAGTATGTATGAGTCCTAAAAGTTCTCTAGCTCTCTCTCCAGTTTTAGTAAAAGGAGATTTGGTCACTTTGCCTTTGAGACAAGATCCACAAGTTTTATATAATTCATAATCATGTTGACCAAGGCATCCTTCCTTATGCAACTTGTTTACTCTTTTCTCACTAATGTGACCAACTCTACAATGCAAAAGGTAAGTTTGATTTGCTTGATTATATCTCTTCCTTTTTTGACCAGAAACATTCATAATTGGATATATAACTATTTCAGGTAAGACATAAACACCATATTGTAAATAACCAATTACTTATAATTCATTACTATGAAATATCTTACATTGGTAACTCCTAAAGATTGTATGAAATCGACGCTTGTTTAATGACGAAATGGAAACAATGTTCAAAACAAAATTAGGAACATAATAACAATCTTCTAATAATAAATTCTTTCTCGTAGGCATCATAAAAGAAATAGTTCCTACAGCTAAGCCAACAACACTTGCTCCATTCCTAACTTGTAGCTTGACTTCTCCCTTCTTCAATCTCCTACTGATCCTTAGACCCTGCAACATATTGCAAATGTTAAAGCTACTACTAGTATCTAATACACATTTAGTATATTCAATAGTAGTTAAAGAAATCATGAAAACATTTTTCATAAATGTCCCACCTTGTTTCTTGCCTTTCAAAGCAGTCAAATACTCTGGGCAGTTCCTCTTCCAGTTTCTCTTCTTTCTGCAGAAGAAACATTCAACATCCTTTTGGTCAACTTTCTTCTCCTTACCCTTGGATTTGTTCCAAACACCCTTGGGTGTAAGATGATTTTCTTGGGCTTCTTCTTGCCCTTCCACTTGCGATTAGAAGAGTTACCAACCAAATTTATAGACCCT
>JAOTAY010000009.1:2624631-2635612 GCA_025629805.1 Erythroxylum baracoense | reverse complement strand
TAAAAACAGCCAAATAATGTTGTTATAAGAATTGGAAATTGATTATAAAAATAGCTTCAAAAATAAAAGATAAATCTGTCCCAGATTTCAGTCCCTAAATCCGTCCATCAATAATTAAAGTCAAAGAAAACAAAATCCGTCCCAAAATTGGTTCCAAAATTGTGGGCGGAACGGAAATTTCAGTCCATAAATCCGTCCTAAGTAACATTAAAATACGTAAATTTTCGTCCCAAAATAAGTCACAAAGAATATTAGAACGGAATTTTCCGTCCGAATTTTAATATCTAAGAAATGGCAATTTCCGTCCCAAATTTCGTGGCGGGCAAAATTTGAACGGACATTTCCGTCCCAAATTCAGTTCCTACTGAAGAAATATGTCCGTCCCAAATTTCGTCCCTCCAACATATTGGAACGGAAATTTCCGTCCCAAATGAAGTACGAAATTTGGAATCGGGACCAATTTTTTGGAACGGTTCTAGGGACGAATGTTTCCGTTCCATTAATTTAGGGATGGAAAAAATCCGTCCTTAAGCTTTGCGACCAACTAAATACCGACGTCTCATTTTCGGTTCCAAAATCCGTCCCTAAGTATTGTTGCGACGAAATTTGGGACGGATTAGGTATATTTTTTCTGTTCCTAAATGCAGTTTTTCTTGTAGTGCGTGATCTCTATGGATATATGGCACATTGTACTCCTAAAAATAACAGAGAAAGAAACACATTACTTTACCCTAGTTGGTCTTTTGTCGTTTACATAATGTAAAATAAAGCTTATATAGGCTTATCGTTCATATACCCAAGTAAACTTCATATCGTGTTATAGGCCTTCACTCTAGTTATTCTTGTTCCCTAGAAACTTGACTACTTGGCCTTGCTTGCACAAAATTTTATTTTTTTGATGTTGTCTTTACTTGCGAGAGTGATAGGAAGTTTATTTAACAATATTATATTTTATGTGATTATTATGCATGGTAATGGATTGGAATGGACTAAATTTTCTTAAAAGAACTAAATTTTAACTCAACGTGTTTGGACTGTCTAAAGGAACTAAAAAAATGAATTTCAATAGGGCTTTTCAAGCTTTTTTCATATTTTTCTTACACTTTTTAAGACGAGTTCTGATCAAGTTCAGACCAAACTAAGTTGAGTATTTCGGAGTGTGAGTCCAACTCAAATTCTAATCAACTCAAAGTTTATTTGTCAATTTCAAGTTTGGCCCAAACCAAAATTCCAAATCTAATTACTTCATAAATGATGTAATATAATTAGTTTTCACAATCTAAATAATAATTAAATGAGCTTGAATAAGTAATGATTTTTTTGACATTATCAAATGATTTCACCTCTTTTAATTCTTATTTATGATTATGATAACTGTGAAAAAATACTTAAGAAGGTGGTAAATTAAGTTTTTTGAGTTTTAAAACATTAAAAAAAAATTATGCAAATTGCTAAGGTATGTTTCATGAAGATTTCATATGAGAGGAAAGATGGAATCAAAGGCTACATACAAATAAAATCCAAGGTAAGTATTGAATTTCAAACAATTCAACAACAAAAGATCATTTAGGGAAGCAAGGCAATATTAAAATGAAATAAAAATATTTTTAAAATTTAAATTTTATTAAATTTTATAATTACTATGAGATTATACTTGTGATATTTATATTATATTTATGTATTATTCATAAATTCTTCCAAGTCAGTAGTTTATTAAGACTGGATATTAAGAAAATGAAAAGATTAGCATATATTGTATTTCTTCCTTGTAAGAGAAGTTTTTGATCTCATAAACTAAAGTATTGAGTGTTTATTAGAGTGGAAGTCCATTTGGGTAATTCGACATGAGAATTCTATATAGAACATTACTTTCAGGTATATGGAAATGTTTATTGTGATGATTGTATAAAGGCTGACTTTTGATCTTTAACGTATGTCATATAAGAATTATTATATTTTGATATCTTGTGAAATATAACAATTAAAGGTACCTTAATTGTTAATTATTGGATATGAAATGAACTATATGGAGGTAGCTGAAATAGCTAGGAAGAATGTTTTACTATCCTTGACTAGTATTGATTTGAAAATTCTTCGCCAAGGTAGCAAAAATATTTGAATATAAAATTTCAAATAAATAAAAATTTATTTAATGGCATCCAAAAGGGAGATAAAATGGGTATTAAGGAATTTAAAACCTATTTTAACTTAAATAAAAAAAACTTGATCAATTTTAAATGGAAATATAAATGAAATGGTAGTTTAGCTCATAAGAGAAAGAATAACCTAAAGAAAGTAAAGAATAGAAATTACAAACTAATTTTATAGTGGTTCAGAAAATAGTTTTTACCTATATTTACTCTTTATGTTTCTCTTAGGAATTTCAATAAACTCTTCTTTTAGCCATGTAAAAAGACACCTTCTTATAACAAACTTTTTCTAATAAAGAGTAACCCTTATACAACATTCCTTGAAGATGAAGAGATACATTAATTCTTTTTGGATTAATTTAATATAAAAAAACATTCCCTAAATGATCTTTGTAACTTACATGACCTTTGCTTGCTCATTGTAATATTCTAAGGCTTATAGTCACTTCATAATGAATGTATGAATGCTTATGAAGTATTAGAAACTCTTTCAAATGTTTCTTGCAGTACCTAAATATCATAAATATGTCCAATAATTGAATGCCTAAGTATTTATAGTCATACTAGTTCCAAATTGTTGTTAGGTACAAAAATTATCCGTTACAATGGCTAGTACTAGTGAAATTGGTTAACTAATATATCAAACAATATCAATACAAACTCATGATACATGAAAATTTTTTATTTCAGACTATATTGGCCAACCATTTTCAATCAATATGTGACATTGATATACCAATGTATCTACCAATTTACCTACAAATTGACAATAAACATTTTTTGTTAACTTTCAATAGAAATAGTCAAACACACAAAAGCATTGGTCGAGCAATATGCCCAAAAATAACACAATGGTCGATCACTAAAATAAGTTAGTTAACTAATATATTTGAGAATCTATTTTCAATTATTTTTCAAGTTAATCAAATTATCAAACTTATTGTCTTGATAAAATTTTGATTCAAGCATTGCGCAAGCAATTAAAGAATGTTTTAAGGATCAAGGGATTTTTTAAAATAAAAATATTAGTTCTTCTTGACAATTGAAAAGATTATGTATTGAGTTCAAAAATATAATAAGTTAATATATGAAGAGCCTTAAAGCGTCCAAGTAAATAAGTAAGAGATACAAAAAATTTGCAAATGAACTTATTATGCCTTGAGCTATCTTCCTCTTAATCCAATCCTGGATTTAAACGAATTTGAAATTTATAAACTTATCTCTATAATCTCCATAAGGTGTTTCTTAACTTTATTTCATATTACTTTCTTTTAAGACATAAAAAATAAATCATTAGTAATAATTATGATTTATTTTCATAAAACATAGATGAACCTTCTCTGTGTAAAAGTTCTCTCCATTTTTATGATGAAAAAACATGTTATGATATTTAGAAGATAGTAATAAAAATAGCCATTTAAGCATATATAATTTTTTTCTCAAAGCAATGTGAACATTTGACTCTCGCTTAACTTATGCATCTTGAAAATTAATAATTTTATTAATCTCAAAGATTAAGAGAAAAATCATTAGTATTTCATATAGTCAAACAAAATAAGAAAATAAGTCAAATAGCATAATCATAACTTATAAGGAGATAAACATATTTAAAATTAACTCCCTCATTAATATTAAGAATAAGTATTATGTCAAGTACATCCAATAAGTCAAACTCCTTAGAAATATAGCATCCACTCCTGAGCACATATAATATCGCTAACTTTATCCCCCTTTTTAGAAGCATCAAAACGATATCAATTATTTGGAGGAGGAAGGCAAGAGCAAATCAATTTGAGTAATGTTAGCCTTCAAAGCATCGAAACAAGAATCTATTATAGAGTTATAACATGATCTTAAGGTGGTGGCCTCATCATTTGTAGGCAACTTAATAGTACGGACCAGGAGAGGCTCATTATTGCCATCTCCATATGTGACTTTGCTGTCTTTGATGGGATCAAGTCATTTTCCTTCAATCAACTTGTAACTTATATAATTAATAATAAGTGCTAACTTGATATTGTTAAGTTAATTGTTATGAGAGTAATGCCTAAGTATAGGAACACTAAGAATCTCATTTATGAGGTCATCGACGATATGAATTTCTACACTTTAGATGTAGTATCCCACTTTTCTATGCAAAGGATTAAAACCCTAGAATACCATACATGAGAAATAGCAATGAGAAATTAGGAAATGCATTTCATGCTTATGCATAACATTAGCATACACACACATGATTATTGATGTTTGCATACATTGCAAAGATAGTACATGCACTCAATTGACATTTTTCGGGTATAAATGATTTCTTTGAATTGATTATGATGTGAATATGACGTGAATAGTGATTTTATGTCTTGAAAATTGATTTGGTGAGTATAACTATTAATTTAGAATTTTTGGTAAAAATTTAGGAAATTTCTAAAATTTTGGGTATTTTGGACTAGGAAAATGTCAAGTGGCAGAACAATTAATTTATGGTAGTAAAAATAAGTAACGAATGACAATAGAAATAATTGGCACATGATTTTAGGATTTAATAACAAATGTCATAGAAAATTTGGACACAATTAGATTAGAAATTAGGAGACAAATGGACTAGAGATTTAAAAGATATGGGGTATAATATTAGAAGATATTAGTATTGTTAATTAAGAGGTAAGTTTCATGACACTTACCAAGCTTTTTAATCTTGCTCGTAAACCCACACGAAACTCACATTTGAAAGACCATCATCCTTGTCTTTCACTTCTACTTTTATCACTTGTTCTCATCTTCTTCATTCATTTTCATCTCTTCATCTCACGAAACTCAACCCAACCCTCTCATGTTGAAATTTGTCAAAATCTTACACTACTACTCCAAGACGTTGTCCTCTTCATCTTGCTACTGAAAACCTAGCCTATTCTACTTTGATGATCATGTATAGCTTGGAAATTAGGGTTAAGTGGTTATTAGTAGACTTTGAAATTAAACAAGTGTAAAGTATTATTCTTCATGGTTTGTTAAATAGTAGCTTTTATGATGATAGTTAGAGGTAGAACAATCATAAAATGGTGATCAATATATGTTGAAACGTGGGTGAAGAAATGAGCACATTGATATCTTATTTTTGCGTATATGATGATTAATAATTCATAAGTTATTGTAGAGATATTTTTGAGATAGAATGATCATTTTAATGGTGTAGAAAGAGTGCAGAAATTTTGACAGATAAATGGATACTTTCATGCTCTATTTTTGATGTAAAATAATGTGGATTTTGTTGGTTATTTTAAAGATGAATTAGAATGAGTTTAAAACTAAAGAAAAGGGGTAGTGTGGTGTCTTGAAATGAGAAGAATTAGGGTGATAATTTAGAAATGAGATGAAGAGTGATAATGGAGTTGAATATGTGTAGAAATTTGATGAATGTATTAATATATAGATGTTCTATTTTTGTGTTTATGATCAACTATAGATTATGATTTGTTTATGAATGATATTAAGTTGAAATGGAGGTGAGAATGAAGAGAAAATGATAAGGAACTAAGCTAGAAGTGGTAGACTAAGAATAAGATATTTTACATGTAACTTGTAAGAGTTAGAAAAGCTAGAAAATTGGAAAAAGATTGCTGGGATTTTCGGATGTGAACAACCCATAATCATGGGAATGCAAGAAGGAGCTAGAATGTTCTATTAATAAAACCCACAATTATGGGAAGTCATTCACGATCATGTGAATGGTTGTTACATGAATTGTTCTTCTTTTATATGAGGTTTGAAACAACAAAGGGTTAGGTACTTTCTTATGATGCATTTAGGCTTGAATTAAGCTTGAAATGAACTTAGTTTGATGATGGATTCAGTGATTAAATAGGTGTTATGTTTAAGGTGATAAATGAGGTTATAGCTTAATAATAGATTGTTAAATATCAAGTATTCAAATCTGGAAATTTAGAGACACCAGAAGAATGAAAATGACCTTATAAACATTGATGTAATTCGGAGGAGATGTAAACCTAAACATAAATTAGACATATTCAAGTGATAGCGTTTGAATGATTGAGACACATGATTAAGGTTATACATACTCAAGATTGTCATTGAGCACGCATTATATATAGCACATATAAATATGTGTATGATTGAGTATTAATGTGATTGTACAAATTAGTAATGTGTATATGTTACATGATATAGAAGCAAAAATACAGCGATAACATTCAAACATTGCTGGGACATCGAGGCAATAGCTAACTGGAGCGTACTGTGAGTAACCTAGATGGTCTCACATTGATTAATTGTTTTATTTAAATTTATGTATTCAATTATTATTAATATGAATGTGTTAATTTCGGACATTGATTGTCCGAGGTGTTTGATGCATGCAAAGTCACATTGGAAGTGCTCATTATATATGAATTTGACATAAATAAGTGTACTCAAAGTAATTGTTAAATTTCAGAGCTAATATGTGAAAGTGAATGCGCATATTGAAACAAAGTGATTGATTGAATTATATGATGTGATGCATTCAGTACATGATATACATGATAAGATAAAGGCAGTTATGACTAGAGTCGCAAGCAAAAAAAACTTAAAGCTCAGAATGTGGTAAGAGCCTCTAGCTCACTATGTATAATGAGCCTGGTATCTCCAACAGATATGGGACAATTATTAATAAGCTCGGTATTCCCAATTGATACGGGATAGCTAAAAAGACACTTAGTCACAATAACATAATAATTAAATGTGAACCACATGTGCATTGCACATATATTTGATATGTATGTTTTAAATGTAAAATGTGAAATAAGTAAACGAAGTGATATTTAATGCTACACAATGATTGGTGAAGTGATGTGTAATACGTGTTATTACTTTTATGCAAATTGAATGTGAATCGTGAATTATTCTGTGTTTGGTATGAGTGAGCCATCGATGATGGTCAGCTCACCAAAATTACAATGTTGACTTTCAAGCACAAGAGAGGAGACTTAGTTGCTAAGACGCTCTAGAAGAAAAATAGTTTTGGTGTTTTGGAATAGAAGAAACGGCTCAAAGCTCGGTCAACTGAGACTGAAGAGTTAGATAGATTTTGTATAGTTCCTCATTCATGTAGCATATTTTGTAAACAAAGCTGTAGACTCTGATAAGCTTTTGATACTGTATATATATGGATGACGTATGTAACGCTACGATGTACACTATGTTTTATAAATGGAATGAGGAATTGGATCTTCTGAGTATCCGTGTTTTTAATTATGATGCCATAATAAGTGATGTGATTGCTCTAATGCACTGCTTCCATCGAGCATTGCTTGAATGTCTGATGGATGTACAACCATTTATCATATGGGAGTGGTGTGTTACATTAAACCTTTGAAAAGATATGGGTGTTATCCTAAATTATATAAGGCTTAAGGTTTTGAGGGAATAATTTGATATTTTTACAACTTGCTTGACAAGTATTGGTAAGCAAAGGTTCCACCTTTGACCGATAAAAAGATGAACAAGGCCATAATCCTTAAACAGGTCTAAGCAAGCATGAGAAATAACTCGATTTTTATGTAAATCACATAAACCATAATAAAAAATTAAACATACTAAATATCTTATCCTCGTCACTTAGTGGAAGTGAAAGAGGAGGTTGAGTAGGAAAATCTCTCTTAATTCCTCTGAGTCCTAGTTAGATTCTAGAGTTTCCTACCTCTAGGAGTCATAAAATTACAAGGATAACAAGATGGTAGACTAGTAGACTCTTTAGATATGATAGAAGAGTTTCCGCAAAACTAAGTTATGGAAATAAAAAGGAGACCTACAAAGGCTCCAATATAGATATAAGGATAAAGGATCAGGAAATAACTTGTTGGGAAAAAAATTCAATAAAAGTCCAAAATGCCATCTCCATCAACTTCAATCCATAATCAATATCAAATATATATAATTCAAATGTCAAAGGGTCAAGAAATACACAAAGTGACTAAAAATTTAAAAAATTGGATTAATTTGTGATAAAAATTATCAAAATCAATAAACTCAATAAAAAATTTTAATTGAACCTTTAAAGTTTCGAAACAATTATTGGAAAGGTTCAATTTGATAAAAATATCTTTAAATAAGCGTAATTTGGAAATTTCCAAAATTTTTGTCATTATACGTAAGTTGAAAAGGTCAATTGCAACATAAATTAACAAATTTGACAAAATTAAGTATTAGAATCGCTTTCCCTACTGGAGCTTACTAAAGATTTGGCCCTTAATAAGAAACTTTAGTGAACTAGGATATGAGTAGAGGACCCTATATTGATAAGTCCTTCTCTTTTCATAGGACTTTTGAACCTTTTCTTTGTTTCTTATATGTTTTAATTAGCTTAAATATTTTAGTTTTACAGTACTTGCTCCTTTAGTTATTTTATTTATTTATTTTATATTCGTTCTTTTTTAATTACTTTATTCATTTATTTACTTATTTATTTTTTCTTTTTATTTATTTACTTTTAGTTATTTATTTTTTAGAATGTGAAGTGATCCTTTGTCTAGCCAATTATTGATAGTTCATTAACCACTCAAAAAATTAACTCAGAAGTTTGAATCTCCTTTTAAGTTTTTGGTTGCTTTCAAATTTTGAAATTGGTGGCTGTAGATTTGGTTATCAAATCACTCCCTCTATCTATATCTAGATCAACTACAAAGACAACATAGTAGTAGTAATAGTATAAATGAGTGACTACTGCAATCTTTGTTTTTAAAGACTAAAACTTTCCTCCTAAGGAAACAAAACTACACACGTGCAACAATTTATTTCTTTATATATTTTTTACTCTCTGGGCTTTTCTAGTTAGCTACTTTTGGCTTTCAATGCACAATTAACTAGTATTGCATTTATTTTGCAACTTCATATTACTTCAAAGCAATTTCGGTCTTTTATTTAGGCTTCAGTCCTTAGTTCTTTTAGGTGGTTATCCTCATTGGCATAAACACCTTTTTCCTTTATCGTTCTTGAATTTTCTTTCTTCTGTTTGTTGGGTCTTGATTTCCCTTTCTAGATATTTCTTTTTCTTTTTGGTTTTTGTGGAGTCATGTTCCAAATCTTGGATGAATAACTATTTTCTATCTAGATTTAGTCATGAATTGTGTAATCTTTTGTTATTTTCAGTCAGCTTCTAGATGTTTCCTTGTCTGACTTTTAGAAAACCTTGTGCTTTACTTTCTTCTTTGTAGACTCAGAGTGAGCCTCACAATGGAGGAATTTCGAGTGAACGGTGCTAACTATGATAAGAATATACAAAATAGTGTGTGGTTTCTTACATATATCATATTGATTTGTTTGTTTCCCTTCTCTAGTTAATTATTATCTCATAAATTTTTCTTCCCTATTGGACACATTTGTGATTGGTTTTAGATTATGTTTGCTCATGGTTGATTTGTTGCTCTTTGGATGTTGGGATTTTAGGGTTTTTTTTTAGTTTTCATCAAACCATTAAAAGTTTTAAGTCTTTTATGTTTATAGTTTTTAATATTTTTTTAACTATCTAATACTATGTTTTAGCATTATGTGGCACCTAGTTGCCATTATTTGCTAAATTTTAGACCATCAAAATTTTGATTTGCTTATGATGTATGTAATTATGATTTTCATAGTCGTTTAACACAGCGCATATTTTTGCGATTTAAGATCAAGCTTTGTATCTTTTCATGAGTAATATTAGAGTTTTTTAGGGACCTGTTAGGCTTGTCTTCTATAACTTATGTTAGACATTAAGATAGGAGTGGTGGCTTTGACTTCTAATGATAAAGTAAGGGCTAGTCCTTTACTGAGTTTTTGTTGGACCCCATTTCCGGAGCCCAACATTGGATTTGGGATCATGAAGCTTGAGCGTGGAGGAGGGCTTAGAATTTGGAAATTTAAAAGAAAACTCCTTCGGAAGCAAAGGCGGGCTTCACCGCGGCGAACTGTGGGTTTCGCCGCAGCGAACATATTAGAAAATCCCTTGGAACTTTCAGGAATTTTATGCCGTGGCGGATATATTGAACTTCGCCATGGCAAACCTGAAATTTCATTTTCGTCGCGGCGACCTTTTGATCTCGCTGCGGTGAACATATGTGAGTAAACCTCATTGACCTTTCGGGTGAATTACGTCGCGACAAACTCTTGGCTTCGCCCCCTGTAGGCTGAACCCTTAACCCAAGATATCCTACATTACTACATGCAAACTTAAAATCTTTCAACCACATTCATTTGTACAACCCAAAACCAAAAATTGATAAGAACCTAACCACAAACAAACTCTCAAAATCTTCATCTCATTTCCAAAATCGAATACTTTGTAAAAACATAAGGAGAATTATATACAAAACCAGCATATACTTCATTAATATCAAAAATAGGAGTTTTAGAACGCTTTAGTGGACATTTCGAGCCCCCTTACAACATAATCCAAAATACAAAGTTTGTAAAAACTAGAATCGCTCAAAATGCGACTAAAGCATTTTGTTTACATATCTAACTTCAAAAACTAACAAAAAAACATGCAATCTGGAGTGATGCCTTGACTCTTGACTACTCGATCTTTTTCTCCTCACCTGAAGATGGGATGGAATTGGGAGGGGGTGAGCTTGAAGCATGTGGATAACAGGTTTATAATCGAGAAACAAGCAAAAACCATTTTCAAAACTCATTGCCATTATACATTTTATAAAATATAGAAATTTTGCATTAAAAAATCACCAAATACTTATTTCTAAAAAATTTCACTTTATCAAACAATTAATGAGCAATTATAAATCATGTATGCATCAAACTTGCTAACATTTCAAAAACACATAAGCACATCAAAATGGTTTGGG